>CM060323.1:35627734-35645234 GCA_030674155.1 Stramonita haemastoma | reverse complement strand
AGAAATGTCTCAACTAGAAGGGGAAATATCCATGGAAGAAGCCACACAGGCACTGAAAAATATGAAAAACAATAAAAGTCCTGGCTCAGATGGATTTACTGTTGAATTCTTTAAATTTTTTTGGAAACAGGTTGGTCCTTTTGTAGTCAGAGCTTTAAATAATAGTTTTTGGAAGGGTGAACTTTCAGCACCCCAAAAAGAAAGTATTATTACTTGCATTCCAAAAGGGGATAAAGCAAAGGAATTTATTAAGAATTGGAGGCCTATTTCCCTCCTAAACGTTGTGTATAAAATCGGTTCTGCAAGCATTGCAAATAGACTAAAACCATTATTACCTTCTCTTATTAATGAGGATCAGACAGGATTTATAAGAAATAGATTTATAGGAGATAACATTCGTCTAATCTATGATATGATTCAGTATTTAAATAGGGAAAGCCTACCAGGGTTACTTTTATGCCTTGACTTTGAGAAAGCCTTTGACTCTGTTGACTGGTCTTTTATGTTCAAAGTCCTTTCCGCATTTGGCTTTGGCCAAGACTTCTGTCGGTGGATATCTGTTTTCTACAAAAATATTAAATCATCTGTCCTGGTTAATGGACAAATGTCACAGTGGTTCCCCATCTCTAGAGGTTGCCGACAAGGAGATCCTATATCGCCCTATCTGTTTATTTTGTGTGTGGAAATCCTTGGCATGATGACCAGGCAAGATAAAAAAAATAAAAGGCATTCAGATTGGAGAAACTGAGTATAAGATTTCACAATACGCAGATGACACTGAACTTTTCTTAGATGGAACTGAAAAAACATTCACAGAAGTGGTTAACCTTATTGATAAATTTGGGAAGAAGTCTGGCCTTTACTTGAATGCAAGCAAGACAGTGGCTGTGTGGCTTGGAAGACAAAAGAACTCTCCAAGACGTTACAGTCCTCATTTGCATATGCAGTGGAATCCTCCAAGGTTTAAGATATTGGGAATTTGGCTCTCCAACAATTTAAAAGAATGTGAGGAGTTCAATCTAAAAGAAAAATTTGCTGAAATTGAATATCTTTATAAAGTGTGGCTTAAACGACAAATTACTCCTTTGGGTAGAGTTGCCATCCTGAAATCATTGATCCTATCCAAGATTGTGCATTTGTGGATGTTATTGCCTAACCCTCCTGATAAAATTGTTAATATGATCCAAAAAACTGTATATCGATTTGTATGGAACAACAAACAGGACAGAATTAGTAGAAAAACAGCTGTTAAAGCTATTCGGGAAGGTGGACTCGGAATACCAGATATAAAAAAACACATTAATGCTCTTAAATTGATGTGGATAAAACGATTACAAAACACTAATCATAAGTGGAAAAACATAATCTTGACAATAAACCCTAGAATAGCTCAACTTGAACGTCTCGGTACTGATCTCCCATGTGACAGACATTATCAACCTAATCACTTTTGGAACAATGTCTTAAAATCATATAAAGAATTTGGTAAGAAAATTTGTATATCAACATCTGAAGAAATAATAGGAGAACCTTTATTTTTTAATGATAACATTCAGATTGGGAACAGAAACATTTTCTTCAAGAAGTGGTTTGAAAAAGGCGTGTGCTTTATTCATAATTTGCTTAATGAGAATGGTCTTTTCTTCACAGCCCAAGAGTTCAGTGACAAATACAATCTGCAGACTGATTATATTACATACATGGGATGTGTACAAGCTGTTAAGAGTTATGTAAGAAAACAACACATAGATTTAACGGATAATATACCACTGAATTGTCCAAAATCTCTTAAAATTATTATGTCAACTCCCAAAGGGGCTCGACTGCTTTACGATATTTTCTTGCGTGAGGAGACAAAACCAAACTGCTGTCAAAAATGGGATAATAAGTTAAATGCGAGTATCAATTGGACTGTAACTTTTAGAAAAATCCAGCAGATTAAAGAAATTAAGCTACGTTGGTTTCAAATAAGACTTGTACATAGAATCTTGGCAACAAATATTATCCTCATGCATATGAATGTGGTCCAGGAAAGCAGCTGCAGTTTCTGCAGAAGAGTCCAGGACGGTATTTGTCATATGTTCTGGGCTTGTGATTGTATCCAACCTTTTTGGGCACAGTTGGAAAGATATATAAATCAAAATTGTAAAAATGTAAACAACTTAAAGCTGAATGTAATAATTGTGCTTTTTGGATATGACGATGCCTGTAGATTTGACCGCACATTTGACATGATTATGATGCATGCAAAATTTTACATTTACAAATGCAAGATCAACAAAACAATTCCACAGTTCTGTCACTTTAGGACATACTTGAAAAAGGTGTTTGAAATAGAAAAATATACTTCATTTATCAACATGACTAATAATAAGTTTGTAATTGATTGGCTACCATATAAACATATTGTTGAAATTTGATATTTTCTTTAACATATGGATTGAAGGTAATTCTCTCCATTGGTGATTTTTGGTTTTTGTTGTTGTTGTTGTTTCCTTTAAAATAGCAAACTGCTGTAAAATTAACCCTAATACACTATTGAGACAAACAAGTAACATGTCCATTGAATAGTGTGTGTGTGTGGGGGGGGGGGGGGCAGGTAAAATGTACCTTGTCTCCAGACTGATCAGTCCACCTATTACTGTTGTAATAGATATTTGTATACAATAAATGAATGAATAAAATGAGAATAAGGGTTAGGAGAACTCAGTGACGGTAACTAATACTTTAAGAGTAAATATAGGCACCTAGTATCATGCTATTGTAGACTCGTCTGAGCAAAATAAAATAAAAAAAAATTGTCAGTGCTTTGAGGAAAGGATAAGGAAGAGACAGAAGAGAAAGAAGAAAAGAACCAGACTTGCATGCCTATGCCATGTTCAGCGATTTGAATTGATAACCTTGTGTGTCTATATGTGTCTATGTATGTTTATATGTATGTTTGTGTCTTCTCGTTTATGATCCCATGTGTCCAAATGTCATAATTATTTGCTGAATAACGTGACCGCATAAGTGCAGAATATGTTTTGATTGATTACTTGTTATAATTGTGATTATTATTCAGAAACATACCAAACTTTGGCTGGTTTTGTTGCTGTTGTTGTTGTTGTTGTTTTGCTTTTTTGTTTTTTAATGAAATAACTACTACAGTAAGCTCCAAAATTATGTACATATTAATATTATATTCACATGCATTTGTGCGTTAAAATGGTGGAGACGATGGGTAGAGATGATACTTTTGGTGTTCAATGTTTACTTGTATTTATATGCAAAACTTGAATAAAAATGTTTAAAAAAAAAAAAAAAGATGTCTACCAGTAAATGAAGCGGAAGACTAAAACTGGGGGTCGTTTTTTGTTTGCTTAAAAATGCTTGATCAAGAAAAGTGCAACAATAGGGGGTGAATGTCCGTGTCAGTTTGTAACCGTGATCATATCAGATCCAATTTACTGTGGGCTTCTTCTATGCTAAAATCCATTAAAGCCTAGTCCATGAGACGGGGCATTAAGGGGAGATTATTGCGTCGTGTGATGGATGGCAGCAGGACATAGAGGAGAAGCACACCCCGGTGTGGGTTGTGGTGGCACCTGAACCTCTGATCATCTTTAGTGAGGTTTCTCTAGTCTGCGAAAAGAAAACCATGTTTCTACCAGTCAGTCAGGCCACAGGGAAAGAATATTCCTTAATATCCTTTTTTCCATCCCTTGGTTACAGCTCCGAGCTTCACTAATGGCAAAAGTTTTGCGTATGCGCTCGGTTTTTTTTTAACCTTTCAATAAGGTAGCCGCAATCCGACTTCGAGGAGAGAAATGATTGTGCGGGTACAGAGATCTGTAGATTATGTCAATGTGTTGAAATAGAACTGTGAAAAATGATGACTGCAAAAAGGAAAGCTGTCTGATTCCATAGCACAGACATGGCTGGAAATGGTCCTGCATGTATGCACGACGTGAAAGAAAAACTTTCAAGACAATACATAATCATACCAGTGATCATTTTGTACTACCAACCAAGAGTATATTCGAAATCTTTCAGAATGAATGGAATCGTACTTTTCAAAAAACTATTTTCTGTGTAATTTTTTATCTGTTACCACATTGCCTTTGTTCTTGTTTTCTTTCCTTGTCTGTCATTTTTGGATGAGTCTCATGTCACTCATTCAAACATCTGTTTTCAGCCTCAGTGTATCCTTACAGACCTGATACTGACGTTTTCGGAAATGAATTCTGTACCTAGAACATACAGAACGCTACACGCTGCATTCCTCATTTTCTTCTCTTCCTTCACTCTTTTCTCTTTGTGCATTTTTATCTTTATTTCATCTATTTTTTCAAAATGTTTCTCTGTAATCCCTTTTGCAATCTCACGCTAATCTTAGAACAATGTAAGGCTCCTCCAGGGGTTCATAAATTCCAGTATCTAGCTGCTTTCAACGAAAACATCCGAATGTTCAGACAGTTTTGGAAGCAGCAGATCCCGCCTGCATTATCTTTAAAAAAAATGTATGCACATACACAAAAATAGCGAAAAATAAATCGATATTTTTTTCCTTGACAATGTATGTCTAGACAACCTTAACTGAATCAGCTCAACAGCCTGTTAGTAGCACGTTCCTTAGATTTCACACTAAATGGACACCGAGATGAGAATAGAAAGAGGAAGTAAGGGAGGGAGGAAGGGAGGGAGAGATAGAGACAGAGAGAGAGGGGGGGGGGGGGGGGGGGGAAGAGGGAGAAGGAGCATAGTAGAAAAATGGAGAGTTACATTAATTTAGGTGTCATTGTTCCAGACTGGAGAAGAATGAGATCAAGTCATGGGGAGAGCTACACATGTATGTGAACACACACCAACACACACCTACACCCACACCGACACACACACACACACACACCACTACCACCCCACACACCACACACATACACCCCACCACACATCACACACCACACCCCACAACACACACACACCACCACACACACACACACACAACACACAACCACACACACACACACACACACACACACACAACACACACACCACCCACCCCCTCATTCATTTTTACCGTTGACCTGTGAGTGACAGTTGTGTCTTGTCATCATCCCCCTTCTCATTGGGATTTCGTAGATGACAGTTTCTTATTCATACACTCACTCCTGTACTCTTCTTCTCCGTGGCCAGACTGATAATCCTGGTGGGTCCTAGTGGCCATCCTCTGGTTAAGCCTGAAACTTCTCTGTAGCTCACGCCTCTTCACTTAATAGAGAGAGAGGAGAGAGAGAGAGAGAGAGAGAGAGAGAGAGAGAGAGAGAGAGAGAGAGAGAGAGAGAGAGAGAGAGAGAGAGAGAGAGAAACAGAGAGAGAGAGAAGGAGAGAGAGAGATAGATAGATAGAGAGACAGACAGACAGACAGACAGACAGACAGACAGACAGACAGACTGAGAGCGAGAGAGAGAGAGAGGGAGAGAGAGAGGAGAGAGAGAGAGAGAGAGAGAGAGGAGGGAGAGAGAGAGAGAGAGGGAGAGAGAGAGAGAGAGAGGGAGAGAGAGAGACAGAGAGAGATTGTTTCCACTTGTTTCTTCTGCCTTTCCATGTGCGGTGTCAGACTTTAGCCCTGATCTCTGCTGGATCCTTATGTCTGATGTCATCAGCCTCATTAACGTTTTATGAATTATATCTGTTTTCTTCCCTTATAGTCATTACACATATTTTGCATTTCACTTGAAGTTTGAAAATACCTAGATCAGTACAGTAAAACTGGGAAATAGTTATATTTCAGAAAATACCTAGTTAAGTAAAACTGTGAAAACAAATATTGCTAAATGTGATTTTGTAGAAGCCAGCAAAGCTGTGTGCTGTTAACAAAGTAAAGGACAAATGCTTCAATAGCAATCATAAAATAAAACACCCTAGGAGCTAATAAACAAACAAAACGAAACTTCAGCAACAACACAACGACGACAAAACGACGACTTCAATACAACAACAACAACAACAACAACCATCACTAACCGTTACAGACAACCAGAAACTCTACAGATAACTGAAAAAAACAAAACTTCATCTGTTCCTGACACTAGCACACAGAAAGACAGACAGGAAAAAGGAAGGTGCAGAACGACAGAACGACACAGGTGTTCTCTCAGGGACAGCATCTCTCACTCTGCTGCAGCGCTGTGGGCTGAGTGAGTGACAAGAAGACAGGTAAACAATAGCATCAGGTGATAGCGAGCTGCTATAGAAACAAAACAGCCTTCTCCCTAAGGACCGCAGACCTCATTTGCGAGACGAAAGCATCTTTGTAGCAACAGTGGTATAAAGAGGGAAAGGAACGTGTCTTTCAGTTTATGGTTAAGCCCCTTAAACTGCTTGATCTTGGTGAACAAACAATGTCTGTTGAGGTTTCGTTTTCATAGTCTGTGTGAGGACAGATGCGGCATGAAAGGCAGCATTGAAAAAAAACTGTAGTAAAGGTTATTTAGATTTTATATGGGACATCAATTTTAGATGATGCAACACAGGTACCAGTTCAATCCAAAAGACACAGCTACAAGTAATAATTTGATTGAGGGGGTATGGAGGAGGAGAGGTTCTGGTGAGAAAGTACCTACAAGACTGTATCATTCCAGCAGCCATTTCGAGCTTTATTGTTGCATGATTTCTCATAAAAAGGCATGCTACAGTTTGTTCCCCTGCAAGACAAAATGTCAGTTTCACAGATACTCAATTAGTCTTGTATTATACTGTACTGTGTTTTGCTTCATTATGTAACATTTCTTTGTATGGTATTGTATTGCATTGTGTTGTGTTATATTTTGTATTATAACTCACACAGCTTTCAGTCGTGGCCGATTTCTCTGCGTGAAACTTGAACTGCTCTTCCTGAGGAACAACACGTGGCCACAAAATCGGAATCACCCCATTTAGCATTGATTTAGGAAAAGGAGCAATAGAAATACCACTGCACCAGAGCAATCTCCAAGCTTGCTGGCCGATGTAATCCGAGACCCTCAGAGGAGATCCGGACGAGGAATAACTGATTGATTAATTGGCCGATTTCTTGAAGCATATTGGGTTCAACTAGTGATTTATCTTCCGCAGCCATTTGACTTTAATGTTGTGGTTTGGTCTGGTGTTCTGAAATCAGTAGTAACTGAAGTAAAAGCGCTTTCGTGTGCAGAAGATACAGAAGCCTATTGAGAGTAGGGAAAGTTCCAAATTTTGAAAAGGTTAGTCGTGGGGTCTTAAATCATGCCATTTTGGTTGAGAGGGGAAGGAGTCATTCGCACGTGCGGAGAAGTACTGTTTAAGACTAAAAATGTTTAATTTCTATAGAGTCACATCGCATCAAAAGAAGAAAGGAAAAGAAGAAAGAATTAGATTGTATGGAATGAAATAAACAGAGAACAGAAATAAAGACACATGAAAAACAATGACATGAGGAAAATCGAAAGCATGAACGCACACAAAATATTTTATCAAAAAGACATATACACACACAACAAAAATAGAATAAGAATATGAATGCGGAATATAGGTTAGATAAAAGAAACACTATCCAAAAAGAAAGAAAAAAGAGGAAACCAAACATAATGATACAAATAAAGAGAATCATAATAGAGATGGTAGACTGAAGAAAAGGAAGGGAAAACAGAGAAAAAAAATGACAGAAAAATCCAGTCTGAAAGACAGTGACATAAACTCGAAAGATCGAAACAAATGAAAAATTCTTGGGCAAAGATAAGAAACACACACACACACACACACACACACACACCACACACACACACACACACACACACACACACACACACACCACACACACACCACACACACGAGTTAAAACTACTATAAAATTAAGGACTATTTTCAGTCACAATGTCTGGTTGTGACTCGACTTGCAAATTGTCCAGAACTTTGACAAACCGTAAAGAATACCAATGATCTACACAGCCCTATTCAGACAATGTGTGCTTCCGCTTTCCTCTGTCTTTTTCAGAATATGTGTGCAACTTCTTCTTTCTTTTCTACCGAATATTGTTGGAATTTTGTCTTTTATTTTCGTTTGATGTTCATAGCTGGATTTTGTTCCTTTTTTTGCACCTATGTGTCTATATTTCTGAGAAAAAAGTAGTGGAGAAAAAAACAAGTGCAGGTAACTACTTACCTGCAACTTCTCAATCTTTTAAAAAAAAAAGATGTACCAATGATTCAATAAAAAGTTACAATCAAAAGTAATTTCTAGATATGACTATATTTCCTTTAAAACCCTAACAGATTTACTGTCAAATAAAATCTTGTGATTTAAAAAAAAATGTGATCTGGAATAGAGTCGACGTATTCAGTACAGTTACTGAGTCAGAGAAATGCAAAATAGGTCACAAATAATAGCAGGAAAGGGTTGGGGGGGGGGGGGTGTTGTGAAGATTCTCATAGCAGCAGGGCAGTTTGTTCAAGATCAAAATGAACTGTTGTAGCGTATCGTTTTAAGAAAACCGCATGAATAATATTTCGCAAAATAGAACTTTCACTAAAATGAAGCCAAACAAACCAGCAACAGAATACGAATCCTTTCTTGAATGACGAGAACTGATATTCTCCGAGTCTTCTGTGTGGGGAAGAGAGCTATCAGTTTGGGAGCCCACATTATTCAAGTCACGTTTCCTAGGGTAGACTCATCAAATTTGGCCACAGTGACAGGGATTGTCTAGCCCTGCAAGATCACAGAGCCAGACCATTGACACAGCACTGTGGTCTCGGCTGTGTAGCCAAAGACAGAAAGACAATGACATGGCTCTGAAATTTGCTGTCTGTATGAAAATGATACCTAATGGGATTCTAAACCACTGACGGAAAAAGCCGGGTTTAATGTATTAATGTATTTTTTTTTAAGGAAAGGAGAACTCTTTTGTCTGTGAATACTTATAGTACACTTGTTCCGACCCTTGCCACAAGCAAACAATCCAAAGAGAAAATAGTTTGTAAAAACAATTAATGACAGGGTCTACACACACACCAAAACACATCACGCGACGCCGATACACACACATACACACACACACACACACCACACACACACACATACACACATACACTACACTACACAACATAACACACACATACACACATCCGTCGCGCGACGAGCACACAGAGACAATATAAACGCGTTCGAGGCGAGAGCAAAGAGAGAGAGAGTGTGTGTGTGTGTGGTCGTGCGGTGCGCGCGGCTCGTGTGTGTTTGTTTTAAAGTGCTTAAAAAGCTGTTTACTATGATATAAAAATTAGGCATATGTCAAAAAAAACCTACTACTTTTGTTAAAGATCAGTTATCCGCTTATGTCAAACTAAAAACTAGTGAACTTCTGAGAGACCTATACAAACTATCATCACTCTTCTGCAAAAGGCCACAGAAAGCAAAACCACAAGAACCCCCCCACACCCCTTCTTAAAAACGAGGAAAAGATTTGCGATTCAGAAAACTAAAACATTTAAAAACCCCAAACAAATACTTAAAAAAAGCCAAACTTAATCAAATTACCGGCACGAAATCAGCCAGAGAAGAAAGCAATAATAACAAACAAACAAACACACGGAGCAAAAAGTGTGTGATCATGTCTTGTTAACATTAGTTCTGTGTATAGCAGATGTGTGTTTGCTTGCTTGCTCTTTGTTCTTTTCAGGTAAGGTTTTTTTTGTACACAGCACTATTGTATTTGGATATATTATCTATTAAACTACGATGAAGCATTTATACTTGCAAAAAATAAAGAACGTAGCATCCAAGCTTTTAGCGAAAGAAATCTCTGGTTTATTCAAAACCTTCATCGGTTAAAAATTTGGTTAACGAATACTTGTTATATTTTGTCTCTTCTTGTGGGATGCCAGGGGTCTTTCAGTAGAAACAATAGCCCCTACCTTTAAAAATTCTGTGCTAAGAATTCACTCTTCTCTGTCCCTCGCGTTGTTTTTGCATTGTTTGTTTCTCCCTGTCATCGCCTCTCTGTACTATTTTCTGCCTCTTGGTCCATTCTGTACTTCTTTTTTCCAGAAAGATTTAAAATATTACAATTCATTTCCCATGCCATGTCGGATGCACTGAATTCGGAAATTCTCAGGCGCTTAAGACGGCAGCACAACGCATTTTGGCTCATAAATAGACAACAGTTGCTGTCGAGCGGTTCGATAAGAAGAAGGGTGGGTTTTTACAGATACATTGCTTCTAAAATGTGTATTTCATTTGACAGAGGAACAAACTGACTTGCAGTATCTGCGCAATCAGAGCAGCGCTATGGTCACGTTCAGTGTACTGAGGTAACTAACCCAAACCATTGGAATAAACGCTTTTCCTGCAAAAAATATGAAAAAATCATTGCATCCCCCGCGATGATTAAGACAACAAAAAAATAATCATTTTATCATTGATAGATTGACTGGCCATATAAACCAAAAAAGGGACAGGTATCCAAGAAGTGCAGGCGAAATATGAACCACTTCATTGACAGCCGTGGACATCGGCCAGGTCATCTGTGATGGATATTGCCGGCCTGCCATCCATTGTTGTGTCACACAGGACTCCAGTGTCGTCCCCAGGGCAAGATATATCCCATGTCACGCACTGCTAATGACTGTTCTGCATTGATTATCTTGAAGCCAGAGGAGACACGATGCAATTACGCTCTTGGATTTGTGTGTCCTGTTACGAACATTGTATGAATATCTGAGTTTTCTAAACTGTAGATGCATTCATTTGATGCATTTTATGTGAATAAAGCTTCATAGAATTGATTGTTCTGGAATGGGTTATCTCAGTGCATGACAGCTGTATTTTCTTTCTTTCTGTTTTTGTTGTGTATTTTGCGTTTACAATCTGTTCTTAATCCTTGTGGAATTAACAATTTTCCTTTCAGAGTAGTCCAGTAGTCATGTTCTATTCATTGTTGTGAATGTCTTTAATTTTAGCATATGTATTATGCAATAGACATTAGGCTCAAAGCGTCATCGTTAAACGATGGTAAAATTAAGCTAAGTATAAAATTATAACTTTTTTTCTTTTTTTCCTTTTTTTCCCTCTGCCTCATCCTCTGTGATGTTCTCATCATGCTGTTCCCATAACGCTTTTATATATCTCCACCCCAGCCATGTCCATGTTCATTATCTCGCACACTCAGGACAGCAAATCCACATGGAGAACATCAGGCCGCTACGGGACTACTAGTCAGAGGGCCCTGCACTGCTGCAGGGTTACTGTGGTGGTATTCAGTGGTGCCTGTTCTGAGCTAACATATGCAGGACATCACCTACTAATCCCACTACAAGCAACAGTAATAGCTTTGTCGCAGAGCCAGGCTGAGTGAGACATTCACCCGGGTTGGTGACCGGCAAAACAGCCTTCTAACGATCCCCTCCCGAAAACCTCCAACCCCTAGTGCTGCATGTGCGTTGAGACTACTTAAAACATCCCGAGGTCAATCGATTCGATAGATACTGACACTTGCAGTGTTGGTCACGTAATCTAAGCAACACTCAAATTGGCGTTTGTGGAGTCATTAAATCTTGACTGTATGGTCCTAGTCCTCCCAGTGAGCCCAGAACAAATTCAGTCTGGGTAGGAGCCGGCCTGAGTCAGAAGAATGCCTATGACTATGGGATTCGAACCCGCAACCTTCCGGCCAATAATCCAAGGTGCTAACGACTGACAGGATAACGTGCAACTCATTCTATGTGAAGCTACAGTTTTAGAGGTTAGAGCTCAAACACTTTTTTCTGAATCTTTCTTAAAATATGTGATAGGACTAAAGATAACCGAGGTAACATCTTGAAGTATTTTCCATCAAGACAAGTGAATGCCTATAACCAGAAAACAACCCCCCAACCCTATCAGAACTTTAATATTTTGTTATAAGACATTCCATTTAAAATCGGACTCTTAGGATTTTAATTTGAAAACGTTTTAGTGTAAACTTGAAATTAATGGAAAAGCATGGAAAAACAGGCACAAAGAAACAAGAGGTGCATAGTTCAACAATCAAAAAAGTTATTGTAATAAAATTGAAAAATCGTTACGTTTACAAATATTTCCCGTAAAACCGAAAATCACTAAGCAACGATTTATATAAAAAAATATTTTGTCATGAAACTTAAAATGAAACCATTCAATGTGAACCTAAAATTTAAAAGTCCAACTTCTGGAATGACAAGTATAGAAACAAGAATAAAAAGAAATCTAATGTTGTGAATAATCTCTCGTTAAAGTAGTACTTTTATGGCTACTCCGCTAAATCGAAATGCAGCTGCTTTCTTGTGGGCAAAAACTGTCATATACGCAACATCGCACTTTTGCGAAACCTTGGAGCTCTAGTCAAGGAACAAAAATAAATAGTTACCATTTCAAAATGTTTGACTCAAACCATGCATTTAAAACATTAACATTTAATACCATTTCTTCTTAAATCGATTTCTAAAATATTTTAAAAAACACTCTCGATTTCTAAAATATTTAAAAACAATCTTACCCTACAACTTAAAACCCAAAGATTTAAAAACAATCCGATCTATTTCATTCTGAAACTTACGACAAACACATTACAACCCCTTTAGCAAATCAAACAACGAAAACAAGAGAAATCAAACAAACAAACGAACAAACAAACACCCAAAATCAAGGCAATCCAATTAAACTGCAGTAAACTCGATTAGTTTCCAGAAAAAAAACACATTACTTAAAGGGCTGGGAATTAAAAAAAACAATGCCTTGGTGGCAGAGAAGAGGTACAAAAAAAACGTGCCGACATTGTCAGAGAGACAGTAGAGGAGAGCAGGGTAACAATGGCAGTGTGTTTCTGTTGCAGGACAGGGATCTCCCACAGCGAGGGATGGGGATGTTCTGGTGCACCCACCTCCTTCTGCTGCCCCTCCTCATCTGCAGGTACGGTCAGTGTTAGTGTTAGTGTTAGTGTTAGTGTGTGTGTGTGTGTGTGTGTGTGTGTGTGTGTGTGTGTGTGTGTGTGTGTGTGTGTGTGTGTGTTGTTGTGTGTGTGTGTGTGTGGTGTGTGTGTGTGTGTGTGTGTGTTTGTGTGTGTGTCTGCTTGTGTGCCTTTCTGTCTAGCTATCTAGCTATCTATCTGTTTATCTGTCTGCTATCTGTCTGTCTTTCTATCCAATTACCAATCAATCAAATAATCAATCAATCAATCAATCAATCGATCAATCAATCAATGAATCAATCAATCAATCAATCTATCTATCTGTCTGTCTGTCTGTCTGTCTGTCTGTCCGTCCGTCCGTCCGTCCGTCCGTCCGTCTGTCTGTCCGTCCGTCTGTCTGTCTATCTATTTATCTATCTATCTATCTATCTATCTATCTATCTATCTATCTATCTATCTATCTTCTGTCCTGTCTGTCTGTCTGTCTGTCTGTCTGTCTGTCTGTCTGTCTGTCTGTCTGTCTGTCTGTCTATCTGTCTGTCTGTCTGTCTGTCTGTCTGTCTGTAAATCAATCAATCAATCAGTCTGTCTGTCTGTCTGTCTGTCTGTCTGTCTGTCTGTCTGTCTGTCTATCTATCTACTTAGTCATCTATGCCCAGGGAGGTTTTGAGGAGTAAAGTTTTGACGCAGATTTTGACTTAGGCAGCAGCAGCAGCTGTGTAACCTGACTTACGATGATAAACATAAAGTCATCCCGGACACTCCTTAATCCATACCTCTCCTCGCTTGAGAACCCATGTCTGATGCAATTTCACAGATTGAATGCAAATCATTCCTGACAATCTGATGTAATCAAGTTTCTTCTTTCCCTGTATGTTTCTCAGTTTTCATCTCTTGTTTTTGCATTCATTAGGTTTTACGTTTCTTTACTGAGATATTGACAATTCAAGTGTGTAACTTTACCGTTGAATGCCCAATCATTTCCTTCTGGTCTGTGTAGCAGTTATGGCTGTAAGATAAACTTGGTGATTTGACCTGCTAAAGTCTGTCCACTGTTTTCAGAACAGTGTTGATGGGTTAAGTTCAAAGTGCAGCGAGATAGGATATAGCTATATAAGTAACACTTCCATTAAAAAAATGGTAAGACGGTTTACGGAAGAAAGCTTGTCAAAAAGAACCAAAAATACAAATTTAGAATGAAATTGTTCATTAAATACTACAAATCAATCAACAGGCTGTATATTCTATGAGGTAATCAAGAGTCAACAAGATTGGATAGGGTTATTTTTCTGTGGCGTTAAACTACTTTTCTCTTGTAGGTGCGACCCAACTGTAATTCCAATTACTGTCATACACTCCATTTCTATAATTGCCCAGCAATGTTAAATACAAGCATTCAGATTGGTCAGTCTGTTGTCATTGTAATCACAACTTAAGGTAACATCAACATAGTTATGAATTTGGAAATACTGTAGCGATTATGACACAATTTCCCCCCAGTGACAGATACTTGGGTACCTAGAGTCCTCCCCAATAGAAGTGAGAGTTGGGTATTGTGTCACTCCTGATTCCATTTTATTTCCTTTTTTGTATGACAGTATCCAAATGTCAGTGGCTGACCAGTCATAATAATTATGGAAGAGATGTCACTGATCCTCCTCACGGTGACGTTTGCATGTACTGAAGATGAAACGTAATTGTCATCTCTGAAGGGAAATTCCGTATGTGTCTGTAAAAGAGGAACAGGATATTAACACGTTAGAAGTCAGTCGGTACACACAAACATAAAAAAAACACAACAGAAACAAAAAACCAAACCCAAAACCAAAAAACCCAAACAAAGAAATACCGAATTGAAAGCCAATCTAAATCAAACGACAACGAAGCAATGGAAATCGAGAAGACGATGAAAAAAGAAAAATAAAAGACTTTCCAAACTACTTTATACCCCCACAGCAAATAAAAATAGCTTCCCGAACACACACACACACACATGCACCACACCGCACACACGCACGTACGCACGCACACTCACACAAACACGCACGCACACACATATACGCACACTTGCCCGCAAGCGCAGGCACACACGCACACACATTCAATATATTGTTTGCTTTCTATTGTTTCTGATATCAATTCTTTATTTCTATATGATATCACTAGACGTGAAAGGATATTGAATATAAGAAATAATGAACAGGCATGCACACACACACACACACACACACACACACACACACACACACACACACACACACACACACACACACACACACACACACACACACACTCAGAGAGAGAGAGAAAGACACACAGAGAGAGAGAGAGAGAGAGAGAGAGAGAGAGAGAGAGAGGGAGACAGAAGACGGAGACAGGCAGACAGAGAAGACAGAGAGAGACAGAGACAGACGGAAGACAGACAGACAGGACAGAGAGCGAGAAGACAGAGAGACAGAGCAGAGAGAGCGAGAGAGACATAGAACAGAGAGAGAAGAGAAAGAGAGTGACAGAGGGACAGACAGAGAGAGACAGAGACGAACAAACAAACAAACAAACAAACAAATTATCTTCTCTGGCGTTAGATAAGAAATCCCCCAACAAGAAAGACCCCCCCCCCCCCCCACAGAGACGAGGAGGACAATAGAAAATTGCTGTGGAGTGGAAGAGGAGGTGTCCTCAACGTCACCAGCTGTCCTTAAGTGCATTTGTGGCCGGCGTGAAGCAGCATTTCACTGTCTCCTGAAATGGCACTGCACTCACACGTTTGTTTGTTTGTTTGTCCTTACACAGATGAGCAAACCCAATCAGATTGGACTGGATCAATCCAGTGTAGCAAGAATGAAATTAAGCACAGGACAAAGGGAAAAAAAAACAAAGCCCGACATTTGAGACCATTGAACAAAAAATGAGATAGATAGATAGATAGATAGATAGATAGATAGATAGATAGATAGATAGATAGATAGATAGATAGATAGATAGAGAGAGAGATAGAGAGATAGAGAGATAGAGACAGAGAAGGGGGGGGTGTTGAGAGATAGTGTGAGAGAGGAAGAGAGATAGATCAAATCAAATCAAATCACATTCTTTTCATTTAGAGGATAATGAATAAACACCCATGGCAAAAATGAAATTAGGCAGGACAAAAGGAAACAGACAAGCACGATATTTGAAACATTAAACCAAAATTTAAAGAGAGAGAGACAGAGAGAGAGAGACAGAGAGAGACAGAGAGCGCGCATTAAAATTCAAAGAAAGAAAGCATAAAAACGAAAAATACCTGAGAAACGAAAATAAGTGAAAGGAAGCAAGAAAGACAGAAAGAGAGGGGAAGAAAAAGAGAAAGAAAGAATGAAATCAAATAAAACAAGAAAGAATACAATAGTAAAAAACAAAAAGTTTATAAAGAAACACAAAAAAACCAAAGAAAGACGAAAAGAAAGAAAGAAACTGGAAAGAAAGAAAGAGAAAAAATTGTCAGGAGAACGAGGAATCTGTTTAGAGGTGAGCAGAGAATCTGTTTAGACAACCCACAAAAATATGTTTACACAGGGACAAAGACTCCTGGGACGAAAAACTACAATATCACATTCTCTTCCCTCCTTCCTACCTCTCACTCCTTCTCCATCCTCTTCCTTTCAGTCTTCCACTCTCCTCTTCTGTATCTTTTATTCATTTTTTTTTTATATTCCAGGGTGCCCTAATATAGTGTGATAGAAAGAAAAAAAATCAAATAAAGAAACAACACAAGCAGAAACAAGAAAAAAATAAAGAAACAACACAAGCAGAAACAATCAGCTAAAAAATCCCCCAAAACAAACAACAAAAGTGGAAACAAAAAAAAACACACAAAAAACCCCAAAGCCTCTCCCCACTTTCCTCTCACCTTTCTCTTTCACTCTCTTTCAATTGCTCCTCCTTTTATTCTTTTTTTTTCATTCTTAGTTCGAGAAAAGCAACATGAAAAATAATGAAACCACCAGAAAATATCAGAAACAAGCAACAAACAATGAAACAGATCCTCTTTCACCCTCATCCATCTCCGTCCTCACTTTCCGTCCCCGTGTTTCACCCCTTTTACTTTATTTAAAAAAAAAAGGAATCAGTGGCATACTAGGGCAAGTTCCATACAAGGAAAACAAATAAACAAACAACAAAACACTGACAAACAACAACAAAAAATGAAAAAAAATCAACAAAAACAGAAACTTAACCTCACTCTCTTTCCCGCCAATCTTTTTTTCTTTATTGTCATTTTTATTATTATTTCTCCTTTAACTGTTTTTGGTTTGAATTTTTCAATCGAAAGCGGTTTAGCCCAAGTTCGAGAAAACAAAACAAAACAAAAAAACCCTCCAAAGCCGCCAAATCAATAACAAACACGGAAATAACGACGTTGCAGAAATATTCACAGCTTTGTTAGAATCTTCTCAGCAATTCCAGCCTTACAAATTTCATTTTCAAATGTATTTTGGTCACATACATTCTGGCAGATAATATTCTGTAGCTTACATTATGGATAGGGAAGAGATGGCCTAGTGGTTAAAGCTAAGTTTGCGATCAGAAGTCCCAGGGGACGA
>CM060323.1:35600234-35617734 GCA_030674155.1 Stramonita haemastoma | reverse complement strand
TGCCCCTGGAAAATTTCTGTAGAAAAATGCTTCTCTGACAGGGAAACTAAACAGTGGCAGACAGGAAAAGAAAAATAATACAGGTGTCGCTGCTCTTATGGCAACGCACTCTCTCCGGGGAGAGCAACCCGAATTTCACACAGGGAAATCTGATGAGGTTTAAAGTGGTGTTAAGTGTTAAATGTTCCAAATTCTCCATCTTCACTTTTCAATCTTGGCTGGACAACCTTGTCTTCTGAGTCTTCTAGCATGCTCAGCAGCAGTCTTATTGTCCCTGTTGTACTCCTGTACAAGAGACTCTAAGTGCAGTGTTACCCTCACTTGGGGACGACACAGTGCAACGTCAGGAGGGAGGGATGAATTTCCTCGCTGTTCTTTGTCTGTTTGTTGGTATTTGCTTATATCTCTTCCAGTGGTATTGTCATCTTCTCTTCTCTTATTCTTTTATTTCGATGAATCGAAATAAGCACGGTGTCCTTTATTACACCTATTCCCCATGTGCGTGCAGTTTTGGCAATTTTGTCATCCGTTCCTTCCCACCGGCACAGAATGGTCTTTTCCGAAACGTGGAACTGGTTTTAACGTGTGCACAATATGTTCTGTGTGCGTTCGCACACGGGACCACGGTTTTTAGTCTCATCCGAAAGACTTTAGGGAAGGAGTGGAGTCTGCACTGATGTTAACTCCAGAGGAAAAAAATCCTCTTGGATGAGATTCGAACCCGGGTTAGCAGATCACAGGCGCATTACTCTGACTACCCGGCTATCCCGTCCCTACTCCATCATTATGTAGGTAGAGGCTACAACAGGTTTGGGATCAGCATGAACTGCAGACATCAGACTGCATTTGCCAGGATGGTATGGCTGTGCTGGTTGATAACTATTATTAGCAGGGTATCTTCTGCAATTTGCTGGGGGAGGTGGGTTCTTTTTTTTTTTTTTTTTTTAGTCCTTTGAGTCACCATTCTGCCTTCCAAGACTCATTCATGACTGGCTGTCAGTTACTGTTGGTAAGGTTTGATTGCTTGCAGTGAATGCGATTTTTGTTTTAGCTATGTGTCCTTTCTGCAGCGGAAGGTTTCCATAACTTCTTTTTTTTGAACGTGTCTAGAACGGTGCGTGTTTCTTCCTCCACAATGTTGAGAACTGGTGTGTCATATTAGGAAAGTTATCACAAAGGGCATTAGGTAACTGTGTCCAAAGTCTCCAGCGCCGACGCTAAAATATAAATGTTGCGGCTTTCACCACCCCACATGCACACACACACACACACACACACACACACACACACACACACACACACACACACACAACACACACACACGCACGTACGCCGCGCGCGCGCGCGCGGGCGCGCAGGCGCGCAGGCGCGAGTTAAAGGGACACAGACACACACACACACCACTACCATCACGACCACCACCATCATCACAAAACAACACACTATACTATACAGACATATTAACAGCATGCATTCCACTCTCTCCTCCCTCCCTTCCTCCCCTCTCTCTCTCACACACTTACTCCCCACACACACACACACACACACACACACACACACACACACACACACACACACACACACACACAACATCTCACGGGCACAGACACACACACCTCTGCATGCACGCACGCATATGCATAAACGTACACAGACACAGACACAGACCAGACAGACAGACAGACAGACAGACACACACACACACAGACAGACAACAACACACACACACACACACACACACACACACACACACACACACACACACACACACACACACCGCCCGCGCGCGCGCGCGCGCGCGCGGAGCAAACTTTAAGAACAGCAAACAGGTAAAGAAAGAAAAAATCAAAGCAAGATTAACGAAGCAAACTAGAAATTAATATCCCAGCTGAAAAAGTGGAAGAAAAAAAAACACCCGCAAATCATTAACGTAGCTGTTTTTATTCTTTGTCAGTTTTGTTCTTCGTGATCTGTTTTCCAAGGATTTTTTAAAAATCCTTTTTACCTTTCTTTCTTTCTGTCGTGTCTTTATTTATTGAAGTTTCTTTCTGTCTTCATTTTTTGTTTCTTTCCTAACTTGTGTTGACTTCAGTATTGGTAGAAAAATAACCATCCTAAGCTCTATTGTTTGGTCTAAGCCAAGGACACTGGCAAAGAATAGTCTTCTGCCCGATTGTCTTTTTTTCCAGCTACTAATCAGAATCTATGTGTCTGTCTCTCTGTCCGATTTTCTCTCTCTCTGTTTAGCCGCCCCCTTACCCCCACCTCTTAAGTTGATAGTGTCCATTTTTGGAAACAGCTGCATATTCATGAAGCTTTCTCGCCCTTCATCCCAAATGGATGGGTTCATGCTCACTGAGTTGGTGTGTCAATTACTAGCCCCAGGGATGCCAAAGAACTGTGAACTTTGCTTTGGCCTGTCTTTCATTTATTTACTGTAGGTGTTTTGTTTTTCTATCTCTTTCTGTCTTTGGTTTTCTTTTCGTGTGTTTGTGCTCTGTGCTGTAAATTACGGTAATGAAATATTTTGGAGACAGTATTTCCTTTTTAGGTGGAAACCTGGCGATGATAGCTATCGTTGATTAGCTGATTTAGGGGTGGGATAGCCTAGTGGGTAGAGCGTTGTGCGCGTGATTTGACGTCCCGGGATCGAACCTCCACGGAGGCGCCCGTTTCAGGAAAGTTTCCGCTGGAGTTAACATCAGTGCTCACTTCACTCCCCTAAAAGTCCTTGGGATAAAACTACAAACCGTGGCCTCGTGGTTAAAATTCACGTTCGATTATCTTGCACACGTTAAAAGCCCATTGCTTTCTGCCTGTTAGACAAGAAAGCTATTACATGCTTGTAGGAACAGATGACAGATAAAACAAAAACGAACGTAGGCAGATGATGTGTTTATACACCATTCTCGAATTCTGAATGCGGCTACCTTTATTGTGGGTACCGGTAAAGATATTCACGTACCCAAAATCTCACCAGTGGTGAGCCTCTAAGCTGTAATTGAGGAACAAAGAAAAATACATAGCTGATAGTGTTGGGGATCAGAGAGCTGCACTTGTCGATGTTGTTGCTGTTATGTGTGCTGCTGTTGTTAATATTGATGATACGGAGAATTCAGTTCAATTCAAAAACTTTATTATTTCTGAAAGAGAATGGAAAGGAAACACACATATAGACAGACAGACAGACAGACAGACAGACAGACAGACAGAAAGACAGAGAGATCGAGAGAGAGAGAGAGAGAGAGAGACAGAGAGGAGAGAGAGAGAGAGAGAGAGAGACACAGAGAGAGAGAGAGAGAGAGAGAGAGAGAGAGAGAGAGAGAGAGAGAGAGAGAGAGAGAGAATTGATATAACTTTTTTAAGTCAGACATTTGAATTCCTTTTTACACACTCTAACGCATGGTTATAATAATCTAATATCTATCTAGACTATTTTTCGCTTCAACTAATATGTTTGAAACCAAATCATATAACAATAAATGGGTCGGCCTTTCTTCTTTTCAATTTAATGATAACCTATCAAACAACAAAACAACTACCACACAAATAACTTTGACCAACATCTGTGACAATTTAAACCTAAAAAAAGCTTTCTTACAAAAGTGTCACCGAAACTTAAAACCACAGCATGATTGTATTTCTCCCCACAAGGGAAAGCAATTGTGCCAACGACAACTGCAGCTGCTGTTGATCTAATGCAGAAATCTATCTATCTCTGTTATCCTGAGGTTATTTTTAGACACCGCTGCCTGCCTCCAAGCAAACAGAGGGTAACTTATCTGCAGCGCAGCTGAGTGAGTGTGCAGTGTCTTAGATTGACAGCACCACGTGTCTAGCTGTAAACGATTGCTGTGGTCATGGACGTGCATGTGCAAAACTTTTTGGATCTCTTCTCTAGGGGGATGGAGGTGGATGTACATGTGTGCTGAGGGTTTTTTTTTGGACACGTTCTTTTGGATCTTTGACATGGACATACAGGTGTGCAATCAGTTTTTTGACATCTTCTGTGGGGTCATTGATATGACGTGGATATGCAGGTGTGCAGACAGGTTTTTGGAACCTTTTTGGGGGTGATGGAGGTGGACAAGTGTGCACACAAACACACACACATAAGCACCCATGCACGCGCGCATGCACGCAACCAACGCACACACATACGTACGTACACACGCATGCACGTACACACACTCACACATACACACATATGCGTACACAAACACACACATAATATACACACACACGCGCGCGCGCGCGTGTGCGTGCGTGCATTTGGTTGGTTTTGCCATTCCCCCATCTTTAGAGTATTTTTTTTGTTATTTTAGTCAAGTGGAGATTTCTTTGCAAAGTATTCAGTGAGGTTGGTTATTTTGCAGTGCTTCATGGAATTATGCCTCAAAGCTATTGACACAGGTTATGTGCTTTTTCTAATTCATTTATCATTCTATTTCATTTTTCTTGTAACTTTTTTTTATAACATTCGATGTCTTTAATTTTTCATTTTATTTCTGCCCTTCCATTCTTTGTTTTTTTTTTTTTTTTAATTTTTCCTTTGTTTTTTCTTTATTTCTCTCTTTCTTTTCTTTTTTTTCTCCTTTTGATTTTTCATAGACTTGAATTCTCACTAAAGTTAAAAACGAAACATTTTCTGAGTTATTCCTTTAAGCTAGATGAAGAAAGGTGGGAAGAAATAGTTTTCAATCTGACATTTTTCTGTTTATCTTTTTGACAGTGAATGTGTTTGTTTTTTTCTCACTTTTCTTTTTTCACTGTCCCCTTTCCTGACCAAGTTCACAGTTTCCGTTCTGGGAGCAAATGCATATTCATGAGGCTTTCTCACTCTTCATCCAAACTGGACGGCTCATGCCCACAAAGCTGGTGTGGCTATTGGCAGCCCCAGAGACACAAAGAGCTTTGAACTTGATTTGGACATGTCCCTCATTTATATATATTGGCTTTTGTCTCTTTGGCTTCGCGTGTGGGTTATTTGTGCTGTCCACTTTGTTTGATGTTTATGGATGCTTTAGGGGCAGGGTTTGTTCTTTTCAGTGGTCATCTGTGTTAGTTTTCGTTGATGAGCTGATGATGTGGGTGAATTTATATTGTGGTAATTTATTGTTATTGTTGTTTTTGTTAATGATGATCGGGTTGAAGAGAAAAAAAGAGAAAGAATAAGTGATATAAGTATATGTATGTATGTATGTATGTATGTATGTATGTATGTATGTATGTATGTATGTATGTATGTATGTATGTATGTATGTATGTATGTATGTATGTATGTATGTATGTATGTATGTATATATATAATATATATACATACATACATACATACACATATATATATATATATATATATATATATATATATATTTATAAATGTGGCGCTCCACCACGAAATGAGTCGCTTAGCACATTACCCAATTTTGCGCTAGGAGCCTTTAAAGGCAGGTGGGGGTCAAGCTGTCAATTTTGTGATTTTGATTGATTATTAAACTAGATCTGTTTATTTACCTTATAATGAAATATCAAGGTATAATTTTTATTCCTTTTGCTTTTAAATGTGTTTTGAAAATACCAAAGCACTCATTCTGACAACCTGTTACTAAAATAAACTTGCCCGTTTCTCATTTTGTCACATCCTGCAGTCTATCATTTCAATTTGTAATAACGTTGCACAGAATTGTCCGATTTTCAATCTGTTTTTTGTATTTGATAGCCACTTTATTGCTCATTAATAACATGTCAATAACTAAAAATTGACCTCATGTGCACTTCGTCTCATTATGTGGTGGAGCGTCACAAATATATATATATATATATATATATATATATATATATATATATATATATATATATATATATATATATAGATACATTATATGTGTATATATGGAGAGAGAGAGAGAGAGAGAGAGAGAGAGAGAGAGAGAGAGAGAGAGAGAGAGAGAGCACAGACGGATCATTGATTGGCATAGGTTTACTTTTAAACTATGCTATACAATAAAGAAAAATGTGTTAGCTGTTATATGTATTGAAACGATTATTGAAAGTGACAAAAATATAAATTTACAAATAAAATAAATGACAGATTGGAAAGAATAATTTAAAAAAAAAACAAAGAACAAAATTTTAAAAAAAACTTAACTGTGATCTGTATAGTTGATGAGTTTTAAAACCAAAAGCTTTTGTGGAAAAAAAAGAAAGTGCTGAAACCTAAAACCACAACTAAAAGAACGGTTTTTCTCCCTGCAGGGTAAGCAATTGTTCAAACGACAGCCACAGCTGCTGTTCCTCTAATGCCGGAATCTCTGTTATCGGGAGGTTATTTTTAGACACCACTGCATGCCTGAAGTAGACAGGCTGTAACTTATCTGCAGCGCAGCTGAGTGAGTGTGCGGTCTTTCAGAGTGACAGCACCAAGTGTCTGTAAAGAATTGCTGTGGTCATTGTAAAGGACACTTGTGCAGAAGGGTGGGAAGAGGGTTGGGGGTTGACACTCTCTCTTTGTGGTGCCTGCCACCTGGTGTGCCTGTGGGTTTAGATGCTTACTTTCATTCAGCGTTGGTGCAGCAATCTCTCACTATTGTATACGACTTCAGAGATAATCGTTACAGTTTGTAACTCACACTACCTGGACTGGACATATGCATTCATTTTCAACATCTTCAGACTAGATTTAGTGTCCAGCCTCTTGGTGAGCAGGGTATTAAAAAATAAAAAGGATTGTATAGTTTTTTGTAGTGATGTGTGGACACTCCTGATTGGTTTTGCCTGTCACCTATAGGTAATCAGTTGTAATGTCATGAAATAATTATCAGCATTAACTAATGATGTGTCAGGTCCTGGCTAATATGGCCACTAGAATGACTAGATTGTATGTACTTGGCAAGTGTCCACTCTGTCAGCAAATGTCAACAAGAAGCCCCATGCTCCATGTGTATGGATAACAATAGTCGTGTTGTCAAGAAAAGCTATTACCTAAGGAACATAGTTCTTGCTGGGATTAATACAAGACAAGCAGTTCTATAGAAATGGCACCAGTACATCTGTAATTCAATCCAAAGAGCTTTTTACTGAGAAGATTGCAGGAAATGCTTTATTGACGTATATGTCTCTGAGTCTGATTTTCCCTCCATTATAACTGTTTTTTTTTTAATGTGTATGATTTAGCCACTGGGTCTAAACCGTGTAAAAACTTGACAAATTGATCACACATTGCGTTTCTTAAATTTTTCAAGAATAATTTTGTTAGATTCCTAAAAGCTGTGTACGCACCGTAGAGAACTCAATATGCATAATATATAATACTTGATTTTATCATATAATTATAAGAAAAAAAATTACTACAACGATATTGCAAATGTGAAATTCTAAACAACGAATCAGAATATATGGCATTCTTCTACTATTTTCTCTCTCTCCTGACTGATTTGCATATGCCATGAATGAACACAATAAGGAATATAAAATGGGTTTTTTTCACCAGAGGGAAATTTCTACAGTAAACCACCCCCCCCCCCTGAGAATATGAAACCAGTGCTGACGAAGACACAGAACCTGCGAATATATTTGAAACCTTAGCCTTTTTTTTCATTTCAGTTTTATTCCTTAGACTGTATTAGCCTGGTATTTTGAAATATTTTTCTGGATAATTTTTTTAGATCAGTTTCAAACACAAAAATAGCAATCCGAAAGCCCCCAAAAGAATTAAAGAGCTGATTTTTTCCTTTTTTTTTTCCTTTTTGCGTCTTTGTCTTCCCCCCCCCCCCCCCCCCCCTAGCTCGTCTGCTTGTTTTCGTGTGTTTGTGTCTATTACTTTTTGTTCGGTTCAGGTTTCACACTGCTTTTCTTTCACAGCTTAGATATACATATTCATGAGGCTTTCTCACCTTTGTTGGAAATGAGCGTTTTGTATGCAGCAGACTCTTGTAGCAATTCCTGGTCTGCCTCCTGTTGAACTAAAGAAGAAGATGCTGAAAATAGTGAGAGTTGGTTTGGCTTGTTTGTTGGTTTTTTTTACTGTGATTTTTCTGTAGTATGCTGTCTTTGGTTTTGTTGTGCAAGTCTTTTTGATTTTATCTAATTGCTGATGATTTGACAATTCCTTTCGGTGGTGATTTTTTCTGTGCAATATTCACCCAACTGTAATTGCAAATGATCAAAGAATGTGCTAGTATTCGCGTGCTGTTCAACTTGTGATCTTACGATATGTGCTCGTTTACTCCTCCTCCTGCTCCTCCTGCTCCTCCTCTCCTCCCTGCTCCTCCTCTTCTTCTTCTTCTTCTTCTTCTTCTTCTTCTTCTTCTTCTTCTTCTTCTTCTTCTTCTTCTTCTTCTTCTTCTTCTTTAATTTTCAGACCCTTTGGGTTCCCGTCTTTAAGCCAAGAGATGTGATAATAATTATTTCTGTCCAGAATGAATTTTCAGATTGTTTAGGAGGTTGTTTGTATGAACGAAGAGAAGGATGACTATTTTCATCGCAGCTGAGAGATTTTTAGTTTTAAGTGTGCATCAGTACACCGCGCGCTGTCCATAAAACAAGAGCTAATTTCACTGCGGTGAAAATGAATGTGGAGATTTTCTTCTCTTTCTGTCTCTATGCCTCTTGTCTCTTCTATTTCTCTCTGTCTCTCGTCTGTCTGACTGTTAGTCTGTCTCTGTCTGTCTCTATGTCTGTCTCTCTGTCTTCTGCTGTCTCCTGTCTTCTCGTCTCTCTCTCTCCTCTATATTAAGAAAGAGGCAGGGCAGGGTGAAGGCAGAGAACGAAAAAGAAGAAAGAACCAAACTGTTTTTATTAAAGTGTGATTTAATTGAATTTAGTTTTTAAATCTTTGTGGGATGTTTACACAAGTGTGTGTGTGTGTGCTGTGCGTGTGCTGTGTCGTGTGTGTGTGTGTGTGTGTGTGTGGTGTGTGTGTGTGTGTGTGTGTGTGTGTGTGTGTGTGTTTGTGTGTGTATGTGTGTGTGTGTGTGCGCGCGCACGTGTGTTTTGTGTTTGTGTGTGTGTGTGTATGTGTGTGTAGTGAGGAATGTTGATGGTAGAAATGATGTTTATTTTTATAACGCATTAGACATAAAAACATGTTGTGGGTGTTCCATACGCCATGTGGGCACCAGCTGCAATAGTACCGGGGTTAGTGCCTTGGGGTACGGGCTGGAAGGTCGCAGGTTTGAGTCTCATAAGAGTCATAGGGTTTTAGGACTTCGGCCACCTTCTTCTAAGAGTGAGTGTGCTGTGGGATCATTACGGAGTGTGTGCGTACGCGCTTGTGGGTGTATGTGCGTGTGTGTGTGTGTGTACGCATGCACACGCCTGTTGACATGCATGTGTGTCCGTGAGCGTCTGTACGTGCGTTCTGTGAGTGTGCAGACATATACTTACTTGCCTGTTCAAAAATGTACATGTGCGTATAGAGAAAAGCGGGAACAGACTGTAGGGAGGACTGTGTTCCCTGTAGACAAGAGGTGGCCGCTGATCCCCAGTGATCAATAGCGCTGACAGTCAGACACAGGCATCACACCTGATCAGCATCCATAAACTATCAGCTATACCTCTCTGTCTCTCTCTGTCTCTCTCTGTCTCTCTCTGTCTCTCTCTGTCTGTCTGTCTCTCTTCTCTGTCTGTCTTCTGTTCTCTCTCTCTCTCTCTCTCTCTCTCTCTCTTCTCTCTATCCTCATCTCCTCTCTCTCTCTCTATCTTCTCTCTCATCTCTCTCATCTCTCTCTCTCTCTTCTCTCTCTGTCTGTCTGTCTGTCTGTCTGTCTGTCTGTCTGTCTGTCTCTCCTGTCTTTCTATCTTCTATCTATCTATCTATCTATCTATCGTCTGTCTGTCTGATCTTCTCTCCCCCCCCCCCCCCCTCCTCTCTCTCTCTATCTGTCATCAATCATCAATCATCATCTATCATCATCAATCTATCTATCTATCTATCTACTATCTATCTATCTATCATCTATCTATCTATCTATCTGTTTTTATCTATCTGTATTTCTATCTATCCATCTATCTATTATCTCTCCTCCCCACCCCTACCCCTGTTTCTCTCCCCTCCCTCCCTCTCTCCCCCTTCCCTCCCTCTCTCTTTCCCCTCCCCCCCCTCCTCTCTCTCTCTCTCTCTCTCTCTCTCTCTCTCTCTCTCTCTCTCTCTCTCTCTCTCTCTCTCTCTCTCTCTCTCTCTCTCTCTCTCTCTCCTCTCTCTCTCTCTCTCTCTCCAGCTCCCCCAGTGACCATAGCTGTCATCACAAACACCACCGCAGACACCACACCGTGCGGACATACCCACAGTTAACAACTCACAGGGGAGAGAACTTCTCTGCGTTCATGTCAAAGAGAGACAATAGTCATGTATCACAAAGGGAGATCAGTCCTTAAGGGACGTAACTCCTGTCGACGTTGATTTGATGAACCTCTGTCTGCTCAGTACGGGTGGGAACAGTGCGGCTATAACAGAGTGTACTTGTTGAACTTCTGACGGTTTGCCCAGGCTGGAGTTGTCTCCCTCATGTCGCTGCTGTTAATCCTCATTGTCTCCCATTTTAGTAGTGCTAGGTATCAATAGCCGATGCTTAATTATCTCGAGTTAAATCATGCAACACGTTTGCTAGCTATGAAAAAAATAGCGATTTAAAGATGCTGATTTCTGTAGATACAGTATTAACAATGCAATATCATTTGTTGTATTGGCATAAGGGATTCACAAAGGTTAAATTAAATATTTGTCAGTATGCTTTAAATTTTATTGTTTGGTTCTACATATCGTGTGTCTTGATTCTGATAATTGAAAACGTTTCACTTATTTCATACCTGAAATTGACGTCTGGTAATATTTTGATTACGCTTTAAACTATTTAGTTCGATCGGAAGGCCAAACCATCTACCCTAAAGAAGACATGAAATCAAACATAGCTTAACAAAACATGCACTTATATCAATAACATCACAGTCTGTGAATTGACTTCTTATTTGAACCTCTTCCTTTACTACTTAATAACCTAAGTCATTGGGCACTGTTTTAAAGTTTTCCATATAGAGTATCATGACCAAATTAAATCTAACTAAACCTGATCCGTCCCAAATCATCGATGACAGTATACGTATGATTTGATGAATATATTGATTATGTAATGATTATGGTCTATGTCACTATAATTTGATAACCGTATCTTGTTATGAAACCAGTAGAGTCAGAACAAAATAGCCGAGATTTTTTATGGATGTATTCAAATGATTTGTCAGTTGGAACAAAAGCTGGAAATGATTGGTCAGAAGAGAACAACAAGACAATGTGGTAAGTAACCAGTACTCGCTTATTCATGCCTAAGGACTGCTATAACTTTTAGTTCATGGTCATGGAGAAATGATAGCAAAAAGTGTTGAAAATGCGAAATCCATCTTTACGACCAAACATCATGTACTATGTGACATGCTGTCATCACTCTTTCTTTGACAAATAAATACAGTCTAACTCTCTCTTTGGTTGTGGTTAATTTTAGTAGCGCTCACCTAGTCTGGCTGTGGAGGTAATAAATTTTGCACTGGTGGTTATGAAAAGGCCTAGAATCAGTCATGTTTTACCACCCAATACTTCATTATGTTTATCGGCAAACAACTTATCCAGTCTAGCAGACGGTAATTTAAATAATCATAGAAGGGGGTTAATGAGGAGCTTGCTACCGTATCTTTCGAGTTGCAATATTTTCTCAGACTGTTTTATCTTAGTGGAAGCTAATCACAACAAAGAGAGATGAACAGTCATAAAGAACAAGTATGAACACAAAGCAGAGAGAGAGAGACAGAGACAGACAGACAGACACAGACAGACAGACAGACAGACAGACGTCTAGACAGACAGGCAGACAAACAGACAGACATGCAGGCAAACAATCAGACAGACAGACAGATAGACAGACAATCAGAGAGACAACAAAAGAAGCGCTAGTTGCTGTGGTCTGTGTTTAGGGCAGTGTGGAAGTGTCCTCACGCTAGCAGCTTACAGAACAGCTATGGGGGGATCGATGCCAGTCTGTTTTCTGTACAGGGCAGGGGATTAATCTGATGATGATACAGCAAGGATGGAATTATTGTTAGTGGGATTCTTTTTATTCTTTGAAAATATTTTAAAGTAAACACTTATTTGAATACATGTGAATCATAGTTTTTTGGGGAAAAAAAAGAGAAATATCCATCGTTCAACAGTGCTCGAAAATGAAGGGACAGGATTGGCAGCAGAACCACGACATCTATTATAAAACTGTTTGTGAAAAGAGTTTGGCAATAATATCCTAACCATGCTTCCATCGTTTTTCCATACCAGCTGGAAACCCTGAAGGAAAATAGCAATCGATAAGCAACAGCTGTACGTAAGCTTCCAGTCACTACACGCTTCCACACTGAAACAATTACCAGCAAGCACTTCTGCCACTGTACCTTTCTTTCTTTCTTTCCTGCTTTCTTCTGGGTTTTTTTTTCTGTTTTTAGTTTTGTTTTCACTTTCTTTTGTTTTTCTCTTTCTTTGTTTTTTCTTTCTATCTTTCTTTATCTCTTTCTTTCTTTATCTCTTTCTTTCTTTATCTATTTCTTTCTGTAGTTTTCTTTTGGGTCTTTTTCTTTTGGGTTTTTTTCGTTCTATTTCTTTTTCTTCTACATACCTTTTCTTTTTTTTCATCTTTCTTTGTTGTTTTCTCTCGGTAATTCACTCTCCCTTTTTCTTTCTCCATCTTGTCCTTTTTTCCTTTCTTTTATTTGTTCTTACTTTCTTTTTCTTTTGGTCGTTTTTGGTCAGTTTCTCATGAACTATTTTCTGCACTATCCATGTGAACAAACACCTTGGGTATAGCGCTATAAATCGAGTAGAATAATCAAGCAAAGGAATCATCATCTCTGTTGTCTAGTGTCCAGTTTCAGTGCAAACAGTATTGCTGAGTGAGGTAGACTAAAGTGGTAGGCATCTATCAGTCTCGGAAGACTATGTAGTTGCACTCCAGGCTCTAGAGCGCGAAGCTTGGGTGACTTTCCCATGGGCAAGCTGTTACCCATGCAGCAGACTCCCTGCTTAGTAGAAAGAACTTTTAATTACCATCCCTAAGGTCATTGAATTCGTGGGTTCGAAACTCGGTAACGGGGTATGCTGATTTAAAGGCAGAGATGATTTTAATAATCTTCCATAGCAATTTAGAGAGTAGACCCACCAGTGCCTTAATTCCCTTTGTGTACGTATGCATGCAGAAAATCAGGAATGCACGATACAGATCCTGTATTTCATGCCAGAGTTCGGTGAGTTGCAAAAATAAAGCATACCCAGGATGTGACCTACATATGGAGAGGGAAAGGTTCCACCAGGTTCAACATTCCCAAGAGACACGGCCCGAAAACTTCCGTACAGTGCCTCTCGGTGACTCATCTAGGAGTCACAGTAGAGAAGAAGAGAATGTTATGTCTATTGAAGACAATAAACTGTTTGCAAGTAATAAAGGTAAAGACAAGGTCAAGGTGTCCTGTAACGTATGTGGTCGTATGGGAGCGAGGCATCAGAGACCTCAGCTTCTCTAGGGATCAGCATATCGAGGGCAGTGCCTATCTTCTCTCCCTTGCTACTTTGCCTTCCCTGACCCCCAATAGGGCATGTACCCATTTACATCTGGGTGAACTGGGGGATTGTACTGAAGCCAAGTCACGCTAAAGGTCACCATCCACTTGGTAACCACGCTCGATGCTGCTTAACATTTGCTGGGGGAAAGCGAGTGCTCCGACCACTGAACCATTCCGTCCCCAATCGTAGAGAGGATAGCAGTGACAAAGTAATAAAGACACAAATTAAGATATTCCTTTGCGCGGTACGCTTTCCAAACCCTAAAATCTGTATTACCACACACCAGGATGTTGCAGGAACTTCCGATATCCACCCTCTCAGGGGAGAGAAGTTGTGTGCTCATGCATCAAAGGGAGACCATAACAGCATGTCACCCGGAGAGGGACAGTCCTTAGGGGACATAACTCCTACCGACATCGATACTATTGCAGGATGGGCAGTGGAGGCAGAGTGACGGGGAATGGAATAATGTCTGCTTTTGGTGTGTGCATGGCAGAAGTGGTTTTTGGTCGTTGCATCGTTCCAGGGTTTTTTTTGTAGTCTTTTATTACTTCTCTCTCTCTCTTTCTCTCTCTCTCTCTCTCTCTCTCTCTCTCCTCTCTCTCTCTCTCTCTCTCTCTCTCTCTCTCTCTCTCTCTCTCTCTCTCTCCTCTCTCTCTCTCTCTCTCTTCTCTCTCTCTCTCTCTCTCTCTCTCTCTCTCTCTCCTCTCTCTCTCTCTCTCTCTCTCTCTCTCTCTCTCTCTCTCTCTCTCTCTCTCTCTCTCTCTGTCCATCTTGTTCTGTCTGGGAATGCCAGAGGCCTTTCACTATAACAGTATTCCCTCTGGTTGGAAATTCTGTGCTAGAAATGACTCCTTTTCTATCACTCTCCCTGTTTCAGTCTTTTTCTTCTTTTTTATTAAAAGTATTTAAGCTTTTTTCTTGGATATTTTTGCATTCCCAGTCTAATAATCTACTTGTGTTGTAAAACGAAATTTGAGATATCACAGTACTCTGTTGGACGTGAGGCAAATTTGGAATAAAAAAAAAGAAAGGAACAAAGTTGTTTTTCGTAAAAACTCATTTTCCCCCCCAAACTACCACATTTAACGCGGTTGATGCAATCTGTGTTTTGAAGCCTGCTTAAGGGCTCAAACGTGCAAGGCAGCAAAAGGCCTCTGGCAGAATGTGACTGGAAAACAATGCACAACAGACAATACCAGGCCTGCTTGCTTGACTGGAATAGAACGGGACAGACACTTCGCCCCTGTCCCCTCATCCTCACTTTTCACCTTGGGTTTTTTGTTGTTGTTGTTGTTGCTGTCCAAAAGGCTTTACATCTCACCTCCCACGGCGATTCATGGCTGCTGAAAAGACTGATGAAATGTCAAGCGTTTTCCTGTTATTCCTTACTTTGTTTTTAGTCGTCCAGACCAATCATGCTGTTTAAAGCCCCGCCGACAACAGAGGCCATTTTCAGACTGTCAATTTGTCATCCACGGAAGGTCAGAATAAAAGTACCATTGCGGATATATGTATATCAAAGCACTAAGGTTGATACTACCTATTTAGTCGTTCCTCGTATCAGCGCCCTAGCCAATTATAAGGGTCACATCTGGATTGTTGTCGCGCAGTGAGAGAAGTGATATGCAAGACCTAATGCATAACAGCGTTTATTCGAGGAAGCACACGCACACACACACACACACACACACACACACACACACACACACACACACACACACACACACACACAACCACCACCACCACCACAGATGACATTTACAAAACTGCATGCACATGAGGACTGGATTTAAAAATACAAACAAGAGTGCTTATCCCATAACCCGATAGAATATAAAAATATATATATATATATATATATATAATATATATATATATATATAACCACCACTACCAACAACAACAACAACAACAGCAGCAGCAAAACAAACAAACAAAACAAAAAGCAACCATAACGTGACACTCATATCAAACAGCAAATGCTTGTTGTTTGAAGAAAGGTGGATGGAGGTCATTTGACCAAAAACGGCCACACTGATTGGCGTATACTGACAGTTTCCGGTTTGATTTTTTGTTGTTGGGGGCGTGTTTGCTTGGTTGGTTTCTTTATTTATTTACTTTAAAATGCGGTTGAAAAGACTGGATGTGGTCTTTTTGTCGACAAGTTTTTTTTAAAATGTCCTCCATGCTTCAGATAGTTTTTTAATGGTGCAGAGAAAAGGGAAGGTTGAGGCAGTTTTCGCTGTTTTAAACTCTCATTTTGATGACTGATTGAATCATTGTTATCGGTATTGTCAGGTTTGTTTACACTATTTTTTTTAAAGATTATCATTGCCATTGATCACAGGCAGACGGCAAGAATACAAAATATTTTCAATTACCTGGTCTGGTGGTGCCATTCAGAGAAAGAGAGGAAGGGAAAGTGGGACACGGACATAAAAATATAGAAGGGGAGACAAACGCAGAGAGAGAGAGAGAGGAGAGAGAGAGAGGAGAGAGAGAGAGAGAGAGAGAGAGAGAAGAGAGAGAGAGAGAGAGAGAGAGAGAGAGAGCAACGGATGTAGACAAAGTCAGAGATACATACATAAACGTGCACAGACTGACAGGCAGACAGACACATACATTGATGGATCCCTTCTTGAAAAGGAGGACGCAGGGTTTGCATTCATGATTTTAGCTTTGAAGGTTGAACAATCCTATTATATCGGAAAAATCACTTCATTTTTTACGACTGAACTTACAACAAATTTAATGGCTTTGCAATTCTTGCTCGATTTTCCTAATTCTGTTTTGCAGATTGTGTTTTGTGTTGAATTTAAATCTGTATTACAGTCTCTTAGTCACTCTGAATCAAACGCTAGGCAGGACCCTATAACTGAAAGTAATAATTTAGTTCACTTTCTCATTCTGAAAGGTGAAAATGTCGCTTTCTGCTGGGCTTCATTCACTGTGGCATTTTGTTTTCAGGGAAAGGTTTACAAATCAGCCTAAAAGGCATCAAATCTTTCTAGCTGTTTAACTCTCTCACATGTTCCTGTTTCTCTTCATGAAGATATGCTTTGCTTCAAAATGTTTGTTAGAAGCATTAAAAAAAACAAAAACATGAGAGAGGGAAAGGGGTGAATTGTTGGAGAAATGAAAATGGTAGAAGTATTGCTCAGCACTTCACGATATCCTTCCTGTACCCCCTCTCCCTGCTCTCCCTCCCTCCCTCCTCCTCCTGCTTCCTCCAACTTTAATAGTCCCCAACAAAACAAATCCCCCTTGAAGGAGAGCTAGAGAACTTTGGTAAAGGATCCCCTGACAAATCCCTGCCACTGTGTCCACATGTAGGCAGAGTGCCTGCCAAAGATGGCACACAGAAATCGATAGCAGGCACCTGCCTCTTCAGCTTTCTGATTCCCTGCACTTTTAGACTGAAAATAACCTGAAAGTCTCCCAGGATGGCTGATTCTATGTACAGTCTGCAAGTTGTATTCATTTACTAGTTTGTTTATACATTATTCATGTGATACAGCTGCCCTCTAAACTTACTGATTCCCTACCACTCAGGACTGAAAATAGCACGTAAGTGACCCTGAATGCTGATTTAGATATTATACAATCTGTAAGTTTAATCTATTTATCTTTTATGAATAGCAGTTTCCTTCTGATTCAATTCCAAGAGAAGACTGAGTGTTACTGTTGCTATAAATAGTCTGCAAGTCCTATCATCTATCTATCTATCTATCTATCTATCTATCTATCTATCTTATCTATCTATCTATCTATCTATCTATCTATCTATCATCTATCTATAATCTATCTATCTATCTATCACATCTATCTATCTTCAGCATTCATACAAACATCACCGTCTTAACTTTCCTGTATGTGTGTGGCACATATGAACACCGCCTCCTCGCA
>CM060323.1:35587734-35590234 GCA_030674155.1 Stramonita haemastoma | reverse complement strand
CTGCAAGAACAGTCGAGGCAAGAGAAGAAGAGGTCGCCAGAAGAATCATGGGTTGACAACATCAAGACTGACGCCAACCCTACAACACCTCCTACTAGCCACACAGGATCGTGAAGCATGGAAACAGATCTCTGTTGCGTCTTCTCTCATGTCCCCCCTACGTCCTTTGGACATGGGACTGATGAGTGAGTGAGTGATGTTGCTCCTTAGTCTTTAGCGCTCTCTCTCTCTCTCTCTCTCTCTCTCTCTCTCTCTCTCTCTCTCCTCTCTCTCATCTCTCTCTCTCTCCCTCTCTCTCCTCATCTCTCCTCTCTCTATCTCTACACACACGCAGCATACGCTCACTCACACACACACACCTTGCGCTTTAACCGGTAGGCTTCCCACCCCTTATGATATAGCTATAAAGGTCTTTTCTAATAAATAAGGCAGTCCCTCAGCCTTGTAAAAGGGTACCTGAATTTTTGCTCCTAATAAATCATAGTTTAGTTTTTTTGTTTCTTGGGTTAAACTCGATCAGCGGAAACTTTAGATGTTGTTGTTCAGTGTCGCTGTTGGGCGGTCCTTAGCTTAACTCTCTTGGGGGGGGGGGGGGGGGGGGAGCACCCAGAATGCTGATGTACTGTCGACTTCCTCAGCAGGCCTTGCAATCGCAGACACATTGAGTGCACACTGGATGAGAACTTTGCATACCTGGCTGCTTAAAAAAAAGAAAAAAGAAAACAAGAAACTCGTCACACTGACAGCCATGCTCTATCTATAGAGGATTTTTGTTCTTTTTTCAGTACGTGAAGAGAGCGGAGTTGTTATGTTAAGAGCTTGTCATGGGTAAAAAGCAATGTCAATATGATATTCCCAAGCATAATGTTTAACGTTTGGAGGACATAGGCATTGATGATTTACTTCCATCAGCAACTAACAAGATGTTTTTGTTATGGGCGGAGCCATTGTTTCTCGGGAACTATCAGAACTTCATTTCTTCTTCTTGTTCTTCTTCTTCTTCTTGTTCTTCTTCTTCTTCTTCTTCTTCTTCTTCTTCTTCTTCTTCTTCTTCTTCTTCTTCTTCTTCTTCTTCTTCTTCTTCCTTGTTGTTGTTGTTGTTGTTGTTGTTGTTGTTGTTCTTCTTCTTCTTCTTCTTCTTCTTCTTCTTTCTTCTTCTTCTTCTTCTTCTTCTTCTTCTTCTTCTTCTTCTTCTTCTTCTTTGCTTTAATTTTCTTCTTCTTCGTCGTCGTCGTCGTCGTCATCTTAAAACGCTCAGACAGCAACTATTGTTGTCTGTCATAATGAGTGAAAATGCGTTGCGCTGCCGTTGAGCGCCAGAAGAGTCAGGATAGGAGCATAGGACTTCAGCGTGGGAGAGAACTTTAATCTTTTAAAGTCTCTGGGGAAAAAAGGCAGGAGAGTGGATTAAGATGATTGAAAATACACATGCAGGAGGTGACGGGAAGAAACGAAACGAGGCAGAAACAAAAAAGAGGGATAGAAAAGGCAATTCGTAGCACACAATTTCCAGGTGGATCTGCCTTCATATTTTGAGAGCATGTACGATTAAGGGAAGCAACACAGTTTTATACTGCCGACCATTTGAGCGAGTATTGTCCCCTTTACTCATTCTCTGACACATGTAAGCATGTGTCATTTTGACAGGTGTGCAAATGAGAACGCCCCACACACACACACACACACACCACACACACACACACACAACATAATATATATATATATATATATATATATATATAGATAGAAGAAGAGAGAGAGAGAGAGAGAGAGAGAGAGAGAGAGAGAGAGAGAGAGAGAGAGAGAGAGAGAGAGAGAGAGAGAGAGAGAGAGGAGATCAAATCAAATTCAATCAAATTCAATCAAATCAAGTTCTTTTATTTCGAGGATAAAGAATAAGCACTCTATTGCTTTTTGCATCCAGTTCCCACCGTTATCAAGGGTAACAACATAATGCAGATACACACACACACACACACACACACACACACACACACACACACACACACACACACACACACACACCACACACACACCACACACATCACACACACACATACATACACTCACACCAACACCCACCCATCCCCGCCCCCCACCCCCCCCGCCCCCCACCCCCTACATACTGGCACGCAGACACACAGACACAAAGACACACACACAAAACATACACACACGCACGCGCGCGCGCGCGCGCGCAAACACAAACACATACACAACAGACACAACACCACACACACACACACACCACACACACAACACGCACGCACACACACACACACACACACACACACACACACACACACACACACACACACACAACATTTTCTGTTTTACAAAATAAGTACTAAATGACCTGCTACACAATAGGCAACAAAAATTTTAAAAAAGCAAAAAAACAACAAAAAAAACGGAAGGAAATCTTTATATGTATGGATTATTGACCATCCATTTTATCGTCTTTTTTTGTGGAGAAGTGCTTTCCCTCCATAATTTTCTC
>CM060323.1:35562734-35582734 GCA_030674155.1 Stramonita haemastoma | reverse complement strand
ATTAAATCAACAGCACTAATCCCCATACAATCACACGGCTAGACTGAGAAAAAAAGAAAGAAAGTTGAAGAAAGAAAGACAGAAAGAACCGAACATCTTTTGTTGGTAAGAAGTGAAAGAAAGAAAGAAAAGGTTGCATAACTTTGGGGTGAGGATGGGGACACACGCTCTCTCTCTCTGTCTCTGTCTCTCTCTGTCTCTCTCTGTCTGTCTGTCTCTCTCTCTCTCTCTCTCTCTCTCTCTCTCTCTCTCTCTCTCTCTCTCTCTCTCTCTCTCTCTCAAAAAAAAAAAAAAAAAAAAAAAAAAAAAAAAAAGGGTTGCATAACTTGTGAATGGGCAGGTGGGAGGAGTTTTTTGTTCGGGAAATTCCTTTCTCTCTCTCTCTGTCTCTCTCTCTGTCTCTCTCTCTGTCTCTTCTCTCTTCTCTCTCTCTTCTCTCTCTCTCTCTCTCTCTCTCTCTCCTCTCTCTCTCTCTCTCTCTCTCTCTCTCTCTCTCTCTCTCTCCTCCCTCCCTCCCTCTCTCTCACTGTTTTTCTTTCTTTCTTCTCTTTTTCTTCTCCTTCTTTCTTTCTTATTCGCCTTTTTCTCCTTTTCTTTTTCTTTTCTCCATCTCCTTTGAGGGGTAAGATCAACATTTACCTTCATGTCTGGCCCACCCAGCATGATTCGTTATCGGCTCTGACTTGGTGCTGGCTAGCTGGGTGTAGCAAAACCGCGGTAAAAGATCAGGTTTCCATGCCACGATTTGCTATGTTTTGTTATTTCTTTTTTTATTGTCATACACTCTGTTTTTGATATTGATTGTGGTGAGGTCTTTTTTTCTGTTTTCGTCTTTCTCCTCTTCCCTTGTCTGGAGCTCTGAGGTTGACGAATGGTGAGCTTTTTGTGTATGCGACTGTTGTTGTTTTTTTCTATCATTATGCTGCATTCTGATTTTGGGGATGATCTAAACACTACACCAGTAGTACAATGTGTACGCAGTTTTTTGTAAATTTTGTCATCCGGCACGCAATCGTGTGGGACGGGATATCCTAGTGGTTAGAACATTGCGCTGACAATCTGATGACGCAGGTTCGAATCCTGTTTGAGGGGATTTTTCCTTGAAGTTGACATCAGTGCTGACTCCACTCTCCCCAAAAGTCTTTCGGATGAGACTATAAACCGAGGCCCCGTGTGCGAACGCACGCAGAACATCTTGCACACACGTTAAATCTTGTTCCACTTTTCGTTGTGTGCCGTTGGGAACAGAAGACAAATTTTACAAAACTGCATACACACAGGGACTAGATGTAAAAAATAAAAGCCCATGAGTGCTTATTCCATTAGCCTCGATATGAAAAGGAGATGTCTTTTGGAGGAGACTATAAACCGTGGTTCCGTGTGCGAACACACGCAAAACATCATGCACACATTTAAAACCCGTTCCACTTTTCGGAAGAGTAGGCCATGGTGTGCCTGTGGGGAATCGATGACAAAATCAACAATACAGCATCACCCAAATATTGCCATACACTTACAGTTCCAGCACAGGCAAGGAGAAGTTGGGCAAGAAGAAAAAGGCCCAGGCTTGGTAACACACTATGATTAAAGTCAATGCAATACAATCCAGTATAAATCAATTCAACAAAACATGTACAACACAAAACAACACAACAAAACACAATACCACAGCTCCCCCCTCCCGGCCCCTCTCTTCCAGCCTACACGCCAGTCACCCTAAACACATGCTCTGGCAGGCTCCAAACAGAAGTAACAATCAATCATTCAGACAATCACACAATCGATCATTTAAACAGCCACAACTGATCAATCAGGCAAGCATACAATCGATCATTTAGACAACAGCACAATCGACCATTCGCACTCAATCATGAAGACAATCCTGCAATCAATCAACCCTTGAGCAGCTACGCAACGCAGCCAGGAGTTCAGCATCTCAATCTGACGATGTTACAACGAACACTAGAGCCGAGTGGTTAAGAGCATTTCACTTCAATCCCGTTAGTTCATGGGTTCGAACCTCGGCTGCGGTAACTGGTGAAATAAGGAGTAGGGGGATTTATGCGACCACCCAGGTCAAGTTAAGTAAAGACCTGCCAGTGCCTAATATTTTTTTTCGTATATAATATTCATGCAGAAAGTCAAACATACATTATTTAGAAAATGAATGTTGTTGTTGTGCAGGGCATTCCTCAGCTTAACACCCGTGCACTCTGTCTCACCCATCATTACTGTGAGAGTTCTGCACTGGATGAAACAGTTGCGTGCATGGCTGTTTTCAGGTGCTTTGCCCTATAGGCAGCCACACTCCGACTTCAGATGATTCTCCCCACTCTTTTAACATGTTGTTATGGCAGGAGCTTGCCATGGTTAGATACAATCTCCAAATAACACTTTAAAGTATGAGAGTATTTTGATGTCAATATAGATCAAAACTTTTTAACGTGATCTGTGCTAGATACTGTGTAAAAAAAAGAAAGTAAAGGTGTCCCATAACCTATGGAGTCAGTGGGGTGCGAGGTGTCAGAGACCCAGCTTCTATTGGGGCCAGCGTATTGAGAGCAACACCCGTCTCCTCTCCCTCGCTGCTTTACTTTTTCTGTCCCGAAAGGGCGCAGGTACCCACAGCGCGCGAACGCACACCAATTCACTTTGGTAACCATGCTTATTGCTGCTGAACCTTAGCTTGGGTAGATAAAAAGCTTCTGAACACTGAGCTTTCTCGTCCTTATTATGTGAGAAGTGTATCCAAGGCTTAAATGAGCAGAGTGGAGTTTCCGTTTTAAAGTTTTTTGCCATTGCGGTTTGGCTGTTTAGAGATATTGCATCAGTTTTGTAGAGAGTGAAGTCCTGGTTCGATTTCTGTTCAAATCCAGACTGTGATTTGGATACAGGTCTTTCATATAACACAATTAGTGCACAAGGTATGCCGATACGCGACATGCATCTAACACAGGTAAAATTACGGTTGGAAATAACAGATTTACTTTATGTAGGTCTATTAATGCTCAGCCAAGTGAACAACAAATAGTTATGCTCGTTATCCAAATCCATGGTCCTTCAAATTCTTGAAAAGATACCCATCCCCAGCGCCCCAGCCGCGAATATATGCAGTAATGTTTTGACAAATACCAGGAAGACAGACTGGGAAATACACAGTAGGCAGGAAGATTACTGAAGCAGTGTACAAATCCCTCCACTAAATCCCCTCCAAATCCATTGTGGTGGGACATGGGCGTCGAAACTGATGAAATTTTGTTTACAAGCCCATGTTAAAAGTTATGCCATTTATTGAAGGGCATCACTTGTAAAGCATAAAAATCAAAGAATTATTCAGTTTTCTGCTCTGTTGCCATGGAAACAATTCAATATGGCCGCCAAAACTAAAATGTTTCAAACTCCTAAACTTTTTTTATCTATAACAAGTTGAAGTAACCTGCTTCTACAGACTTTTTTTTACAACCTGAAGTCTTTAAATTCACACAAGGAGACCTTCATAAATGTATCCAGCATTTTTTAAATTCTAAAAACAAACATGATTTGGGGCACTTTTGGACCCGTGTCTATCCTTAAAGAAAACTTCCAGGGTGAAACATTGGCGACAAGCTGAACAAAACCTGAAAGCTGAACATGGCACACTGTCGCTCCACACGTGCAAATCATACCTCTGTTGAATTCATCAAAGTGAACTTTTTTTTGTCTTGCCATTTCAAATGACCAGATACTTGCATGCAGTGCAAACCACTTGCACAGCAGGGAAAGAAAGAAATCTATCGGGCTTAAAACATCAACATGGCATTTTGTGAAGATTTTTTTATGAGGAACGGAACACGTAAGTACATGTATTTTGTTTGGTTAAAAGAAGCTACTTTTGTTATGAGGTCATTGATCTTTTTTTTATTTCGTAAATCGGAAGCCCCCTTCTTTATAACCTTCTTTACTACTAAAACTACGAAGAAATTGCGAACTTAATCAAAGAGAGTGACTTGGTGCATCGTTAAAAGGACCTTGGTTTTGAATCATATGTGGCTTTGTGGTATCATGAACTAAGTCATTCAGTTTATCACAAAACAAATGGTTTAACAGTGTCACGAACCGATGATTTGGTAATGTTCCGAATCTACATTCTTTGAAAAATGAAATCAACACCCAGTGTGATTTTCTCAGCAATTTGTGATGTGGTTACTTTGAGTCAGATGTAAGGAAAGGCTTTTGGCATAAACTTAGTGTCTGAAACCAAGCAAACAAACAAAAAACTAGCACAAAAATGCCTTGCACATAACTATGTATTGTCATACTCGCAAGAAATGCTTGCAAAGAAAAATAGTTCAAACTGTTTCCCTTCTTCCTATAGATTTGTAAATAAAATTTTGTCAGAGGGCGATCTGTAGAATTTTGAGAGGGACAGACTGATTATGTGTATAAGCAGTACTAAAATAAGGTTGTAGTCAGATAATGTAAAAATGGGTGCAAATGTTTATGCATTTTTCTTTCGGTAGATTTTGCAGAGCATGTTTGATGCTACCAGCAAACTGACCATAGTCCTAGATAAATGAATACGTTCTTGATGGTCAAATTTTAGCATCCTTCTGTGTGTGATTTTGCTCTGAGGCTGGCGCGAAAGACATCATCTAATGGTTCAGAGGTTGTAGAAATATCAAGCTTAGAAACATCTCCAGACCATGGCAGATTATACTGAATAAACAAAGATTAAACTAAACATATAAATAAGCGAAGAATTGACACGCAAAATGAATAGTAAGGCAGTGTCTACATTTTTTGTCAACAGACACTGCTTAGATTGTTTGACTGTACATTTGAGATTTTTGTTTGTTTTTTAGGCGGGGTTTGGGGGGTGGGGCGTGAAAAGTGGATCAATAAAGGAATGAAACAGACGGGATAGCCTAGTGGTTAGAACATTCCGCTTGCAATCTGACGACCCGGGTTCGAATCCCGTTCAAGAGGATTTTCCCCCTGGAGTTAACATCAGTGTAGACTCCACTCCCCCCAAAAAGTCCTTCCGATGAGTCTATGAACCGAGGTCCCGTATGCGAATGCACGCAGAACCACTTGCGCACACGTTAAATCCTGTTCCCTTTTCGAAAGAGTAGGCTATAGTGTGCCGGTGGGAGCAGATGACAAAATTTACAAAACCGCATGCACACGGGAACTTGATGAAGAAAAGCACACGAGTGCCTATTCCATTGCAAAAAAAACAAACAAAGAAGAAATACACGAGTACAGGTATATGCATGTATTGAAAGAAAAAGGAAAATCTATAAAGGAAAAAAAACTACTGACAGTACAAACACATAACACTGTATGCAGTTATTCATTAGCGAAATAAAAGATTAGAATCATTTACTGCAGCTCCTATCAACGATGGTAGCGGTAGCAAAATTCGGTGTTAAATCCTTGATTTTTGCCCATTTCTGGTAACCCTGCAGAATTACTCTGCAGTGATTCGGAACTGCTGTAGAAAGGAAGTGGGCAAAGCTGTTATTGCTATAACACAGGTGTCTATTTCTCATACCTTAACATTTTTTAATGTGAATCGTCTTGGACAGATTTCATATGCCTAAATGTCATTTTTCAGGTAGCCTGGGTGGCCAGGTGACCTGCCCTGACAACTCGTCCAAACCAACTGTACAGGGCACAGCTGAGGGACCAGACCTCAACTTGAACCACACACCTCAACATGAAAAACAACCAGACACACCTCAACATGAAAAACAACCAGACACACCTCAACATGAAAAACAACCAGACATACCTCAACATGAACCAGACATACCTCAACATGAACCAGACAGGCCTCAACATGAACCAGAACCTCAACAGAACCAGACACACCTCAACAAGAACCAGATAGACCTCAACAAAGAAAAACCAGACAGACCTCAACAAGAACAACTCCGCAGACCTCAACAGGATGCCTGCAGCAGCACCTACAGAGAAGATCAGCACTGTCAATCACACAGCTCTCAGCCTCCTTTACCATGATCCCGGCCATGATTCAGCGAAAGGTATGTAAACACCATATTTCCGATGTTTCGATCTATGTTAAAAGTAATGGTGATCCCCATAATCTATGTGGTCGTAGGGGAGCAAGGCATCAAGACTTCTTCTCTAGGGGGCCAGTCTATTGAGGGCGGCGCCCATCTCCTCTCCCTCGCTGTTTTACCTTCCCTGTCCCTAAAGAGGGCAGGTACCATTTAAAGCTGGGTAAACTGGTGGACTGTATTGAAGCCAAAGTGCACGAGGTCACCCATCCAGTTGGTAACCACGCTCGATGCCGCTTAATCTTAGCTTGGGGAAACCGAGTGCTCTGACCACTGAGCTGTCCTGTCCCCTCAAATCTGTAGGTTTGTATAAAAAAAAAAGCAATAATCTTTTCCACGTTTAAATGCCAGTCACTGGACATGTTTATAAAACGGCCTTTAAGAGCTTTACACTGTGCTTCAGCGAACAGAGTAAAAAAAACAACAACAGTTGATTAAAAAAAAAAGGTAAAGAAACATGGGGCAATGTTATAAAAGTAGACTTTTTTTTTGTTTCGTTCTGGTGTAAAACTGCATCACTTGACATACACACGAGGCGAATGGAATGCATTGTTATCACCATAAGTACAGAGCTAGGTTTCCAGCCACTGTCAAGTTTTCTTGGGAAATCACACTTTTCTATCTAAAATCTTCCCTCGTTGTTACACCTCACTATCAATCCCTACTCTCCTATTTGTTGTTGTTGTTGTTGTTGTTGTTGTTGTTGTTATTATTATCAATAGTAGTAGTAGTAGTAGTAGTAGTAGTAGTACTACTACTACTACTACTACTACTACTACTACTACTACTACTACTACTACTACTACTAAGAAGTAGTAAGGAAGGAAGGTGGCAGGATGGTTAAGACATTCGCCTGTCAACAAGTAAACCGTGAAGTTCTGAGTTGATTGCCAGCCTCGCTCTTACTTCCCAGTTTGACGGAAAAAAAAATCGAACTAAATGTCGGTCACTCGGATGATACTATAAACCGAGGCCCCCCGTGCGAACGCACGCAGAACATCTTCAGCACTCGTTAAAACCCCGTTCCGTCTTTCGGAAGCGCAGGCCATCGCGTGCCGGTAGGAGCGAATGACAAAAAAAAAAAAATCCAGCATGCACACAGGTGTCGTGTTTAGACACCATCCCTGAGAAAACATCGGGGAGTTGGAGTCCCCAGGGCGGATCGGGGCTGTATATGGCAACGTTCTAGTGGCTTCTGCGACGGTATGGAACCATTCGTATCGGTCATTGCCTTTCCAATGGATCATTCAAGTGGCGGGAGAGGGGGAGGGGGGTTCTGCTGCATGGGTAACAGCTTGCCCTCCATACATACTTACCCAGTCTTTGCGCTCAAAAGACTAGAGCGCAACTCCATAGTCTTCCGATACTGATTGGTGCCTGTTGTTTGTTGTTATCATTTATTAAATATCATTATCTCATTATTTTATTTCGAGCGTAATGAAATATTCATATGCTTTTTTTTTTACATCCGTCCCCTTGTGTATTTCAGTTTTGTAAATTTTGTCATCCGTCCCGCCGGCACACAATGGCCTACATTTAAATCCAATCAGATTATCTGATGTGATGTTCAGAAATGTGTTCATCGTGATACCCGATACGTTTCTCATCTATCTTAATGATTGAACTGTCACAGGTTTTAAACCCAGTTTTCCCATGGATATGCCGGGAACCTGTTAGTATGAAAAGCATCCCTACCTTTTCCGTTCCTTCCTGTCTCCTCCTCCTTGTCTATTTTCTATCTTCTTGGTCAATTCAGCTGCTTTTTCTTCTTTTTAGAAAGACTTAAATAACATTTCCCTCCCACGAATATATCAGATGTGCTGGGCTTAACTTAGGCTTACTAGGTACTCATGGGCAGAGTAACTAACTCATTTTCGCTCATATGACAGACAGTTTCTGCAGTCTGAGCGTTTGACAAAGATGAAGATGAAGCCGGTTTCAATCTGTATATAGTTGCACAGTTGAGATATAAAGAATTGACAAGGTGAAGGCCTCAATATGGCCTCTGTGGTCGCCGGGACTATAAACAAGATTGGATTGGGTCGGGTCACTGCATAATATTTTTCAGGCCGTGTTTTGTGAGCAAATTCAGTTTGGTGTCGCTTATTCGACTCTGTTTACGGGGTGCATGCTGAGTATAGTAGCGTTTTTGCAACACACTGACATAAATTGAAGGATCTTTATCGTGCATATTTATTTTATCTGCTTGCAAATAAACACGAGAAGAATTAAGCACTGTCAGCTCTTTACTTTTGAGGTGAACCGGGAGATTGTAAAAACAAAAATGCCCACCTGGTTCATCATGCGTCGCTGTCAAGATAGAACCCATCACATGGACCCGCAAGATCGGGTCAAACACTTTTATCTACTCAGTTTAGCATATTAAATTATATTGGGTACAAAGCTTCATAGCTGGAGTTTTTCTTTTCATCAAAACATTGTCTGTGGCTGTTGACATAGTTTAGGAATCTACATAAATTTTTATGATCGTCAAAAACTGGATCTAATTAAGAAACCTTTTTATTTGTAGTACTCTAGGTACAAGGTATAAGATAGTGCTTCTGTTAAGCTTACAGTAGCGTTGGCTTTCAGCTGCCAACAGATGTTAGATGAAAAAGAGCATGTTGTGTGTATGTGTCTGTGTCTGTGTGTGTCTCTGTGTGTGTGCGCGCGCACGTGCGTGCGTGCATGTGTGCGTACTGGCTGGTTCGTTTGACTGGACTTAGCATTGGTTACCCGGCATTCCTAGTGATCTACCGAAATAAATAAAGAAAAGAAATAAAAGCATGAAAATTCAAATAAATAATGAAAACGTGTAACTGATTACAACCACACCACTTTACCTGACCAGGTAACAGTTATGTTGCCCACGCTCACCACCTTTCAGTCTTTTTCTCATTTTTGCTGTAACTATTTTGACAATTGTGTATGTTTCGTTTTTCCACAGATCTTCGCCATTCATCTGGGACCTTCTCACTGCATGCTCTGAAGACACCAGCACCACACTGTTGGAGTATGGTACTCATAGGACTTGTCCATACCCACATGACTTGACTTATGTAAGGCTGATAAGGGTAATGGGCGTAGAATGGGAGATAGAAATGCTTCATCAGAACCCTGGAAAGGCAAAACCCTGAAGGGTAAGACCATAGAATTCAAAACGTTTAAGATTAAGCCCCCAAAAATCTGAAGGTCAGGAAACCCTGAGTGTTCAAACCTTGAAAAGTGAAACTTTGAAGTGCAAACTCACAATCCCTAAAGGGTAAAATAATGACAGACTAGCTCCTAAAGCGTAAACTTCGAAATCGGAAGGGCAAAAGATTAAAACAGCCCCTGAAGGGCAAAAAAAGAGCTTAAAACCAAAGCCCCTGAAGGGCAAAAGCTTAAAATCAAAGCCCCTAAAGGACAAAAGCTTAAAACCAAAGCCCCTGAAGGGCAAAAGCTTAAAACCAAAGCCCCTGAAGGGCAAAAGCTTAAAACCAAAGCCCCTGAAGGGCAAAAGCTTAAAACCAAAGCCCCTAAAGGACAAAAGCTTAAAACCAAAGCCCCTGAAGGGCAAAAGCTTAAAACCAAAGCCCCTGAAGGGCAAACTCCAAAATCCAAAGCCGTTGAAGAGCACAACTTTAAAACCAAAGCCCCTGAAGGGCAAACTCCTGAATCCAAAGCCCCTGAAGGGCAAACTCCTAAATCTAAAGCCCCTGAAGGGCAAACTCCTAAATCTAAAGCCCCTGAAGGGCAAACTCCTAAATCTAAAGCCCTTGAAGGGCAAACTCCTAAATCTAAAGCCCCTGAAGGGCAAACTCCTAAATCTAAAGCCCCTGAAGGGCAAACTCCTAAATCTAAAGTCCCTGAAGGGCAACACCTAAAAGTAAAGACCCCTGAAGGGCACAAACCCTAAACCCAGAGCACATGAAGAGCAAAGTCCTAAAACTCAAAACCCCTGAAGGGCAAAACACTAAAAGAAGGGCAAATCAAGTTCTGAGCTTGGCGTCGTAGTCTAGCGATCTAGGACATGGATGCCTGTTTCAGATCCCACTGTGTTGAACAAGGGGCTTTTGGTATCAGAGTGGCGTCTACATGACCTCCCATGAAATATTTCAGAGATCAAATGCGATGAGAGCAGTGAGGACTGTGGTCTCTGTGGACATCAGATATTCGACATGCAGCAGTACTTAAATAATTATATAAGCGACGAAAAGCCTCCGGCCATGCAACCATTACTTTGACACACTTCACAGGTATAATTATTGTACTGGTTACAATCTGTCGATAATGTTCACAAAAAAGATTCCCCCTCGAATCAAAATAACTTTTTTGTTCCTGGAGTTATATGCAAGTCGCATTGATTAGATTTTAAAACTTTGTTAATGTGAACCCGAGCATGTGATCACAAACGGAATCAATCTTAGCATCAACATTGATTTCGGTGTCCTAAGGGCCCAGCCGGAAAACGCCTTGGCACAAAGGCTCAGCCTGAAAAAAACCTTGGCACAACGGCTCAACCGGAAAAAGCCTTAGCATAAAGGCTCAACCGGAAAAAGCCTTAGCACAAAGGCTCGACCGGAAAAAGCCTCGGCACAAAGTGCTCATGAGCAAAAGGGACACATGTCGCATGCAGACACTATCTTCAAGCATTTGCTCGACCTTCTGGGTCTCCCGCCTTCTCGCCCTGATCCCTTAAAAGTCTTAGCATAAATGTCAAAAGTCATGTGGGTCATCTTAGTTCTCTGGTATCGTCTCTGACAGTGACTGGTACTCATAATCGTCTCAAGACCTCATTGAGGTAAGTACACGTACGTTTTTCATTTTTCTTCTGTAAGTTTTCGTGGTACCAAAGTCTTGGACAGTGTTAAATGTTTCCCGTTTCCACAACTTTACGAAAGCAGACAAAATTTCTTCAAATTTTACCGTGCATTATTGCATTGTCTGTATGTCTGTAAACAAAAATGAAAGTATCAACAAGCGTGAACATAAGCTGTTATGATAGATATTTCTCACACTAATTTATCAAGTGCTGTCAAACTTACTGCTGACGACCAAGGATTTCTGACTAATCATGATTAAGAACGTGTCGCTCTTTGGTTGTTCACATCTCTCTCTCTCTCTCTCTCTCTCTCTCTCTCTCTCTCTCTCTCTCTCTCTCTCTCTCTCTCTCTCTCTCTCTCTCTCTCTCCTCTCTCTCTCTCTCTCTCTCTCTCTCTCTGTCTGTCTCTGTCTCTCTCTTTCTCTGTCTCTGTCTCTCTCTCTGTCTCTCTCCCTCTTTCTCTCTCTCTCTGTCTCTCTCTCTGTCTCTGTCTCTCTGTCTCTGTCTCTCTTTCTCTCTCTCTTTCTCTCTGTCTCTGTCTCTCCCTCTTTCTCTCTCCCTCTTTCTCTCTCTCTGTCTCTCTCTGTCTCTGTCTCTCTCTTTCTCTGTCTCTGTCTCTGTCTCCTGTCTGTGTCTGTCTGTCTCTGTCTCTGTCTCTGTCTCTCTCTCTCTGTGCCATTTAATCTAACATGTTCCTATGCAGTTTTGTGTAGAATCATTCTGTCATCGAAGCTGTTCCCGCCCTAGGTACTTCAATGCCTGAGGACGTGGCACGAGCAAGTGGAAGCACCCAATAAGGTAAAACGTGTATGTCTGTTGTTGTTGGGTGTTCCACAGCTCAACATTCTGAGAATTGATAGTAGTCTCAGCTTAAGTGTACATGTGAACAGTTTTGGTATATTTCGAAACCTGTCATTCCTCATTTTACTGTTTTGTTTGGCTAAACAGTCTTGGAGCAATACGTTATTGTGATTTGTAGTACTATTGTAGTAGTAGTAGTAGTAGTAGTAGTAGTAGTAGTAGTAGTAGTAGTAGTAGTAGTAGTAGTAGTACTACTATTATTACTAATATCATTGGTATCAATATTATCATTGCTATCATTATCATCATAATTATCATCATCATCACCACCACACGCACATATACACACGCGCATGCATGCACACACATGCATATGCCTACACAAACATATAGACACACATGCGCACGTACGCTCATGCACACATATACGCACACACATGCATGCACTCGCACACACATGCATGCACTCACATACACATGCACACATACACACACATACACATGCACACATACACACACTCGCATACATACACACTAACTCGCTAACACACTCACTCACACACAAATACACTCATACACACAAACACACACACACACACACTCACACACTCACACACACACTCACACATCCACACACACATCACACACACACACACACGCACACACACGCACACACACACCGCGCGCGCACGCGACTGTGTGCACACATCATCTATTATTTATATATTATTATCATTATTATATCATACTATTATATATCATATCTCATCTCTCATCTCATCTTCATCTTCATCTTCATCATCATCATCATTATACGATCAACTATTCTAATCGTCATTATAATTTACTTTCTGTTTTTCATCTAGAACTCCGAAGTCCACACCGTGAAAAAGCGACACCATTAAAAGACTGTTCCATGAATGACTACACCACACTATGAAAAGCTACACCAGGCTAGACTATTCATGAGTGACTACACCACACCTGAGAAGCAACTTAGTGAAAGACACCACACCATGAAAAGATACACCCAGAAAGACTATTCCATGAATCACTACCACACCATGAACACCATGAAAGATTATGCCATAAAAAGCTACCCCATGAAAGGCCATGCTACACCATGAAAGACCATTCCGTGACTTCACCACACCATAAAAAAACTACTCGAATGAAAGACCCGCACCATGAAAAGCCACGCCATGAAAATATACTAAAAAAGCTGCACTATGAAATACTATCATTACACCATGAAAGACTACACTACACCATGAAAGACTACACCACACCATGAAAGACTACACCACACCATGAAAGACAACTACACCATGAAAGACTACACTACACCATGAAAGACTACTCTACACCATGAAAGAATACACTAAACATGAAGAGCTAGCCCATGAAAGACACCTCAACATGAAAAGCTACATGAAAGACTACACCACGAAGCTAGAACTGAAAGACACCATACCATGAACAGCCAAACCGTGAAAGACTAGAGCACAAAGACTACGGCAACAAATATCACACAGTGTGGAATTTCTGCAAAAACTGTGCATGTCAAGAAAGGAACTACAGAACTCCATCAGGTATTTTTCGGCACCATTTTTTTCTTTTTGTATTGTATTGAGTTTAGTGGTATTGTGCTGTGTTGCATACTTCTTGCGTGCATAAATGTGTGGTGTGTATGTGTGTGTGTGTGTGTGTGTGTGTGTGTGTGTGTGTGTGTGTGTGTGTGTGTGTGTGTGACACATGCCTGTTTAAATATGTCCGTTAATTGTTTGTATAACTGCTTGTCTGGCTGACAAGTTGTGGCAATGCCTGTCTCTCCCTATTTTACCTAGTTTGGTGTGTTTGTGTGTGTGTTTGTGTCTGTATTTGTGTCTGTCTGTCTGTGTGTGTGTCTGTCTGCCTGTCTGTCTGTCTGTCTGTCTCTGTCTTTTCTTCTGTCTGTGTATTTAATCGAAACAGTTTTTGTCATTTTGTGCAGAATCATTCTCTCGTCGAGACTGTTCCCGTCCTAGGTACTTCAATGCCTGAGGCGCGGCACGAGCAAGTGGAAGCACTCAATAAGGTAACAGAGTATGTTTGTTGTTGTTTTTTGTTGGGCGTTCCACAGCTTAACGTTCTGAGAGTTGACAGCAATGTCAGGTTAAGTGTACATGTGAAAAGATTTGGTTTATTTCTAAACATGTCATCCCTCATTTTACGGATTTATTAGGGTAAGTAGTCTGGAAGCAATAACAGTTATTGCGATTTTTATTGTTGTAGCAGGAGTAGCGGTAGTAGTAGTAGCAGTAGCAGTACAGTAGCAGTAGCAGTAGCAGTAGACAGTAGGCAGTAGCAGTACAGAAGAAACAGCAGCAACAGCAACAGCAGTAGCAGCAAAAACAGCAGAAGCAGCAGCAGCAGCAAAAGTAGTAGTAGTAGCAGTAGTAGCACCAGTAGCAGCAGTAGCGGTGATGGTGGTGGTGGTGGTGGTGGTGGTGGTGGTGGTGATGGTGTGGTGGTGTGTGTCAGAAGTATTTGATTCTAAATGTTTTGATTTTTTTGTGCAGAACCGTTCTGTGATCGAGGCTGTTCCCGTCCTAGGTACTCCAATGCCTTAGAACGCGGCACGAGCAAGCAGAAGCACCCAAAAAGGTAGTAGGTGTTTGTTATTGTTGTCGGCATTCCACAGCTTCAACATTCTGAAAGCCCTTAATGATATGCATTCGTGTCTCATATATCATATTTCCACTAAAGCCTGATCACACTCAGAGGGAAAAGTTTTGCATATAAGTATGGACGAAATGGATTTTGTTCAGGCACCTTTCTATATATATTATAGGCAGCTGTTCTCTAGCTTAAGATTTTTTTCATCTTTCGCGGAAAGTACAGCTCACGCTGAGGTTGCCATGATTAAAAAAAAAATCTCAACATACTTTCAAAGCATAACATTTTCATTTTTTCATCATTTTTTTTCCTTCGGCAAGAGCGACAAGGTACACAAGTATTTGCGTTTTCGACAGTTTTTCATGTGTACCATTAAGATAGCCACATTCCGACTTCGGGGAAATATTTTGATATCAGCATTGGTACTTTGCTCACATCAAAAAGTCGCAATACAACCATCGGTCCGGGTCATTTAAGCTATCATCACGATAATTTTATTTCTTTTCTACAATGACACAGTTTCTGATTTGAGAGGATTAGTATGTGTTGAGTTGGACCTAGAAAAAATGTCCAGATAGTGGGTTTTCTTTTTTGGGGGGGGAGGGGTGTGTGCGTTTTTTCTTTAAATAGAACGAGATGACAGCCTAGATGTGGCCTTCGTGGTCGGCTGGGCTATAAACGACATGTGTAAGGAGTTGAGACAGCGTTGGTCGGAATACAAATGAGGGAGTGAGGGTTCGCGTCTACCGTAGTATATCACGGTTTGTGTTTTTGCTTTTTTTTTAGACTGAGGGTATTGTGTAGGTTAATGTTTAGCCAGGAGCTGATAAGGTTCGATGCGAAATGAAGTTAGTAGCAATGTTAGGTTAGTTTTAAATAGGAGAATTTTGTTGTTGTTTTTTTTTGGGGGGTGGTTCTAAACAGGTCATCCCATATTTGACCATAATTATACGTTCGGTTAGATTAGGCTAGGCTGTAGTAGAGGTGGTAGTAATGGTTTTAGATCAGCAGTAGCATTAATCACATCACATCATCATCATCATCATCATCATCATCATCATCATCATCATCATCATCATCACATCACTACCACCACCTCCACCACCACCACCTCCACCACACCACCACCACCATCATCATCACCATCACCATCATCACACCATCATCATCGTCATCATCGCCATCATCACCATCATCATCATCATCATCATCATCATCATCATCATCATCATCATCATCATCATCATCACCACCACCACCACCACCATCATTATTTTTTTATTATCATGATTATTGTTTATTACTGTCATTAAGATCATCATCACACTCGCAAGTACTCAGACATGCACATGCAAACACATGACAGTGCTCGCGCGCGCGCACACACCACACACAACACACACCACACCACGCACACACACACCACAAACACACATATCCCCTCCCCCAACACCCCCCCCCCACACACAACACAGAGAAAGGCGTCTGAATGGTAACAAAAGAATGATTAAACGTTGTGTACAAAAAAAATCAAATTAACACCATGTTTTATTTTAATTTCCTTAAACACACCTCTCCCTTTTCAGGTCTCACTCTTACCGTAAAAGACTGCACCCTTCGCCATGAGAGACTGCACCCTTCGCCATGAGAGACTGCACCCTGACATACTACACTTCGCCATGAAAGACTGCACCTGAAATATGTTTCGCCATGAAAGACTTGCCATGAAAGACTGCACCGTGAAAAGCTGCATCGTGAAAGGCTGCACCTGAAAGACTGCACGTGAAAAGCTGCACGTGAAAGACTGCGCCGTGAAAGACTGCACCATGAAAAGCCGCACCGTGAAAGACTGCACCGTGAAAGACTGCACCGTGAAAGACTGTACCGTGAAAGACTGCACCGTGAAAAGCTGCACGTGAAACACTTCGTCATGAAAAATCCACCGTGAAACTTCGCCGTGAAAGACTTCGCCAGGAAAGACCTCGCCAGGAAAGACTTCGCCAGGAAAGACTTCGAAACTTCGCCAGGAAAGACTTCGCCGTGAAAGACTTCGCCAGGAAAGACTTCGCCAGGAAAGACTTCTCCAAAGATTTCGCCAGGAAAGACTTCGAACTCGCAGGAAAGACTTCGCCGTGAAAGACTTTGCCAGGAAAGACTTCGCCGGGTAAGACTTTGCCAGGAAAGACTTCGCCAGGAAAGACTTCGAAACTTCGCCAGGAAAGACTTCGCAGGAAAGATTTAAATTTCGCCAGAAAGACTTCGCCAGGTAAGACTTCTCAGGAATGACTTCGCCAGGAAAGACTCGAACTTCGTCAGGAAGACTTCTCCAGGAAAGACTATCCAGAAAGACTTCGCCGGAAAGACTCGCAGAAAAACACCATAATAGAAGAATACACCAGGCAAGCTACCCCTGCAATAGAACACTGCACTGCAAAACCAAATGAATCCAATTTTCGAGGAAATTTAACAGATGTGTTTGTGATTGTTCTTTTAATAGTCTATTAAATGACATTTTGCCACGTTTTGCTCTGGCAACCAGATAGTGTTGTTGTGTACATTGGGATGGGCATAGGATATTCATTTTGTAGTGTTATTTCTTCATACGGTATTTTTCTTGTAGTTTTCCTTTTACATGAAGTGTTTATTGTCCTTTATTTTTGCTTTTTCTGTAACATGGGGATGATACCTATGGTTTGATTAGCATCAAGTTTTAAAGTTTTTTTGTTTCCTATAATGTATTAAAAAAATTCCTTTTTTTCATATCGAATTTGTATCAAAGTTCAAAGTTTTTTCTTTTGACATAGAGTTCCTATCTTGATATGGGGTTAGGTGGTGTCAAATTGTAAAGTTCCTTTCCTTCATACTAAGTGAACTTTTGTCAAAGTATAAAATTCTTTCCTTTGTACTGAGTTAGTTATCAAGTTATAAAAGGTTTCTTTAGATGGAGCTAGTTGGTGTCGAGATATTCTCTGGGTTTTTTTTATCAATGATTTTCCCTCATTTCATGTTGGGTTAGTTGGTCTCAAAGTATGTTTTTCCCCTTCACTTCAGTATATGGTACGAAAGTATAAAACGCTTTACGTCATATTAAGTATGAAGTTGTCGAAGTATATTTTTTCCCTTTTATGTTCAGTTAGTTGGTATCCAGTCTTAAGATTTTTCTTAGAAATTTAGTGTTTGTTAAAACTATATTCCCCCCTTCATATTGAGTTATTCGTCATCAAAAATAAGTTCTTTCCTTTATGTACGTTTGGTAACACAATAAAAAGTGTTTTTTTTCCTTTTTGGGGGGTTTGTATCAAAAGAGATTAGTTTCTTAAGGTTGGGTGAATCCTTTCTGTTAAGATTTTTCAGAATATCAACTCTTTTTTGTCATGATGAGTTAGTTGGTGTCTAAGTATAACGTTTGTTTTCCCTTACATCTAGTTGGTATCGAAGTCTTGTGTTATTTTCTTCATATTGAGTTAGTATCAAAGTTGTCATTTCTTTCCTTTCCATTCAATTAGTTGAAGTAAGGAGGAAGTGTTGGTTTCCTTCGTCTTGAGTCAATTGGTAACAACACAAAATCGCTTGCTTCATTTTGAAATGTTGGTATCAAAGTATTCCTTTTCCGTTGTGATGAGTTAGCTGGTGTCAGAGTGTTCAGTTATTTCCTTCATATCAAAAGATCTGGGGTCAAAGTGTACAGTTTTTGTTCAAATTGAGTCAGCTGGTATCAAAGTTTAATAGCTTTTCTTTCATACTGAATTAGTTGGTGTCGAAAAATTATCTTCTTCACATTGAGTTATTAAGTGTTGAAGTATGAAGTTTCGTTTTTTCAAAAATTAGTTGGTATCAAAGTATAAAATTCTGTCCTTTACATTGAGTTATTTGATTTTAAAGTATGAAGGTTTTATTTAGTTTGTATTAATAGAAAGTCTTTCCTTCACAGTTAGTTGGTATCAAAGCATAAAGCTCTCTTTCATATCGAGTCAGTTGACGTTAAAGTAGACAGATTTGTCCTTCATAATGAAGCATAAACTTACTTCTCATACAGTGAGTTGGCTGGTATCAAATTTTAAACTACTATCTTCATATTGGATTATTTGGCATCAAAGTACGACTTTTGTCTTTCTTATTGGGTTAGCTGGTAACAAATTAAGTACTGTCCTTCATATTGAGTTAAGTGGTGTCAAAAAGTAAAGTTCCTTTCTTTATATTTTAGCCTGTGGTAATCTCTAGACAGTTTCTTTTATGCTGAGATCAGGCGGTGATCAGGTCACTTAAGGCAGCTAACAATACACACAGACCAAAGAAATATTTTTGAACTGATTGCCTTTATATACGACAAAAAATCGTCCAACATTCCTGTTGCTAGCGTACGGCGTCATTACTCTATGGTTCAAAAAAACAAGGAAAATTTTCAATCTTAAACTCTCAATTAGAAGTACTCGTACAGAAAGATTACGTAACAAAAAGTCCTGCCCGAACTTGGAGGGCTGGAGAGAGTGAAATTAATGAAAGTAGGATCAAAAATTAGATCTTTGCTATAGTTATTACCTTATATCATTGCGTATTACACAGCAACACATTTTCCATTGATTTTCCCGCGATCGGCTTAAGGCAAAAAAGACTGTGGATAAAACGAGTGCTGGATATTTCAAGATAGAGCATTACTGTTCCTGAAACTGCTTTCTCTCTGTGCTGCTGTTCCCTTGTACTGTTAACACTAACTGTTAACCCCAGTTCCTGCCCCATGCCGCAAACCCTAACCTTACCATATTGATCGTAGCACTTAACTCTAACACTCATCCTTTAACTCTTGACTCAGTTCTGCGGTATGGGGAAACAGTCCTAAGGGAACAACAGTACAGGGAAAGAGGGGTTTCGGCTTACTGTTCTGTTGAAAATATTCTTATTCTGGTTATTAACCGTGATAGTAGACGTCATTGGAAATGGGAATAACATTGAAAAAAGCCAGTCTTAAGCGAACCGTTGATAGTTGCAATACTGAAAAAAAGCTAACTGTAAAAGTCATTGTACTGTTTTAACTTTGTAATTTGCCAATTGTGGATTTTGCTACATATTAAACTAGCTGTTTTAAAGGTATCAAGTACTTTCCTTTATATCAACTTTTCTTCCAGCTAAAAGAGCTCAAGTCAAGCTATAAAGTTAAGTCCTTTCTACTAAGCTTGTGTCACTCTCTAAAAGTTTGGCTTCATGTGAATTAAGCTAGTGCCACAGTGATATGGTCTTTCTTTCTGGTCAAGTCATTTTGTTTTCTGTGCACTAAAGACTAGAACTGTCTTTTTAAAGTTTTAGAACTCTTTCCATCATACTAGATAAGCTGCTATCAAAGTGCAAAGTTCTTTCCTTGATACTGACTTATTTTGTATCAAACTATCAAACTCTTTCCTTTCTATTGATTTGGTTGGCATCAAAGTATAAGGTTCTTCTCTTCATATATAGTTGGTATCCGGGTTAACGGTCCTGTCCTCAAAATTGTATTGGTATCAAAATTTTCTTTATATAGAATTCTTTGTTAGGGTAAACAGTTTATATGAGTGACAAGTGATTCTAAAAAAATGGTTTCGGTTCATTGGTCGGTTAGATGTGTATTTTATTTTGGAGATTACCGTGGTAACCGAAGCCTTTGTAAAGAAATGACACACAGAAAAAGTCGGTCTTTAGCTATC
>CM060323.1:35527734-35557734 GCA_030674155.1 Stramonita haemastoma | reverse complement strand
GAGGAATACACATAGCAGCAAATAATAACAGCCATCTTTTTCCAGGCAATGCATAGGTTTGAGAAAACGAGACACTGTGAAAAGGAAGGGAGACAATAAGGCAGGATGTAGCATTTAGCGTTCTTATCTCGATACTCCTTGACAGGAGTCTGCGAGCCAGGAGGAGAGAGAGAGAGGGGAGGGGGGAGGGGGGGGGGGGGGGGGAGGGGGTAGGTGGAGTCCCTTTGACAAACCTACCTGCTCTTTTATTTCGGTCCAAAGCCCGGTAAAAGGTATTATTCCAAACTACAGAAAGGTACATCATCATAAATCAAACGTCATTTGAAACCTGTGCACAAGTGTGCATGCATACGTCCGTGCGTCTGTGCATGCAGTGTTGTGTGTGTGTGTGTGTGTGTGTGTGTGTGTGTGTGTGTGTGTGTGTGTGTGTGTGGTGTGTGAGTGTACGCGTACGCACTCAGCATGTGCGACTATAGTGTGCGTAAAACTTTAACATTCATAATGTATTCCTATGCACTTTTTTTCTTTGTTCTTTTATTTCGAGGATAAAAGGAATAAGCATTTATGTGGGTTTTTTCTTTTACATCCAGTTCCTATGTGTATGCATCGTGTGAGTGCGGACGCACGGTGTGTGTGTGTGTGTGTGTGTGTGTGTGTGTGTGTGTGTGTGTGTGTGTGTGTGTGTGTGCACAAGCGCGCATTCTTGTACTCGCGAATGTGTCTGTACGTCGTATTGGTCTCGGTCTGTTGCCGAGTGAATCAGTGCATATGGAGCAGGGTGGAGGGGAGCTGAGGGGGGTGGGGGCTGAAACATTTTCCCTCCTATGCTCCCTCCCCACCCCCACCCCCAGGTTTTAATTCCTTCCTTCCACCTTTTCTTTGGGAGTGAGAGGGAGGGTGGGGGGGGGAGGGGTTGCGCTTGATTGTTTGTGGTTCCTTTTTTGGTAATGTTTTTTTTCTTTCTCCGCAATTCTTTTTTTTCTTTCACTACCCCCTTTTTATCATTATTTGTTTCTTCTCCCTCCCCCCCTTTGCCCCTATGTCCCCTCCCCCCCCCCCTTATCACAGCGACGTCCCCTACTAGCACCTCTCTCTCACCTACTTACATAGGTGAAGCCTGGACTAAAAGTAATGAGGGGTGTTGTAACAGGTTGAAGCTCAGGGTTGAAGGGGGGGGGAGGCCGTGGATGGTCTGGATTTGGGGGTGTTGAAGAGGGTGGGGGAAGGGGTTGTATGGATGTTTGGGGGGGTAGGTATGAGTTATTTTGGGCGAGGACTCCTGGATAGGATGTTTGGTGGTGGTGGTTGTAGATAGATTGGGTTTTGTGTGAGAAGGTGCTTGTTGTGATTGTTGGAGTTAGGTGTGTGTGTTGTTGTTGGTGTCTAGAGTGTGTGTGTGTGTGTGTGTGTGTGTGTGTGTGTGTGTGTGTGTGTGTGTGTGTGTGTGTGTGTGTGTGTGGTGTGTGTGTGTGAACAAACACATCCTTTATTGCCATGAATTACAAGTCCAAAGGCTTAAAGATACAAGTAAACAAGGTTGTAAAGGAAAAAGTCACAGAGGATGCATGCATTTAAAAAAAAAAGTACTTTGCTAGTGGTGTGTGTGTGTGTGTGTGTGTGTGTTGTGTGTGTGTGTGTGTGTGTGTGTGTGTGTGTGTTGTGTGTAGAAAATGAAAAGGGATGACTATAGAAGAAGTGATTGATTGATTGATTTATTCTTTTATATCGAGGATAAAGGAATAAGCACTCTTGTGCTTTTTTCATCCGGTCTCCGTGTGTAGGCAGTTTTGTAAATGTCATCTGTTGCCACCGAGAGGAGAGAGAAGAGAGAGAGAGAGAGAGAGAGAGAGAGAGAGAGAGAGAGAGAGAGAGAGAGAGAGAGACGTGTGCGTGTGCGTGTGCGTTTGTGTGTACTTTTACAGGTGCGTTGAGTTCATATGTGTGAATGCATATGTCATGCCCGCTTTGCTGACTCATAAACACACGCATACCTGTTGATACATACCTTCATAATGTGCTTTTCCTTACTTGCTTACTTGCACGAATCAAAAAAACATTTTTTTTAAAAACGAATAACGCGAACTAACTGCAATCGTAGAGGCAGAAAGAGGACTGTAAGACGCATGCTGGGCACAAAGACACTGGCTGTTATCACAGAAGCCAGAAAACACTCAAGTGTTGAGCCGCGTAAATCCCCCCCTTCTTTGTAAAGATGGCAAGGCAGACATGTAAGTAACAAAAGCAGTCTTAGCGTGTGTTGTATGTATAAAAACCTAGCTGGCTGTCACTATACTATTTGCGTGAACGAGGAGCATTTTAAAGCCTATTTTACAGCTATAGGTGTCTATTGTATGGTGAAAGAAAACTTGTCTACGGTAAAAGGTTATATTTCCTAGAACATAAAGTAGAAACAGTTAGTTTCAGATATTATGAATAAGAAACAGGGTTTTCGGTACCATGATACCCAGAATTTGAAGTGCAAACACTTATTTCCAGAATATGAAAAAAGGGTTTTTGTTGTTGTTGTGTTTTAGTATATCTGCTTTCCAGAATTTGAAGTACAAACACTTATTTCCAGAATATGATATCAAGGATGTTTTTTTTTTTTTTAGAATACCTCATTTCCAGATTATGAAGTACAAACACTTATTTCCAGAATATGAATATAAGGATTTTTTTTTATTTATAGAATACCTCATTTCCAGAATATGACGTACAAACACTTATTTCCAGAATATGAATATAAGGATACATTTATTTTAGTATACCCGATTTCCAGCACATGAAGCACAAACACTTATTTCCAGAATATGAATACAAGGTTTGGTTGCTGTTGTTTTGTTTTTTTAGTATACCTGATTTCCAGAATTTGAAGTACAAACTATTATTTCGACATTATGAATACAAATATTTTTTGGTATACATGATTTTCAGAATTTATTGTAAATTACAGTCATTTTTTTATATGAACACCACCTCCCCCACCCCTTCCGTTCCTTGGTATAGCTTATTTTAGGATAAGAAATACAAATGCTATAGATAAAGATTGTTTCCGTGTTCTAAAAAAATAACCCTGTGCTTTAATATTTTTCAACTAGTAGTTTATATTCTTATTCTGTATGTTTAAAAGCTTGTCATGGCTGAAGAAGACGATCTCAAAATAGCATTTTACAAACAAAAACAACATTTCAAAACAGGCCTGAGCACTTTGCCTACATCAATAACTGACGAAAAGTTTTTGACCTGGATCAACTGAGGAATTTATTTTTCATTCCTCAGCAAGAGTTCCGAAGTTCACCAATGGGGAGAATTTGCACACACACGACAGTTTTTAAACCACCCCCACCCCCCAATGAAGGTATCTGTATTCCGCCCTCGGGGGTACCATGATAAATAGCAGCCTCATTTTTCTGGCAGCAGAGGGAAACGGGTCTAGTTCCAGTGCCGCTGGAATGGCAACAAGGCGGGTGTGTGCTAAGAACGTCAACAGAACACGATCAATGAACTATGATGATGATGGGGTAGGTGGGTGGATGGGGGGGGGGGTAAATCAATGCAGGTATTGTTGGATAAATCGATACTGTCCCCACCAATGTCCCCCCTCCCCCTTCCCCCATCAATCAATGGGCACTGGTTGCAAAGGCAGACTTAAGTAGCTTGTGATTGCGATAGAAAAGAGTTGAACGTGATACCCAAGAGTTTAAAGAGAAAGACACATTATTGGCACACTAATGTTGGCAGCGCTCATTATGAAGAAATTACACGCACGCGCACTCAAATACACCCACACAAGCGCGCACAACGCACGCACACACTCAAGCGCATACACACATATGCACACACACATATACACACACATGCACACTCAATACACACACACATACACACATGTACGCGCGCAAGCTTAAATCCAGACATGGGCACTTGTGTTATGTGTATGTAGACATGTGTAAGTATGAAGCGCGTGCGCACACAATACAAGCACACACACATACACACACACGTGCGCGCGCGCATGCACACCCTGAGGTACACACAAGAACTCATATATATATATATATATATATTATATATTATATATATATATATATAATTATATATATATACATATATATATAGTGTGGTGTGTGTGTATATGTATATGTGAGCAAACACACAGCTTAATCCAGACATGGCACTTGTGTTATGTGTATGTACATGTGTAAGTATGAAGCGCGTGCGCACACAATACAAGCACACACACACACACACAGTGCGCGCGCGCATGCCACACGCTGAGGTACACACAAGCACTCATATATATATATATATATATATATATATATATATATATATATATATATATATATATATATATACATATATTACGTGTTGTGTGTGTGGTGTGTGTGTATATGTATATGTGAGCAAAACACACACACACACACACACACACACACACACACACACACACAACACACACACACCACACACACACACACACACACACACACACAGAAATCACAAACGCACTATACAAACACAACAGCCAGCGAAAACGATTGACAAGAGGAATAACACAAATCAGTATGCTCTCCCGTCTGGTACAGTCATCACAGTGCAAACCAACCAAGAACCCTTTATACAAATAGTTTTCGAATAGGATCGGTGGTAGAGTATACTTTAGACCTTGTTTTCATCTGTCAATTGTCGCACTTTTAGTGCGAGATTTAAATTTGACGAGGTGACAGCCTTGATATATATATGTAATCAACAAGATTGGATTGGAATGAGTGATATGAGTGTGGAAAAGTTTATTGACTTTACGGTTAGCTAGTGAGTTTCTTTTTTTTCTTTTTCGTTAGTTCTGTATTTTCTGTATTTCTCTTTTCTTCCTTTGGGTTTATTTTTAAATTTGTGTCCTCTTTTTTTGTTTTTTGTTTTTTCTGCTGCTTTCTTTATTGCTTTTTTGTTCCTCGGCTAGAGCTTCAAGATTGACTAAACAATGACATTTGTGCATGTGTGACTGTCCTTGCCCATTATTTTGGTAGCTGTATTCCGACTTCGCGGCTTTTTCTTTTGCAGTAGGCTAGTACAAGCACGACCAATGTCACCGTGCATGCGCGCACGCACAACACACACACAACACACACACACTTTTTCTTTCCCATTATCTCACACACACAACAAACACATACACACACATACACTCTCTCTCTCAAAACACACACACACACATACACATGAATTCATGGTAACATTTTAGGCTTTATTTTTGCGACCAGAGGATATTGCCAACACTTACCACAATGGCTAATCAGCTGCAATAGGAGCCTAGAGACTGACAAGATAATTGATACGAACACTCGTACATCTCTATCCATCCTCTCGCACATACACAGACATCCAAATTACGTAACCCCACCTCCTTTTTACGCACGAGTACACACACACACACACACACACACACACACACACACACCACACACATATATATATATATATATATATATATATATATATATATATATATATATATATATATATATATGTATAAGGCTACACACATCCGCGTGCTCATTCGCGCAACGTGCACACAGTCATACATACAAACACATGAACAATCATGTGCGCGCACACACATACAATCCTTCCTCATATTCTTTTTCTACTATCACACACACACACATAACCTACTACATCGACACACGATTCCCCATGAGTGTCTTTCATTATTCATAGACATACTACGTTCAACACAGAGACCAGGCATTTATCTCTAACTGTTGTTTTTAACTGCCACATTAACTTCACGCATCCCAGCCGAATATACCCCCCTCTTTCCACACATCCATATCTAACGATCACCCTCTCCCCTCTAACCCCCACCCCACCCCCTCCTACCTGTTTCTCGAGTTTCCTGCTATTTCTGTTCCCCTTTAATAGACCTCAAATAGATTCTGTTCCATTCTATAATTCAAGTTCATTTCCGAGAGTATCCCCAAATTTTAAACGCACACTTTCAGACGATCGCCATCTATGCAACAATGATGAAGCCTCCCAAAAAATAAAAAGGATTTGTCTTGTAACGGCACCATCATGAACAAAACATGGCGTGGCTAGGGTGTTGAAGGACTTTCATTTCCTGTTGTGACATGGGCAAGATGGCTACCGTAGATGCCCGGATGTTGTCAGTTGTTTTTTTTCTCTCTCGTCTTCCCGTCACACGACATCTGTAGCTGTTGAGTAACTGGTCCTGTCTGTAAAGAAAGGGGAACAAGAGAAGGGTTAAAAAGCCATATGTACTAACTTGAAGATGAACAACTTGAAAGGAAGCTATACAAACAACTATTATTACAATAACTACTGGGGTAGAGAGAGAGAGTACAAATGTTAAAGAAACATATTTTCAAATTCCGGCTGTTTAGATTAAAGAAAACACACACACACACACACACACACACACACACACACACACACACAACACACAAACACACACACACTGGCAGACAGGCAGGCAGCCAACCAGTAAGCCAAGCCACGCAAATTCTAAGAAACAAAAGGATGAAGGAGAAAACCAAACATTTTAGGCGGCTCTCTCTCTCTCATCATGCTGCTCTCCCTACCTTTTCCGCTCTTACCTATTTAATATCTCATGAAATCCATTACTCTCTACACAGCATGAGGCCTCTCGTAATATACACCAAGACAGACACACAACACAAAATCATACCTCTGTATGCGGTAGCTAAGTGATATAATCCACCATAATACCTATGTCTACTTTTTCTCCTTCTTCTTTCTTTCTTCTTTTTTTTTAGTTGTTTCTTCTGAGTGTCCCATGTTTTGTCTCTCTGTCTGTCCCTATTCTGGCTTGAGTTAAGTCCTGGGCTTAGTTTTCTTTTTGTCAGTTCACAATGGCGTCCACACAGGTGCAAGCAGCGTGGGGGAACAGCACGCTTGCATCCACACACGTCACATACAGACATAAGATACATGGAGATACCCACGCTCAAACACACACCCACATAGGACCCCCCCCTACCCCCAACACGCACGCACGCGCACACACACACACACACTGCACACTCACATATACACACACGCACCACACACGCACGCGCGTGCGCGCACGCACACACACGTATGCAAACTCAATCCCTTTTAGTCTGATATCTTTTAGTGTTAAAGACGTTATTGAAGAATACTACTACTACCTACCTACTACTACTACACACACAACACACACACAAGCACACACACAACAACACCACAACACATCTCAATGCACGCAAAGAGGTTACACAGCGAGAGAGACAGACAGAAGACAGACAGACGAAGAAGACAGACAGAGGAGAGAGAGAGAGAGAGAGAGAGAGAGAGAGAGAGAGAGAGAGAGAGAGAGAGAGAGAGAGAGAGAGAGAGAGAGAGAGAGAGAGAGAAGAAGAAGAGAGAGAAGAAGAAGGTCGTCTTTTGTGTGGCCTGCCGGAAAAATCCCGTTATACTTGATAGTTATTTCAAAATGCCAACGCCTAAGCCTCAAACGACACGGAAGAAAATCACAGCAGTAGTTTTTCTTTCTTTTTTTGGGGATAAAAGTAAAAGCTGGCCTAATTTTACAACCAAAATAATTATGTGTTCTGACAAGAACAATCAATGATCAAAAGACTTATTTGACTGACATCTAAGTTGACTGGGTTGTCTTGGGGACAGAGATGCATTATTTTGTCTAGACCCGTTTGTGTGTGTGGTGTGCGTGTGTGTGTGTGTGTGTGTGTGTGTGTGTGTGTGCGTGGTGTGTGTGTGTGTGTGTGTGTGTGTGTGTGTGTGTGTGTGTGTGTGTGTCACGCGCTTAAGTTTATTTTTTTATACAGATTTAACAAATCTTGGCCGTAAGATTACTACAAACATGAGTACTAGTGTTACTTGATGGTTCCTATTTGAATGTTTGATAAAAACATTTTCCTCTGTGGTGTTTTAGGTGTCGTGTGTTCCCTAGCGTAACACACCTGGAGGTCACCTAGAATGTCTACAATCTCACTCATCTCACCTGGGAATCACTGTATGAAATCTAAGTACCCGCTGGATGAGAAGTTTACCTGTAAAAACTATTTTTAAGCACCCCGACATATAAAAAGCAGCTGCATTCCGACTTCACAGGATTTTTGTTTTCTGCTTTAAAGGCGATGGCAGGTCGTTGTATGCTAAAAGCTTCTCATGGCTGAAGGACAATTTGCAAAAACCATTTTAAAAACATACCAATATTTGGATGTAGGCCTTGGGAACTTAAGTTTATAATTATCTATCAGTTCCCCGTGTCTGGGATGCGGCTACCTTAATAGGGGTAGAAACGGTCATATACACAAAATCTCATCATTGGAGAATACGAAGCTCTAGCTGAGGAACGAAACAAAATATCAATAACCGACAAACTTTTTGGCCTGTGCTGCTCTACTTGTCTGAAGATTCTGGTACTCAGGAACTAAAACAAAAAAAATGAAAGTGAAACGGGGAAAGCCTGATGGAAGTCTGGTACTCGGAACTACAACAACAAAAAAATGGAAACTGAAACGGGGAAAGCATGATGGAAGGGGGATTGTGCCTACGCAGAAACCTTGTTTGAAACAGAGAGTAGTTCAGCTTTCTAAAGGAAGCGCATTGTCCTCCATTCTAATACACCGAAGCTCTTCTGAAATTCGTACCTTCGCTTGCACAGATATTGCTCTGAAGTGACGATATCACTTGAACCATAATCCTGTCATTATAGCGCCTCCACCCAATGCTGAACAAGCATCGACAGCTGTAGTTGGAGAGTTGTTGTGTGGTGCTGCTGCTGTTGTTGTGCTGCTTGCTGTGTTGTTGCTGCTGCTGTCGTTGCTGCTGCTGTTGTTGCTTGCTGTCGTTGCTGCTGCGTTGTCTGCTGCTGATCTGTTGTTGCTGTCGTTGCTGCTGCTGCTTGCTGCTGTGTCGTTGCGCAATGTCGTTTGTGCTGTCGTGCGCTGCTTGTTGTTGTTGCTGTCATGATGCTGCGTGTTGTGTGCTGTCTGTTGTTGTCAGCCGATCCTCTCGTGTCGGCAACTGTTGTCGTCCCCCATGAGGAGGATGTGAGCACGTCGGCCTCATCTCCACAGGAGTGTTTGCGGAGGTGGTGGCCATGAGGTGGGATGACCCAGACTCTGCTGGGGACGTGTGTCAGGCTGAAAACACAGACAACAGTGATTAGTCCTCCAGTGCTGAGAGAACTGTGGCCATTGATGTTTTGTGACTTTTTTTTTTACAGTATGCCAGGTGTAATGTGTGTGTGTTTCTATTTTCTCTATGAAGCAATATGTATCAGAATATCTCTCCTCCACTTTCATTCGCTCTTAGACACACACGCACACACAGACACAGACACACACACACACACATACGCGCACAGAGATACACTGACACACAAACAGACACAGACAGACACAGACACACAACACACACACACACACACACACACACACACATACACACACACACACACACTACAAAGCAGTTTAAACACAAAACCAAAATGTTCGATGTAAGGTCGACCTTCTTGCAACTACCAGTTTCTTTTTAACTGATAGTACCATAAGTATATTGAACAATTAGAATGTGCAGAACAGAAAACTTCAAACCTCTGAGAAAGCACCTTTATGCTTGATATTGGGACATATTAAGCCCTATCGATCTTTTCAGTTTATCTATTTTCCCGTCAATCAAATTTCTCTATTATTATATCCATCGATATGCTATTCGCTGCATATATCGATCTTCTTTTTTTAAAAGCACACCACTTTATGACATGAGCAGGCATAGTTGAATTTACAGTGTGCGTAATTCAATATTCACTTTAATCATTTTTTTAAATACTGTATGATTTATTCGAGTCTAGCAAAAGCGCTTACACAGAGGCACACTGTGCCCACGATACACACTACACAGGTATGAAACACACGAACACAACGGTCATATTCACACACACACACACACACACACACACACACACACACACACACACACACACACACACACACACACACACACACACCGTCGTATTTCTGACAGGACCCGTTTCCCCCTCAAAAACTATAAAAAAAAAAGACCAGGGCACCATTTGTCAACGTCATCGCTATGTCACACGCCTTTTGTTTTATCCTCACACACATCCATCCCCCGCCCCACCATCCCCTTCCAACACACACACACACACACCATCATCACAACAGCGAGGAAATTACGCATATCAAAAACCAGCGGAGAGGAACTAGGTAGGCCTACGAGAGGGTCCACCACAATAATTGAGAATACCTTTTGTGCTCAGAAGAAAGAGGAAAAAGCATACAGAAAGAATGCAATTTAAGGGTTTAAAAGTTTGAAAGAGCTTACAAGAACGAATGAGGATCGTTTTATTATTTTTTATGATGAATTTGAAAGGATTACTTTGGGTAGGTGAGGGAGAGGGGGTAGCCTAGGGGTTACAGATTAAGGTCGTGATCTGTACCGTACCTATACCATCCACTCCCCCAAAATTCCTTGAGATTAAACTGAGAACCCCTGTGTGCAAATGCATGCAGAAGATCTTACGTTAAGACCCGTTCTACTTTTTAGATGAGTAGGCTATTGCGTGCTGGTAGAAACAGACAACAAAAATAAAAGAAAACGCATGCACACGAGAGTTGTGTAAAAACATCATCCACGATGTATGTATGTATGTATGTATGTATGTATGTATGTATGTATGTATGATGTATGATGTATGTATGTATGTATGTATGTATGTATGTATGTATGTATGTATGTATGTGTAATGTGTGTGCATAAGTATTATTTTTGTTTTGTGTGTTGCATTTGTTGTTGCTTGATTTTATGTCTGTTGACTAAAAGTACATTAGACATGTTTGTATGTTGTTGTTTGTATGTGTTTGTTGTTGTTGTATGTAGTTGTGTGTTGTTGTTGTATTGTTGTGTTGTTTGTTGGGATGTTGTTGTTGTAGTATGTAATGTATGTATGTATGTATGTATTATGTGTGTTGATGTGTTGTTGTTGTGTGTAGTTGTTGTATGTGTTGTGTGTGCTAAGTATTATTGTATGTATTGTGTCATGCATGTTGTTGTATGTTTTGTATGTTGTATGATATTGATGTATGTTGTTTATGTTGTTGTATTGTGTTGGTGTATGTTGTGTGGTATGTAATGCATATTATTATGTATAGTATGTATGTATGTATGTATATGTTGAATGCCATTATGTGATGATATGGATGGATGATGCTATTATCTTCAAACATAATTAAGCCATTTATATTGCACTAAACAAGCAAACAACAAGCAAAAACAAAAACAAACAAAACAACTATGCCCACTAAAATGCTCTAAACCCACCACCGGCCTTCAACCCATCCATCACCACCCCCTCCCCAGGTAAAAAAAAGGGATGGCGCCCAATGTGTGAGTACTAAAACCAAAATGCTTTTTACGGGCAGATATCTATCAACTGCTGATCCCAGTTCTGATAAATACGAGTACTATACCTATCAGCTACTTGAAATCCTCTATCTCTTTCTCTGTCTGTCTGCCTGTCTGAATGTCTGTATCTATATCTATCTGTCTGACTATCTGCCTGTCTGTCTGTCTGAATGTCTGTTATCTGTTTATGTCTGTATGTCTGTTCCTCTCTCTCTCTCCTCTCTCTTCTCTCTTCTCTCTCTCTCTCTCTCTCTCTCTCTCTCTCTCTCTCTCTTGCGCACACACACACACACGCAGCACGCACGCACGCACGCACGAACGTACGCACGCACACACACACATGAACATGCATGCGCTATGGAGAGAGAGAGAGAGAGAGAGAGAGAGAGAGAGAGAGAGAGAGAGAGAGAGAGAGAGAGAGAGAGAGAGAGAGAGAGAGAGCACTTTTTCGACTAAAAAATGAATGCGCATATCTTACGTTTTTTGATAAAATTCACAGATGAAAAGCGCATTGGACCATGCTGAAAATCTGAAAGGGTGTGTCTCAAAAACACCTGTATGCATTAACACTCTAAAAGGAGACTATAGGAGTTCATTTGTGTCAAACGCTGCAGACTAGAGATTTTAAGCTTTTTCTTTAAAACAAAAAAAGTTTTTAAAAAAAGAATAAAAACCCAACCCAGATCGGAAAGAATGAAAACTACATTCCACAGGCACCATGCACTGAGTGCCTATTAGAAAGAAAAGCAGTATCTTACGACAAAAAAAAGGTTTATCTGTGCTAAAATTCTGTGCAAATAGAGCCCCACTTTCGTGAGCAAACAAAGCCAATTGACAAAGAGTAAGCCTTCTTAAAGAAGAAGAAAAAAACCAACAAAAATCGTTGGTACATGCACAGCCCTTTGGGAAAACTTTCTTTCGGGTGAGAGTGGTCATGATTTAACACGAGGAAATTAGGTTCTGAAATATGAATTTTGTCTTCATGACACACATACATACATCATCGTTCTGTACAGTACAATACAAAACAATAGAGTACAATCACACACATGCACTATACTGCACTACACTTTCTTACACTTCTCAACTCTACACTACACTATACTGCACCGCACCATACTACACTGTATATACACTTTACAACACTACCAGAGAGTTGTCTCTGGCTAAAATTATGTACCCCCCCTTCCTCAAAAAAAGTAACAAAAAAAAAACCCACTCTGATAATAGTAAAAAACACACGCATATAGTGAAACTAAAACAAAAATGGTGCCGCTGCTCTTGTGTCCATGGAGTTTTATTGTTTTTTTTTTCAAGTTTGTTGATATCATCTTTTTTTATCAGCATGAATGGCCACTCTTCAGAGACACAGAACAGGTTTTAACGTGTGCGCATGATGTTCTGTCATGTGCGTTTGTACACATTACTTCTGTTTAAGAGCCTCATCCAAAGGACTCTGCGGGAGTGGAGTCAGTACTGATTCTAACTGAGACTTCATCTACTCGTAGCTACCCCCCCCCCCCCCCCCAATAAAAAACCCCACCCAAATCTCATCCAAAATCACCTTCCCCCTCCCCAAATAAAAAAACAACTAAGAGATCCCCTAAAAGCCCAATATAAAAAGAAGCAAACCCATCCCCAAAATAACACCAACAGAACACCTCCAAACCAAAACTTGAAAAAACCCAATAAAACAACTAACAAAACGTCCCCCACCCCACCCCTCCTTTACCCCGCCCCAACTCCTCCCCACCCACCCTAACACACACACACACACACACACACACACACACACACACACACACACACACACACACACACACACACACCAGACCAGTAGCATTCAATCGCACAGACTTGACCATCAAGTGAACCAGACATGGCGGAGTGGACACACGCAGGGAGACGCTCGTAACATATATAATAGCTAGTAGCCAGACGCCCAGACAGACATGTAGGCGGAAAACACATGCTTACATACATACCATTTGATACATAGATGATAGATAGGCACCCTTGTACAGATACGCATGTAAGCATACATAAATCAGACCTACAGACACAGACAGATGTATGTGGATAGATGGATGGATGAAGAGAATGCCATAGATCGGGGTTGATAGCGAGGTAAAAGTGCGTAGGTTGTTGGGTGCAGGAGTGTTGGAGTTGGTAGGAGATGGGTTAGAGAGGTTGGTCATTGCCAGTTTGATAGGATGGATAGATGGATGGAATGGATGGATAGATTAGGAAATGGATGAATAGACAGATAAAAAGAAAGAGAGAGAGGGGGTTGTAGAAAGAAATAGGTAAATAGATCGATCGATAGATAGATAAATTAATAGATTGATAGACACGTATATATATATATATATATATATATATATATATATATTATATATAATATATATATATAATATAATAGTAGATAGATAATTATATAGATTGGTAGGTACGTAGATAGAAATAGAGGCAGATAGATGAATAAAGAGTGTGAGAGAGAGGAAGGAGCAGAATTAGAGAGAGAGAGTGAGTGAGAGAGAGAGAAATTGATTGATTGATTGATTATTGATAGCCTTTATTTCCAAGGGTGACGAGTATCAACAGAGAGAGAGAGAGGGGGGAGGAGGGGGGGAGGAGGGGGCACATACAGGTAAACAGATCGATAACCACAGTTAGAAAAGAGAGGATCATATTTCTTGTGGAACATGCAATATGGCCATTATTTTCGCTCCTTGTTTTTGTTATCAATTTTGTTTGTTGCATAGTTCGTTAGGAGTTTTATTTTTTCTGGTCTCGTATTTTCATGGTTCTATCAATACATATCAGAAGTATGGTTGGAACAGAAAGAGAAAGAGGTAGCTGCAAAGAACAATCATACAACAAAGTGGAAAAAAGAAAGAATTTAAAAAGAGAGGAAGGTAAGAATGGTAAAAGGAATTAACAAAGAATAATGAATACAAGAAAGCAGTAAATGAGAAAGGATAAAAATGAAAAAAGATGTATAAATGGAATATCAAGAAAACAACAACGAAAGACACAAAAAGAAACAAACATGTAGAAAAAAAACAGCAAGAAAGAAAGAAAAAAACAGAAATGAAAAGCTACAGAAAAAAAAAAAACACAAAAGCATACCAACAAAAGCTAAACAACAGCAACAACAGCAACCCCAAAGACGAAACAAAAACAACTAAGCAACGAAACAAACCAGCATATAAAGACCCCCATCAATACAGTACAGTAACAGCAAAACCCATCCTCACAGATATTAAACAAACACATCCCCGAAGTCACAACGTGGCTACCTTAATAGTGGGCAGTGAATGGTCGCATACACAAAATATCACCTTTGGCGAACAGCAGAGATCAAGCCAAGGGACGAATACAAAACCCTGAACATTTCCTTATTGACAAAACAGGAAAACGGGGATGTGTAGGTGGGTGGGAGCTATTTCCGTATGTCTCCTTAAGAGGGGAAATAATCTCATGTAATCCTAATCCTCTAATCCGTTCACAAAAGGTGAGAATCTTGTAATGAAAAGTACACAATGAGCAAAGAGGATTAGGTCAGAGACCTGTAACGACAGAAAGCAGTAGGGGTAATTATAGTGAGTTTGACTGAGAGAGAGAGAGAGAGAGAGAGAGAGAGAGAGAGAGAGAGAGAGAGAGAGAAGAGAGAAGAGAGGGAGAGAGAGAGAGAGAGAGAGAGAGAGAGAGAGAGAGAGAGAGAGAGAGAGAGAGAGAAGAGAGAGAGAGAGAAGAGAGAGAGAGAGAGAGAGAGAGAAAGTATGCATAGCGTGGCGTGGCGTGGCGTGGGGAAAAAGACCGCGAAAATATATAGCCTGCAGTTATGGTCTTGGCACCACAGACACAAAAAGATATAAAACGTGTACCACTGTATGCGTGTGTGGAAGCACGTACACATGTGCGCACACAACACACACACTGTGGGACGCGCGGCGCGCGCACAAACACACACACACACCACACACACCACCACACACACACAACACACACAACACACAGTGAAAGCTCGTATGAATAAGTTTTCAGATTTGGTATTATCTAGATTTTGGGTTCTTTATAACAATTGAGTTAGAATGAAACGAGTCATGATAATGAAGCCACGAAATACGCCATTGACCTCAGAGATCTATGTTGTAGTAGAACGCAGACAACACTATTCACAGAGGAATATCCCAAGAAGGAAATAGCGGTTGAGCTCAAACGAGGTCAAACATGCGTGAAAGTACAGAAAAATCATCTGATATGAAAGATCTCGAACCAGGAACACAAATTCCATTCAGAGGCAGACGAAATCAGTGAAAGCCACAAGATGAATAGGTGGAAACAATGTTAAATGGAAACAAAATATATCAACCAGTGGTTGTTTTTTAATGGCGGCAGTTGTAACAATAACATTAACATTATGCTGGCAGTACGAAACATGTTAAATGGAAACAAAAGATATCAGCCAGTGGTTATCAAAATGGCGACAGCGGTAACAATGACAATAATGCTAACAGTACTACTAGTATTGCCTTTGTTATAGTTACAAACGACAGTAGCATTTTTCTCCAAATTAGTGTTGTTTGAAAACATAGCTGACACAGAAACATTCCCTTTTGATTCAAACACACACAGGTGATGATATTATCATCCCTTGTTTTTGTGTAGGGTAAAGAAGAGGACAAGAATAAGAAATCTTTCGTCAACGTTATGTCTAAGATGTTCAGTCCCCAAAAAGCAAACCGAAACCCAAGCAAAACAAACCAAAAACACAGAACAAGAACAGGGGCTTAAAAAGTTAGAAATGTTTATACACACACACACACACACACACACCACACACACACACACACACACACACACAAAACACACACACACACACACACACACGAAACAAAAATATAAGAACAGACTTAAAAGTTAGAAACGTTCACACACACACACACACACACACACACACACACACACACACACACACACACACACACATACACACACACACACACACACACACACACAACAAAGAAAAAAAGAAATAGACTTTAGTGAAAAATACAACGATATTCAACATGTTCTGTATGATTCCCAGCAAGCTGGGATGATAGGAGTTGCTGACATATTTTTTTCAGTTAGTGGCAGGAAAGTTCTAACAGAATAATTGTATCTTTTGGACATGCTTCATCCCTTTTTTTCTACCATTCACCTTATGCCCCATTCTTGACATTTTTTTGTATTGGTCTACATGACTTTCAAAACCCTCTTACAGTGAACAGGCATTAAAACCAACGAGAACAAGAGAAAGAGCACACGATCACTACCCCAATAGCAACACCGAAAAGAGCGACTAGCAGGCGGTTAATGCTCTCTGCTCCTGTGGCAGTTTGGTCAGCCTATCATGGCATTCTCGTAGTCACCCAAGCACAAAAATGTCCAAGCGATCTCTCAGAGTTTTGTTTCGCTTCGACAACCAACTATCAAAGGGTGGGTGGGTAGCTTACCATGTTCTCTTGTTCGTCAAGCACATGTTTTAAGTAAAAAACCTCAACTGTTGGGAACTTGTCAGTAGTAACACATAGTACCTGCCTTCGGTCTCTCTACCCGCGTGCAATATGCTTCATGTGCGCGGAACGATATTTGAAAGGTTGAGAAATGGCTGCTGTATTACCATAACTTGCAGACGACAGGTAACAACACTGTGATGTAACGTTAAAGTCAGAAAGTGCATGTTATTTTGGTGCTTTGTTTTTGTCTCACCAAATTCAGAATGGAAAACGTGTAAAGATCGTCCTACTATTTGGCATCACTTGATCGTCTGCTAACACGCGTTACAACAGTGAAAGCAACGAACCGTGAATCGCGAACCTGAAGTTCTGTTTTGTTGTTGTTGGGTTTTAGAAAAAAAAAACTACTTCAATCTCAAAGAGGAAACGCCAAAAAATATTCTGTATTTATGCTCAGCACTTTCCATACAGGCAAAAGTTTCCTATCGGCCAGTTTACAACTGAAACTGAAATCTCCAGGCAACATTTATTGTCAAGTTTACGACGTAGATATGACCATGGTATTGAAAAGGTGAGCTCCTCTTCCATAAAGGTGGAGACGGTTGCCTGCTGCGTCCTAGTTTTTGCAGACGATAGTTTCTAAGCGCCAGTCTTTCCCCCATGGACTCGCTTGTCGTATGCAAAATGTCATCTTTTGATTGACTGGGGTCTTCCTCGCGAAAGGGGGGAAACTTGCTCATTTACATTCTGCCCTCATCCATTGTGTATGCGTAATAACTTGTATTGTCGCGTCTCGCCCCTCACAAAAAACGGGAAAAACAAATCGTAAGCGGTGGTTTAAGCACACATGGCGACATATTTTACACCGTTTCTTGAATTTAGAAAACTTTTCAGGCAAGTTTTTACTGAGAAACCTTGCTGAAAGTGCGCTTTGACATCTTGAAGTAGCCTCCTCGTCATCTCTCATTGAAACAAATATAAAAGAGAAAAAAAGGAACGTCTGGGTAGGATTTTATTCTAGCAAGAAAACCTGGAAATTCTCGTGCAATTTTCTTACCTGCTGAAATATCCTTGTCTCTCTGGTTTATAAACACACACACACACACCCAGACACGCACACACTGACACACGAGGAAAGTGAAGCTGATAAACTTTTTGTGTGTGACGTACACAGAGAGAGAGAGCTAAACTGAGAGTGGTGCTGGGCAGTTGTCAACGTGCTAGGTGGTGTGAGGTATTTGCTAAGGCCAGAGGAACAGGTTTTTCTCGGCACCGAGCTCCTGAGACAACTGGTTGAACAAGTTTATTTTTTCCTCTGTCGCTCCTGCTCGGTCCGTCTGCCTGTCTGTATGTGGTGGAATCAGTGACGATGAATGAAGGTCATAGATCTGGGTCACCGGGTCAACGATCACCGCCCTCGGCCCAAAGGTGAGATTACACACGTGTGTTGTGTTGTGTTTGTGTTGTGTTGTGTTGTGTTTGTGTTGTGTGTTGTGTGTGTGTGTGTGTGTGTGTGTGTTGTGTGTGGTGTGTGTGTGTGTGTGTGTGTGTGTGTGTGTGTGTGTGTGTGTGTGTGTGTGGTGATGGTAGTACTGTTGTTATTGTAGATCATGATCGTTGTCGCTACTGTTATTGTTGTTAATGTTGTTTTGTTGTTGTTGGTGGTGGTGGGGTGTTTGTGTGTGTGCGTGTGTATTGTGTGTGTGTGTGTGTGTTTGTGTGTATGTGTGTGTTTATGCGTTGATATTGTTGTAGATCGTTGTTGTTGTTGTTTGTGGTGGTAGTGGTGGTGGTGGTTATGGTGGTGGTGGTGGTGGTGTATTTGTGTGTGTGTGTGGTGATGATAGTACTGTTGTTATTGTAGATCATGGTTGGTGTTGTTTTGCTACTGTTTATTGTTATTGCTGTTGTTTTTGTTGTTGGTGGTGGGTTGTTTTGTATATGTGTGTGTATGTTACTGTAATTCGTTGGTGTTGGCGTTGTTGTTGTTTGTGGTGGTGGTGGGGTGGTGGTGGTGGTGGTGGTGGTGGTGGTGGTGGGGTGTGTGTGTGTGTGTGTGTGTGTGTGTGTGTGTGTGTGTGTGTGTGTGTGTGTGTGTGTGTTCTGGTGGAAGTAGCATGATTGATGATGGCAGAGATAGTGGGGGTGTGCTCATGGCTTGTTTGATTGTGCGCGTGAGTGCGCAGGTGACTGTGTTTGAGAAAAGGTGAAATTGTGTTACAATGATCGTTGTACCAAACAGAAGTTTCCACACATGCTTACACACACACACACACACACAGACACAGACACAGACACAACACACACACACACCACACACACACACACACACACACAGACATGAAACAACACACACCACAACACACACACACACACACACAACACACACAACAGAGTAAAAAAATCTTTGTATTTATTACTTTAGAAAGCAAAACAAAGCGCAGAGACAAATGAAGAAAGACTTGTCTCCACGTACAGAATTACAGAAACCAGTTACGACCAGCACCTGACCAAACAAAATGCCAGCAAACATACAATACAGTTCAAAGCAAGCAAGCAATCTGACTTTAAAATATGCTTCTCTGTCTGTCTGTCTGTCTGTCCTGTCTGTCTGTCTGTCTGTCTGTCTGTCTGTCTGTCTGTCTGTCTTCTGTCTGTCGTCTGTCTGTCTCTCTCTCTCTCTCTCTCTCTCTCTCTCTCTCTCCTCTCTCTCTCTCTCTCTCTCTCTCTCTACTCTCTCTCTCTCTCTCTCTCTCATCGTATCTCTCTCTCTCTCTCTCTCTCTCTCTCTCTCTCTCTCTCTCCTCCCTCTCTCTCTCTCCTCTCTCTCTCTCTCTCTCTCTCTCTCTCTCTCTCTCTCTCTCTCTCTCATAATCTCAGTCGAAATTTCAGTAGATTGCTTCGAAGCCTCTTATTAGTTAACGATATCAAATATTGTTCTGGACCAAACGCATCTTTAAATGAGCTATACCAATGGTATTTTTCACTCGACATTAACTTTTCGTGCCAGTTTTGATGGAAACATGAAATAAGTCTATCTTTCAATTCTCTAACAAACATTTCTTCATAACCTACCCCCTGGCATAGCCAAACAATACCAAATCCATTTATCGTCAAAAGATCTTTTACTTTAGTTGCCCAGTTTACTTTACCATTATTGTGTTGTATAAGTAACATCTCGTATGCTTGTCTGTTTATTCTGGACATAGGCAGCTTGATAAGTTTTAACCAGTATTTAACGCATTTCGTTATGGTTCTAATGTACAATGGATATCTACCCGTTTCGCCATATATAAGTGTATTTGATGCATATAATGGGATACATAAAAACTTTTTCATTGCGAAAGTGTGCATTTTTTCAATCTGGGTATACCTCTGCTGCATAGGTCAGGGCAGGTTCAATTTGAGCATCAAACAGTTTCCAATATAGAGTGCAATCAGCAGAAGCTAATCGTCTCATTGATTTGATAATTTGCATAACTCCATTTTTGGCTTTTTCGGCACATCATGTCAAACATAGAGCTAATGCACAATTTTGTTGAAAATGTTACTCCTAGGTACTTATAGTTATTTGTTACTTTAAGTTTTTGGTCCCCATAAGTCCACTGAGATTATGTGGTCTATTGAACTGTAGACAATGGTATATTACAGAGGAGACAGACATTAATCCATGTCCAGCATGTGGAGAAGAAGAAGAAGACGAATTGCACTTTTTGTTTACATGTCGAGCTTACAAAGAAATTCGTCAAAAAGTTACTTTTTTGACAAACCCAACCAACAGGTCCACTAGTCGTGTACAAAAAGTGTTAACTTCAAATAATATGTCCGAGATGATATCTTTAGCAATATATGTAACTCAGGCTCTAGAAAAACGCAAGCAGACTATGAACCAAATAGATTCTATAAGTAATAACTAAAAATAGTTGTTGATATTTGTCTGGATTTCGAGTTATTATTCATGTTTTATTAACCCCCTTTGACTGATGGGCTTGTAGCTTTTGTCAAATAAAATTCGTTCATTCGTTCATTCGTTCATTCGTTCATTCGTTCATTCGTTCATTCATTCTCTCTCTCTCTCTCTTCTCTCTCTCCTCTCTCTCTCTCTCTCTCTCTCTCTCTCTCTCCTCTCTCTCTCTCTCTCTCTCTCCCTTTTCTCTCTCTCTCTCCTTCTCTCTGTTTCTGTCTGTCTTTACATATATGATATATACATCTGAGTTTATACATCTCTGTTTTTCTGTCTATCTCTCTCTAATAAATGTGTGTATGTATATATTATCATAGATAGATAGACAGATATCGTGTACGTAATCTTCCCAATATAGTTCGAACTTTCACTCCCTAATCTTTGACATGCGTAAGAATAGGAAGAAAGAAAGAAAGAAACGCCAGAACGCGGAAATAGCTAGGAGAGTGAAACCCAAAAATAACGCCCTTGTCTTTTTTGACAGTATATATTTGATTAATATTCACAACAGACTGAGGAATAACGAACGGTATCGGATTATTTTGCTTAACTGTATAAAAAAAAGAATTGTAAGACATGCAACTCCTTGATCTAAATTTCCTTGCCAATTGCAAACATTTAGCTAAAAATAGAACAGATTGGAGAAAGGAGGGGGAACAGGAGGAGGGGAGTCACCGAGCTTTCTGAAAAATAAGCACAGTAGGAGGTAACCCATGTCGATCTTCGCCCTTCCTCCCCCCCTCCCCCTCCCCCTTTCCGCCCCTCTCCTTCGTCTCAAGTTAGTCTGTCCCGAGCCTAAGGCTCATCAGGCCGGTGCTTATCCCGTTTCTGTGGCGTTAAGCGACTGAGAGTCATAGACTCCCCCCTGGATAGGACGCCAGTCTATCGCAGGGTTAACCCCCAACACAAGGTTGGTACACCTTTTACACCTGGGTGGGTGAGAAAATAGCCGTAAAGTGCCTTTTCCAAGGGCACAACGCCATAGCCGAAAGCTGGGATCGAACCCGCAACCTTTAGATTACGAGTCCAACGCCCTAACCACTCGACTACCGCGGCGGCCGTCTCAAGTTAAACCTAAGCTAAACAATACCTAGAGGAAAAGAGATATGCTTCTTTCTCTTTTAGTTGGAAATGACACGAAAGAATTTATTGCGTAGGCGACAGAAGATGCACACTGTGCGGGCATGCATTAAAAAGCTGTGCATTCCACCGCCAGTGTCTCTCAAAGTGTGGCGGTTACAGAGAGGAGAGAGAGAGAGAGAGAGAGAGAGAGAGAGAGAGAGAGAGAGAGAGAGAGAGAGAGAGAGAGAGAGAGAGAGAGAGAGAGAGAGAGAGAGAGAGAGTGTGTGTGTGTGTGTGTGTGAGAGAGAGAGAGTGTGTGTGTGTGTGTGTGAGAGAGAGAGTGTGTGTGTGTGTGTGAGAGAGAGAGAGAGAGAGAGAGAGAGAGAGAGAGAGAGAGAGAGAGAGAGAGAGAGAGAGAGAGAGAGAGAGAGAGAGAGAGAGAGAGAGTTGTCTTTCTTGAGAACTTAATATACCGGGTTTTCCTTCTTTTTTTTCTATTGTTTGTACAATTGGTGCCTTTGATTGTATGCTTCATGCACCTCTTCATTGTACTCGTTGTCTGTCTTCTCTGGTTCTGTGTCTGTTTCTTTCGTTCTCTCAACTCTGTGTCTCTTCCTGCTTGTCTGTCTCTGTGTCTGGTTCTCTCGTCTGTCTGTCTCTGTCTGTCTGTCTGTCTGTCTTTTCCGACTTTGTGTGAGCCTCTGTCTTCCTGTCTATCAAAGTAATCTACTAGGCCTCTTCCTGCGTGTCTGTATGTCTGATTTTCCTTCTCCACCCCCCCCCCTGTCTCTCTCTCACAATCCGTCTGTCTGTCTCTCCTTCTCTCTCTCTATAAATATATCTATGTTGTGTGTGTGGAGAGAGAGAGACAAGAGACAGAGAGAGACAGAGACAGAGAGACAGAGAGATCGCGGTTGCAGTCATTGTATTTTGTAAGCCACCGCCTTTTCGTTCCCCACTGGGCTAACGACCTTCCTCTCATCTCTGAAGCCTTCTTGTGTCATTTTTAGTGTGATGGAGGGGTTGTTTACTTGAACTTGTTTTCACCCCGGCTGTTTATTTTGTCTGTTACCCTCTTGTCTCTGTTTCCATATGTGTCTCTCTGTCCCTCTCTCTCTACCTGTCTTTCTCTGTATTTATTACCCTTTTTCCCCCTTAGTCTTTCTGTCTGTCATCCATCTCTTTTGTCTACTGTCGGTCTTTGTGTTCATAAAGATGTGAGTATTGTCTGTCTTTTTGGGGTCTTAATGTCGTTTTAGTTTGTCTATCGGTAGAAGTTGCTTCTTTACAGTTTTTGTAATCACGCAATAGACGTTTTGCTGTTAAAATATGATTTTAACGTGAAATTTCGTACATGTCTGCCGGTGTGTTGTCTTTGAATATGTGTTTGCGTGTGTGCGTGAATCGGTGCGTGTGAGAGAGAGAGAGAGAGAGAGAGAGAGAGAGAGAGAGAGAGAGAGAGAGAGAGAGAGAGAGAGAGAGAGAGAGAGAGAGAGAGAAATGACAATGACAATGACAATGACAATATTTTTATTGTCTATAGCATTACAGCCCTTAGACAAGGGGGATAATCAAAACACAAGAATAGAATCAATTATTTCACACACACACACACACACACACACACACCACGCACGCACGCACGCACGCACGCACGCACGCACGCACGCACGCAGCACGCACGCACGCACGCACACACACACACACCACACACTCACAGAGAAATAATATAGGATCGTTTTGACATAATCTTACAATAAACATTTTTACCTTACTTCCTAGATTTCTTGTTTCCTTATTTTTAATGCTAAAGCTATGTATTTTGAAAGGCATAGAATTGTATTTTCATCAGTATGAGACAAAATCACTGCAACTCGGTTTTGATCAGGCATACCAGAGAAGGATTGCAGTATGGCACAGTTTTTACGGATATCTTTATACGCTCTGCAGTGGAATAGGAAGTGGGCTTCATCTTCCAAATCATTTTCACAGAATGGGCAATTTGCATCCACATGATCATTCAAATACCACATTTTAGAATTTTTTAGACCACAAACCCTAAGCCGAAACTTTGCAAAATTGTCTCTGTGCCACTTGTTTGTAACACATGATAGATATTTTTCTGCTTGAAAAACATTTTTAAATGAATGAAACCATTTATACTTTTCCTTATTCTCCAAATCGGAATTCCAGTTTTGTATGTAACAAGAAATTAACCTGTCTTTGAATTCATTAATGAAGGTTGATTGGTATCCAATGCCTTGACATAACCAAACCATACCAAAACCATTTTCTATCAATTCCTGTTGCACATTAGATACCCAGTTAAAACGGCCTGATTCATGTTGAAACAAAAGCATTTCATATGTCTGTCGACATATTCTTGACATGGGCAATTGAACTAGTTTCAACCAATACCTAATACATTTCACTGATGTTCTAATATAAAGTGGATATCTTCCTGTTTCTCCATGGACCTGTTTGTTTGAGGAATGCAGGGGAACATTTAGGAATCTTTTTATTGCAAATGTATGTATAATTTCAATTCCTTTACAATCTTTATCTAATCCCCAAACTTCAGCTGCATAAATTAGGATCGGTTCAATTTGTGTGTCAAATAGTTTCCAAAATAACTTAGGATCAGTTGACTTTAATCTTTTCAGTGACTTTAATATTTCTATGACCCCTTTCCTTCCCTTTCTGCAAACCTCAGACAAAGCAGTACTAAGACTTAATTTTGTTGTGAAAAACATACCCAAGTATTTATATGAATTAGTTACTTTTACCTGTTCAGTTCCATAATACCACTGTTCCCTTGAAGCTAAGTGCCCTCCCTTTCTAAAAACCATCACATTTGTTTTTGAGAGAGAGAGAGAGAGAGAGAGAGAGAGAGAGAGAGAGAGAGAGAGAGAGAGAGAGAGAGAGAGAGAGAGAGAGAGAGTACATTACATAATCATTTTTCCCCTGACAGAAGTTAAGAAACTATGTGCTTGGACACTTATGTGTGTGGATGTGTGTGTGAGCGTATATGTATATATATATATCTATATATATATTTATATATATATATATATTATATATATATATATATATATATAAATATATATATATGTGTGTGTGTGTGTGTGTGTGTGTGTGTATGTACGTACGTGTGTGTATTTGTGCCTGTGTGCGTGCGTGCGTGTGTGTGTGAGTGTATGTGAGTATGTGTGTGTGGTGGGCGATTCGGAGTGTGTATGTGCGTGCGTGCATGTGTGTGTATGTTTGTGCGCACACAAGGTCATAAGTTTGGCAGAGGGGTTGTGTTTCCATGACTGTATGAGGGTTAATTATGATAAAGGGTGGCCAAGGCACTATGTGTGTGGCTGCCTATCTGCTGCATTACATTAGTATTTTTGTTCAGCAATTAATTTTATAATCATTGTGTATGAATTGAAGAGCTTGAAGCTTTTTTTTATTTTAGGGAGATTAGACGCACAACAGGATTATCCTAAGTTCAATACTTACATGCCACCTTTTTCAGGTGATGAAAGTATGCAGCGTAAACTTGTCACCGATCTTATTTTGATAATAGCCGGCCTGCCTGATCCTGTTTGATGAAATAGAGCTTGGGAGGTTATCACCTTTGCTGTAAGCCCTCCCCAGATACTGATCTGATAAGGAGAGCGTGACTCAAAAGTGCTTTGTTTCTCGGAAGCTCTCTTCTCTCCTCTCTCTCTCTCATCTCTCCTCTCTCTCTCCTCTCTCTCTCTCCTCCTCTCTCTCTCTCTCTCCTCTCTCTCTCTTTCTCTCTCATCTTTCCATCCCCTCTTCTCTCTCCTGTGTCTCTATCTCTGTCTGTCTATCTCTCTCTGTGTCTGTCTTTCTCTCTGTATCTCTCTCTTTGCTTGTAGATAAGGGCATGCATGCACTTGGTCTGTACCTAAAGAGAGAACGAAATATTTGGACATGGTATATATATATATTTATATCATATGTTAATACATAACATAAATATATACACCTACGGATGTACTTGTATGTAAATAATGTCCGTCTGTTTTGTGTGTGCGTTGGTTTGATGGGTACAAAGGCATGGATGTATTTATTTACACACACGCACATAATTGTTATGTAAACGCAGTTATATTTGGATATAGATTTGTGTCTTCAGGAAAACGAGTATGCGTGCCCGTATGTACACAAATAAATAAATAGACAGACAGACAGACAGAAAGACACACACACACTCACACTCACACACACACGCTCACTCACACAGGCTCTCTCTCTGTCTCTGTCTCTCTATCTGTCTCGTCTGTCTGTCTGTCTGTCTGTCTGTCTCTCTTTCTGTCTGTCTGTCTGTCTGTCTGTCTGTTCTCTCTCTCTCTCGTCCTGTCTCTCTCTTCTCTCTCTCTCTCTCCCTCTCTCTTCCTCCTCCTCTCTCTCTCTCTCCTCTCTCTCTCTCTCTCCTCTCTCTCTCTCTCTCTCCCCCCCTCTCTCTCTCTTAATCTAATGCGCAATTTCTCTCATATCAACACACTGACAATTTTTTTTTATTCTCTATAAAAGCATCATGACGAACCATTTCATCAAGCATTCTTTTAGTCTTCGATTTCGTTTAGGTTTTTCCATCTTTTCTTTTCACTCTCTTTCTCATTGAAGGGGGGCAACAGTTATAACCATTGATTTTCCACACACACACACACACACACACATACACACAAGCATACACAATACCAAACACGGGTCCCCTCCCTCCCCCACCCCACCCTGTCCAGCATACACAATACCAAGCACAGGTCCCTCCCACCCCCACCTCACCCCGTCCCGTCTCCCCTGGAGGGATTATTCGTTGCTTCCTTTGTCAGAGACATTATCAGCAAGGTTGTAGTGGTGTGCGTGCGTAGCAACGGCCCCCCCATCTAATGGCAGGTAGCTTTGTACGTGACGCGGTTCCAATCTTAGATTGGACGGCGTGGCATGGTCAATAAATCGATCAGTGTGTCTTAACCGTTAAGAGAGAAAGGAAGAAAGAATAAAAAGAAAAAGAAGAAATTCGCGTCCCTAGGTTCCAATAACAGGTTGTCTAGATTCGTGTGGTGTGGGTGTGTGTGTGTGGGGGTGGGGGGTGGGGGGTTGTGTGTGTGTTGTGTGTGTGTGTGTGTGGTGTGTGTGTGTTTTGTGTGTGCGTGTGTCGTGTGGTGTGTGTGTGTGTGTGTGTGTGTGTGTGTGTGTTGTGGTGTGTGTTGTGTGTTGTGTGTGTGTGTGTGTGTAGTGAGAGAGAGAGAGAGAGAGATGAGTGAGTGAGTGTGTGTGAGTGTTGTGTGTGTGTGTGGTGTGTTGTGTGTGGTGTGTGTGTGTGGTGGTGTGTTGTGTGAGTGTGGTGTGTGTGAGTGTGTGTGTGTCGTGTGTGTGTGTGTGTGTGTGTTGTGTGTGCGTGTGTGTTTTCAAGTACCTCACCATACAGACAGCCATTTTCTGACTTTCGGAGTTTTCCTAAAAAAACAAACACTCACCCCAATTCTTAAGTATGTGATATTTATAGAGGGGATGGAAGCATGTTGTTTACATGTGGTCCGTCATGTTCCCCGCGGGAACTCCTTCCAGGTAGAGCCACCACTGAGGCGCCAGTTAAAGAATATTTTCCCGCCTGGAGTTAACATTAATATCGGCTCCACTCCCCAAGAAGTCTTTCGGATAGGACTAGGTATAAAAACCCAAGGACCCCGTGTATAAATCAATGCACCTTTAGAAACTTTCGGAGAAGTAGTTCATTGCATGTCGGTAGGAACAATTGACAGAATTTGAACCAAAAAAAAAGGAAACCTTCAACAAAACAAAACTAAACTGATTGCACTTTAGTGAAGAGTGCAAAGAAGTACAATGAAGAGGTGCATGAAGTATACAACTACTCTGAAGTCAGAATGCGGCTACCGTTCAGGTGGACATAGAAACGGTAACATACGCCAAATTTCACTATTGGTGAACTCTCGGAGCTCTAGCCAAAGAACAGCGTAAAACAACAACAACAACAACAACAACAACAACACCACCAAAGAAATGGCCGTGATTTAGAAGATGGGTGTCTGTGGTTATGGCATTACATTTTTCCCTTATCGGTACATTGATCAGAGACCTGTCGACTGCGCTTATTGTTGGGCCTTGTAACCCTGTCAACCGTGGCCTGCTGGAATCTAGGTGGGGAAAGTTTAAGATGTAGGGCGTAGCAATAGGATACCTGTGTTTTGGAACATAAAAATAATAAAGAAGGCGGGAAGGAGAAGAGGGCAAGGGGGAGGGAAGAAGGGGGGTAGAGAGAGAGAGAGGCAAGGCAAGGGCAAGGCAAGGCAAGGCAAAGGCAAGGCAAAATTCTTTTATTCGAGGATAATAGATAACCACTCGTGTGCTTTTTTACATCCAGTCCAAGAGAGAAGAGAGAGAGAGAGAGAGAGAGAAGAGAGAGAGAGAGAGAGAGAGAGAGAGAGAGAGAGAGAGAGAGAGAGAGGAGTCACACACACAAGGGCACATACACGCGCGCGCGCGCCCCACACACACACACACACACACACACGCACGCACGCACACACGCACGCGCAACCACACACACACACACATAGGCACACACACACATGTGCGCGCGCACGCACTCACACACGCCGCATACACATATACATAAATTCACGCACGCACGCAGATACACATGTACACACATATGCATGCACCCCCCCTTTTCCTCTCACATGTAGGTACGTATATATGTATGTACATATATATGATATATAATATATATATATATATATATATATATATATATATATGTATGTGTGTATGTATGTATGATATGTATGTATGTATGTATGTATGTATGTATGTATGTATGTATGTCATGTATGTATTGTATGTGTGTATGTGTATGTATACATGTATTTATGCACGCATGCATAAAATATATTATACCAACCTGTACGAATGAATGTCTTACCTCCTCTACATATAACTCTCCCTCCATCCCTTCATCCCCCCATTTCTCTCTATGTGTGTTTTTGTCTGTCTGTCTGTCTGTCCGTCCGTCTGTCTGGTGGCCTTTCTCTCTCTCTCTCTCTTCTCTCTCTCTCCTCTCTCTCTCTCCTATCTCTCTCTCTCTCTCTCCTCTCTCTCTCTCTCTCTCTCTCTCTCTCTCTCTCTCTCTCTCTGTCTCTCTATCTCTCTGTGCATATTATTATTATATTATATATATATATATATATATTATATAAAAAAAGTTGTAGTATATATCTGTACGCATAGCTATGAATATGATAAAGTCCTCACAAAGAGAAATGTGCCATGTCATAGCAATTGACAGCTAGCTCGCTAAATGGAGGAACCGCACTTGTCAAAAAAAAGAGAAAAAAAGAAAAGCGGATCTGATGGTTGGATGAGCATGAAAATTGCAAGAGAATTAAGTTTTGATTTGAAATACCACTGGAAATATGTAGTAGGACATAACAGGGCGTGTTTTTAGTGTGAGTGACGGACGGACGGAAGGAAGGAAGAAGGAAGGAGGTGAGGAGGTCTACACAGAGAGAGATCAAGGAAGGTGGCAGGACGGTTAAGACGATTATCTGCCTTAAAGAGTAAACCGTGAGGTTCTGGGTTTGTTTCCCTAGCCTAGACATTTCTTCTCAATTTGACGAGAAAATCGAACTGGATGTCAAGTCTTTGGAGAAGACTGTGAACCAGCCGGACCCGTGTGCGTTACGGTCTTGTACATGTCACAGTAATCCGACGACGGTTGAAAATCGAAAGAGCAGGGAGGTACCTCCCGCCTGTCCTGGCAACATTGGTTTTAGTTTCCGCGGTATTCACGAAGTCGGAATGATGCTACCTTTATGGTAGTGGGTAAAACGGTCACATACTCAAAAAAATCACCATTAGTGCACCTTGAAACTAACTGTAGCTGAGGAACGAGAGAGACAGAGACAGAGAGAGACAGAGAGAGACACAGAGACAGAGAGAGAACAGACACAGATAGACAGACAGACA
>CM060323.1:35507734-35510234 GCA_030674155.1 Stramonita haemastoma | reverse complement strand
CCACCCCCATTTGTTTATTTCCATCTTACGCTAGTTTTTCAGTTTATCGTCAATTTGTTGTTTATTTTGTTTTATTGTGTTACTGTATTTTTCAGAGTTTTTTGTGGGTTTTGCTCTGTCTTTTGGTGTTTTTGCACTTTTTATTGTTGTGTTTTTGTTCATATTCTATACATTTTTATCTGCTGCTTATAACCATTTTTCACCCAGTGTTATTTCTTGGGCATCAATTTTCTTTATACACCTCGAATTTTTTCTTTAAAATATCAATCTGTTAAAAAATATCGTTCTCGACATCTTTCCCTACCTTCCACTTAGCTAGAAATAAATGTGAATGAAGTTGAGGACAACTTCTGTTGCTCTTTTTCTTCACCTTTACCTCTGCTATCTGTTTCCTTTCTCTGCAATCATCAACATCAAATCTGTTTCATCCCAGACACACACTCAACAGAAGGTATTACGGCAGCTGGCTTACAATAGGGATACCGCCGCTCAGCCATCATAACACTAATCAGATGAATAAAGCCCAAAGCAAGCGGAGAGGCGCAAACAGGCCAAACACGGCCGACATACCCCCACAATCTATCACACCGGTCAGGCTTTTCACCTGTCGAAACGAAGGCTGGGACAACGGGGCCGGGCACAAAGCCTTCAAGATCTTTCGCTTTAGCACGGGTTGGCATCTGTCCTCACATAATGCCTTCAGGATTCCAAGGTTACCCCTGTGTCCCAAGAATGAACCTGCAACAAACAGCAGGGAGGGGAGAAGGGGACCGGGAGAGTTCAAACAGTCAAGAGGTGTCGGAATCGTGCGGGATTCAGTTCAGTTCGTGTTGTTCATAATCTGGGTGACCCTCTGAGGAATTTGGGAGCCGGAAGAAGTACTTCAACATGAAAAAATCCCCCTCCCCAAAAAGAACAAAACCAAACCCCCAAACAAATCCTTCCTCCAAAAAAAAAATAAATAAATAAAATAACGGGTTTGTGACTGGGTGGTATTTGCTGTTTTCCAAGGACAGTATCTTTTCTTCTTTCTTTCTTGTCTTCCTTGGACTTGGCTGGACACAGTCCCTGTAGAAGAAACCTTTTTTTCTATCAGTGTGCAATGCTCGAGATGAGAGGGGGTGGTAAAATAGTGACTGATAGAGATGGCACCTTTTTTCCTTGTTGATTTGAAATTTCCCTGTGGGTTGCTGTGGTCCTGTCAGCATAGAATAGCATCCCAACCTTCTGGAAATTCTTAGCAATTAATTCCCTCTTTTCTATTCTTTTCTTTGCTTTTGCCTTGCTCCTTTTCTTCCCGTCACCGCCTTCTTGTCTATTTTCTGCCTTGTCAATTTTCTGCCTTCTTGGTCCATTCTCCTGCCTTTTTCAGAAAGACTTCAAGGATAACGTTTTGTCTCCCACGGATTCGCTGGACCGGACTTGTCAGGTGCTTGGCAGCAACGCAACGCATTTTTCTTCATATGACTGACAACGACGAAGAAGGAAAGGTTCAAAAGTATTTCACGAAAGTAGTTTTTTTTTCTTTTGGGTACCAGTTTATCACTGTCAAACACATCTGCTCCCACGCGTGCTCTAGCATCTTTCTCCTCTTTACATACGAGTTGGAGACATGCACACACATGTACGTAAGTGCATGCGCTAGAGTACAAAAGAGTTTACACCCCCACAACCACCCACACTCCCTCAAAGAGAAAGAGACACAAGCTGTAGCATGTGATACATGATGGATAACCGCCCCCCAAAAAAAGAACCCCGCAACCTGGTCACCGTGACATGCTTCTCTCCTCCCGTTTCTTTGAAGGTGACAGGCCTGCAGGGGTATAGGGTGGGTGTCTTCCAGGGCTGATGTACAGCCCCCTGTCACGGCAGTTTACAGGGGATAAGGGGCATCAACCTGGGTAGTGAGGGATCACAAATCCGATAACAAGATCCCCCCTGTATGTCTTCTTCAACATCTATCCTATCTCCAGACTTGTCTCGTTTCCTTCTGCATACGAACAATGCTCTAATTTGTTGAGTGTGTTTTTTTCCAGTGTGTTTGTATTTTTACTATGTCTTCTTTCTTTCTGCATACGAACAATGCTCTAATTTGTGGAGTGTGTTTTTTCCAGTGTGTGTGTATTTTTACTATGTCTTCTTTCCTTCTGCATACGAACAATGCTCTAATTTGTGGAGTGTCTTCGTTTTCTAGTGTGTGTCTGGTCTGGTTTACCGTAATAAATTATATCTGTCATAGTGTATGTATTTCATCTGACATGTTCGAGTGTGGTTTACCATAATGCATCTGTCATAGTGTCTATAATATTACATCTCATCAATGCTCCGGTGTGTTTGTGTGACCATAATACATATTCCATGGTGTCTTTATTTTCATCTCATGCATGTTCCGGCGTATTGTACCATAATACGTCCTCCAAGGTGACTGTAATTCATCTGATACCTGTCCCAGTGTGTCTGTTTTGCCATAATACACCTTCTATGGTATGTATATTATTTT
>CM060323.1:35500234-35505234 GCA_030674155.1 Stramonita haemastoma | reverse complement strand
GACCTGGTTCTGTCTCTGACCACCTCCACGCCTTAGTGTTCAGCTATCTCTTCTGATAAGGAAATGGCAGTGGAATGAGTTGGCCACCGTCTAGAGGGCAAGAGGTTGGTAGTACGTGACCGGAATTTTCACCCTGTACATTTCTTAGACCTTGATTGGTGCTCTGATCTGAGTGTTTGTCTTTCGGATGAAAAGATAATGCCAAGTTCTGTGTGAGTGAGTGTCGGCAAGGAGGTTTATGTCACTAGCGAAAATATGAACTTTGTGCCCCGGTGAGATGAAGCGTTTTCCTTGCGTTTGTGTTAGTCCCCTAACTGGAAAATATCTGCTTGGATTTTTATATACCCTCAACAAACAGTAATGCTGGTGAAACATTTAGGACTAGAAGTTCTTTACTAAAAACGGACGATTTTGTCCACACAGAGGAATTTGAAAATAAAAGTAGGGGAGAAACGCCTTTGAGGGACTGTTCTGTATAATTCAAACAGTGTAGCTCTCACGGAGATGAACACGTTGAGACCATAGTGCTATATTTTTCAATACAATAGAACATTATGCTTTAACTTGTCCGGCACTCAATGGCGGTACAATGCAATTTTGCTACTATAACATGGTGCTGTCTGTGTGTTCGACTACGACGAAGAAAAGTAGAATACAATTCGATTCAAAACAATACATATAAAACTATGTAATGTCACACAATACAATGCAGTACAATACAGTTGAAAACAGTACAATATAGTTCCATACAAAGTTATGCAACACAACACAAGTTATGCAATGCAGCAAAACGCCAGACCACACTGCATTACACCATGCCACGAAAGCACGCACACACACACACACACACGCACACACACCCACACACACACACACACACACACACACACACACACAACACAATACACGCACTCACACACTTACAGAAAACACAGACACACATGCATACGCGCGTGTGCGCACGTCTTCTTCCCTCCCCTGCCTCACAAACACAAGCACACATACAAACACACACACATATACATGCATACGCGCGGGCGTGCGCACGTCTACTCCCCTCCCCCTGCCTCACAAACACAAGCACACATACAACACACAACACACACACACACACACACACACACACACACACACACACACACAACTACACAACACACACACACACACACACACACACACGTATGTCGTGGGATGGGTAGGCGGGTAGTTGGAATAGGGCATACGGTAGGGGGGTAGGGTTAGGGGCCGACAATACAGGAGACGGATTGTTACCAGTAGGGAAGGGAGGCAGTGACCTTTCCCTGGGGTTTAACACACTGCCTTATATATTATTAGCTCTGGCACGGACTATTAACGGCGCTGTTGCATGTCACATCCACATCGCTGTCCTGTCTGCCTGCTTGCTTTTGCTCTCGATTGAACCCTCCCTCTCTCACCCTTCGCTGAGTTTGCAAACATGCGCGCTCATGTGCATTTGATTCGATGCACACACACGCGCGCGCGCGCGCGCGCACGCACCGCACCGCGCACTGCTGGTGCGAATACGGTAAATGTACTTATGCACGACGCAAGCACGCACCCTGCAAGCACTGATAGATACAAACGTGTGAGCCTGCACATAATTATTTAATATGATCATATAGTAATGTAATATATATTATAATCAAATAGACATGCCTGAACACATGCAGACATGCAGGCACACATAGGCCACATATACAAGCACAACACTCGCATGTACACTCACATGTACATAAAGCTACACACGCACGCACATGCGTGAGCGCGTGCATACACACATACAGACACACACACACACACACAGATACGCACGAATGCACGCCTACATACATACACACACACACACACACACACACACACACACACACACACACACACACACACACACACACACACACACACCACACATGATTCCGTAACTCATATACACCTAAACGAAATTGAACCACCAAAAACAACATGATCTGAAGTAACTAATACTGCTATTTTTCAGGTAACAATAAAGCAAAAAAAAAGATAGATGTTTCGTATCAATCACTGCCCGTAATCTGTCATAACCGGACTTCTTGAGAACAATCGAACAGGAATAAGAATGCTTGAATATCTCGCTTTATTTTTTCATTATTGCTATTCATCCCAGACTCCACAATCTATCAAAGTTTAGAAAATCTGTATTCATGTATTTGAATATTCAGAGAGAGAGAGACAGACAGACAGACAGACAGACAGACAGACGCAGACAGACAGACAGACAGACAGACAGACAGACAGTTAATCAATCAGTCAGTCAGTCAGTCAGTCAGTCAGTCAGTCAGTCAGTCAGTCGGTCAATCAGACGGACAGAAGGTAGCCAAGAGAGTGCACAGTTAGCTTATAAATACCAGTGACAACGCACGCAGCATGTGAAACACTCAATCATCTCCCTAAAAAAATGTTGAAGATTTATAGTAGAAATGACAGCTGTCACTGCCTAAAGCGTTGTGTTGACACAAACCTATCGATTTCTCCTTCAATATTTCACTCTGCAATTTGTCCACTGGCCGGTGTATGTAAGTGCTGACTCCTACTGCATCCACTTACAATTTTGCCAGTCAACATTTTTGGGGGATTTTATTTTTTTGTTAAAGTTTGTTGGTTTTTATGTATGGTGGTATGTCACAAACATGAAATTATCTCCGGTGTGATAAAATAAAGTATTTACGTTCAACTGAATTGAAATTCTGAGTCAAGTCTTTTTGTTTTGTGCTTCTGTTTTTCTTTTTGGTTTTCTTTCTTTGGACATTCTTCCTTTGGATAAGACAAATTTGTCATTGGGCTGGGCGTTTTAGATAACTAGTCATTTTAATGTACACTTTCTCTGGGATTAAAAAAATCCCTGCAGTTAGAATGCGGTTACTTTAATTGCTGGTGGGCAACAACGATCGCTTACGCAAAAACCTCACAGCTGGTGAACCTTGGAGCTCTAGCCAATGAACGGCAAAAACACCACCAAATAACATAATAAGCCCCTCTCATTATTTTTCCTTCTGGTCAAATTAGATCATCAGAAAACGGTCAGAGACAAAGATTGCAGATACTAGAATACGATAAGTTAATAAATCAGGTGTTAACGTTAGACTTCGTCTGTGGTTTTATAGCTAAAAGTTTTAGACAAATAGCTTATAGCTTGCAAGAGTAAGAAAAAATAATTTGATTTCTCGTGAGGACATAGCTATTAAACAGCACTAACGTGCGTGCATTCACACAAAAAGGTGTGTTGAGACGTACGCACATAAACCAGACACACAGACACCCAGACGCACACAGACACTCACACAACAAAACCACACAACACACACACACACACACACAACACACACACACCACACAAAACACACACACACACACACACACACACACACACACACAAAACACACACACACACGTGTGTGCGAGCGCGCGCGCAGAGGCATGCATGCATGCAGGCAGGACAGACAGACAGCCACAAACGCACGCGCGCGCATCAATATGCACGTGTGTAAATACACAAAGTTTAAGAGACACACTTCCTTTTTATGCTAGGGAATCTACATTACAAAAAGCTATGTATACACCAGTTATGCCAGAACGGTTCAGTAACGAAAAAGGGGCACACACACACACACACACACACACACAACACACACACACACACACCACACACTCACACACACACAACACACACACACACACACACACACAGGGAACTAACCAAATAAAAAGATAACATGTGAGCACAAACAATAAACAATAAGCTTCTTGTTGCTAAAAACGTTTGTACTGTACAACTTTCGTTATGATTCTTATCAAATCAGACATATTTAAAACAATTACTAACAAAAAAGAAAACCGCCGGATCAGGATTAGAGTAGGTGGGGGACTTTAATCTTGTGCACCAGCCAGCCATTAAGGGCTATCAGATATGAGGATACCCATGAGAGAGCAGAGTGGTGGTGATGAAATATTGACGGGGTGTGAATGGCACTATGAGACACAGCCTGATTGCCAGCAGTGTGTGGGGGAGGAACAGTGGATCGTACATCATAGCAACACGACTGGGTAAAAAAAAAAACAAAAAAAAAAAACAAAGTAACACACACACGCATGCATGCACGCCACGCTACGCACGCGCCGCATGCACGCATGCACACACACACCAAACGTGCACACAAACAAACACACACACGCGCGTGCGCAGACACACACACACACAAACATAATATACACACACATGCACACAAGAATATCCCCTCCCAAACAATAAACAAACCAACACAAAACAACCGACAACAACAAACATCAACATTAATAACTACAACAAATGCAATCAGAACACACAAGGGCACAAAGTGAGAGAGAGATAGAGAGGTGGGGGGGGGGAGAGAAGGAGAGAGAGAAAGAGAGAGAGAGAGGGTGGGGGAAAGAGAGAAGGCGGGGGAGAAAGAGGGGGGGGGGAGGGAGACAGAGAGACAGAGAGAAGAGAGAGAGAGAGAGAGAGAGAGAGAGAGAAGAGAGAGAGAAGAGAGAGAGAGAGAGAGAGGAGAGAGAAGAGAGTCAAATCAATCGATCAAGTGTCGAGAGAGGCAATCAGATAGATCTAGAGATTATCACTATCACGGTCGATAAATCAGATACATCTTGCGCTCACGTGAATACCCATTCCGCTTTTAAAAGAGTTGGCTATTGTGTTCCGATGGGAACTGATGACAACATTTGCAAAACTGCATACACACGATGACTGGATGCAGAAAAGCACATGAGTGCATATTCCATTATCCTCGAAATAAAAGAAGAATATTATATATATATAATATATATATATATATATATATATATATATATAATATATATATATATATAAATAAATATATATATATATATATATAATATATAACAAAGAATTAATAGATGCAGTTTAATTTGATTGATAGATCAAGAAAAACAGACTGAGAAACAGAGAG
>CM060323.1:35482734-35495234 GCA_030674155.1 Stramonita haemastoma | reverse complement strand
AGGAATCGTGTTGGGGATTTTGTGTGTGTGTGTGTGTGTGTGTTGTAAGGGTGTGTGTGTGTGTGGTGTGTGTGGTTGTGTGTGTGTGTGGTGTGTGTGTGTGTGTGTGGTGGTGTGTGCGTGCGTATGTGTGTGTTGCGTTTGTGCGTGTGTGTGTGTGTGTATTAGTGATGATGTAGTGGTGGATGATTGGTGGAGGGGGGGGGGGGGTATAGAGGTGTGGGGTGGGGTGGGGTGGAAGTAGGAGGACTTAGAAGTTGGTGGTAAGTGTTGTTTTGAATATTTCTGTGTGAGAGAGAGAGAGAGAGAGAGAGAGAGAGAGAGAGAGAGAGAGAGAGAGAGAGAGAGAGAGAGAGAGAGAGAGAGAATGACAATGACAATAGTTTATTTGATGAGGGTCGACGTCCATTCACAACGGGACAGGGGGGAGGGGACTGGGCACAAAACATAAAACCAGTAAAAGGCATGATTAATGACAGCCTAAACAGTCTTCGTGCCATGAAAAGAGAAAGAGAGAGAGAGAGAGAAGAGAGAGAGAGAGATGAGAGAGAGAGAGAGAGAGAGAGGAGGAGAGGAGAGAGAGAGAGAGATGCATGCGTAGGCATTCACCAGAGTTTTTTAGGCTTATATAATTAAAGTAGTTACTACGTCCCTTTTGATCTTGTGACATGCCCGTACCGTCACAAGATCAAAAGGACTTGCAAAAACGATACTGAAGGCACTGCCCAAGAGGAAGAAAAAGAGGAGACCTAGGAAGAGATGGGAGGGCCAACGTCAGTGATTGGCCGGGCATAGAACTTAACAAAATGTTGAGAAAGCGCAGAACAGAGAGAGGAAATGGAGGGAACTGGTGGTCAAGTCTTCAGGGGTGGCCCCACGGTCGCCAGACTAGGGGATAGATAGACAGATAGATGCTATTAGTCAATCTGCTTTAATATAAAAAAAACACCACTACCCAAATCCCATTTTCAAAGCAAACGGCCTGTGGAATGAACTGGGTGGAGAAAGAGATGGCGAATGACAAAAGGATGAAGCTGGAACACCGTGATTTTCTTTGTTTCACAGTACTTGTTTCCCTACACATCAGAAACGGGAATTAGAAAGGGCCAGACATACAATACCATTGGAGAAAAGAGAGGTGTGGTTCTTGTTCATTTTTCCAACCCTAATTTTTTCAGAAGAGGAGGGGGGTGTTAGTCATCGCCGTGTGAGGGCAATGAACGTGGAATCATCTCAAGATACTAGGGGAGGATGAGGGGAGGACGGAGAAGGGTGGAGGCAAAAGAAAACAGTATCCATGTCGCTGTATATCATCACAAAGCGTAATTCCGTAAACATCATATTTTCTCTCGAGTTTGGCCCAGCCCACGCATGAAAAGCTTTTTCAGCTGTCGAGAATAAGCAAAGCGCCTAGGCTTGTACTAGAAATGATGTGGAGATGGTATAACTGAGATTGTCTTCACCCTTGACTGTTGAAATGACAACCTGTACGCCCTAATAACCCCTTTCTCCATAATAACCCCTTGCGACCTCTCGGATATTAAGGTGAGGAAAACCCAAACAACAACAACCAACAACAACAACAACAACAACAACAACAACAACAACAACAACAACAACAACAGCAAAAACAAGAACATATCGAGTGACTGAGAAACAAACTTTGCAGCCTTTGCATACACCACAAATCTGTCATTCCGCCAGTCAAGCTTTGAAAGAACCCCATGATTTTACCAGAAAATGAAAAGACTGTACAAGGTTAAAGGGGTATAATATGCTGAAACCCATGATCGCCAGACAACTGCCTGTCCACTTATTCTAAGAGGTATGATAAATGCTGCGTTCAAGGTCTCCTGCCTGCTCAGAAAGTGGAAGAAAAAAAATCCCTGATTTTGGAAGCTTTCTTCAGCAAACATTCATAACGTGTGGTCAAATATTCTAACAGGTTTACCTGCATAAACGCAGTATCACGTTAAGTATGTACAGCAAGCAAAACAAACAAACAAAAAGTTATGTACTGTGTTCGGAAGTTTGGTCATAACCTGCAACCCGAACCATTTTTTTTTTATTATTGAAAAGTATACTACACACCCCACCTAAGGCTAAGCGAAGTTCAAGAACATCTCAGGTTACAAATTTATGTTCGGAAAAGCATATTGTCGTCGCGTGTGTGTACACACCCCAAAGACTACATGCTAGGTGATTTAACAGGACGGCTAAGTCAAGCGGCAGTACATTGAAAAAAAAGATGTCACCGGATACCGTCTTTTACTACAGGCACCCTCCTACCCTGGACCCTACAGCAGTCAGCTGAACAATAATAATAAAAACAAGAAAGAAACACACAGGATGGGGATCTCCGCCTACTTACCCCGTTTAGGGGCTCTTTGTCTGAGACCCAAAGGGGGTGATTATGATGGGATGTCACCCTCAAAGGAGGGGGTTAGAGGAGAGGCACTGGGCCCTGACGTGGCTGTCTTGACAGGTCAGCTGTGGGCAGGCCGTACAGCAGTATCGCTTTCCCTACTGACGACAGCCCATGTCGAGACAGACGGGGGAGGGGGCAGACACACAGCAATCTGGAGGGGTGAGGGAGGAGGAGGAGGAGGAGGAGGAGGAGACAGACTGTGATGGAAACTGTAGATAAGCGTGTGGTAAGGTGTTACACAGTGGAGAGGTACATGGCACACGACACGTAATCTAACTTGAAACATATCATTATACATGTACACCTTTTTTTCGTGTTTTTTTTTTTTAAGATACATGTATACCTTATGGAAAGTCTGTGCTACCAATTCCCTCTTTTCCATCCCTCTCTCTCTTTGTTTCTGCCTTGTTTCCTTTTTCGTCTTTCCACCTTGGACCTTATGGTCCTTTTCCTTCCTTTTTGGTCTATTCTAATGCCTATTATACCAGAGAGATTTTAAAAAAAACAAAAGTTTTATTCCATGCTTATCTGGATGCGCTGGGCCTGACTTGTCAGGCGCTTAATCTCAGCAGCGCAAGGTATTTTTGCTCATTTGACAGATAACAATAGTTGCTGTCTGAGCGTTGGACATTAATATCATACTGTAATTTTAATGATACGCGTGTTGAGTTCTTATATCAAATCTTGCTGACAACTGAGACTGAAATGTGACTGCATGCAGCGTCACGTCTAGTACCGTCATGAGAAAGCACTGATGAGAAAATCCTCGAGTAGAAACATTTTTACACCAGAAAAAATATGCAAAAGGCTTTGTTTTGGGTCCAAGGAAAAGGTTTCTGTACGATGATTTTCCCTTTAAAAAGAAAGATAGACATAATCATACACTGAGGGCTTCTTATGGTTCTACACTGTTGCTGCGCAAGCATGCTGTGCTTGACAGTTTCTGTTGGCATTGATCAAAAGCAATGACTACAACATTAATTTTGCAAGACAGGTGTCAACATATAGGAACATCTTAATAAAAAAACAAAACAACTCCAGTCCGTACAGTTTAATATGTTAAACTGCTACAAACCATGAAAAATTGTATGCATAAAACATAAAAGTGATGAATCACTTTAAAAAATAATATTATATTATTTAATGTCGAAATTTTCAAACCTGCATGCGAAAAAACAACAAAACTGTTCATCAAGGACATGTATAAAATGGATGTTGACAGCGTACACTGAACATGAATAATTCATACTTTGTCTCCTATCCCCTGTGACCAATCTTTTGTCCTGGAATGTCATTTTCCAGATCACATGTCTTGACAGTCTCCATTAAAAACCTGCCGTGTCTTCACGCTACACTGGATAGTAAACAACTTCGATGGGAAGTTTTGTTTTGTTTTTTGTCGTCTGAAAACTTTGTTTAAATCTGTCTCTGTGTGTGTATGTGTGTGTGTGTGTGTGTGTGTGTGTGTGTGTGTGTGTGTGCGCACGCGCGCGCGCATGTGTGTGCGTGCGCGTGTGTGTGTGTGTGCGTGCTTGCATGCGTATATGCGCTTGCGTGTGCGTGCATACATGGGATCGTGCCTTTGTGTAGTACTTACTTGTGCTTTTGTGTTCTTTTCAACTCTTGCTGCTTCTCCTTGCTCTTTCATACTCGTTCGTAGGTCAATGTTGTAGCAGATTGGTTAAAACCATTCAAATTAAATCCCATGAGTCCATGAAGTCAAGTCGTGATTTCGAACCCTGACGGTGTCTTATGAGGGTGAAGATTTTTACGATCTCCCAGGTCACCTTCAGGTGCAGCAGACCTGCCAGTGCCTTAATTTTCTTCGTGCATGTATATACACATGAAGAAGATCAAATATGCATGTTTAAGATCCTGTAATTCATGTCAGCGTTGGGTGGGTTACGGAAACACAAACATTCCAGCATATACCCCTGAAGTCGGAATGTGGCTACCTTCATGGTGGGGCTAAAACGGTCCCATACTCAAAAAAGCACACACACACACACACACACACACACACACACACACACACACACACACACACACACACACACACACACACACACTCTCTCTCTCTTGATGAACTTTGAAGCTTTAGTCGAGAGACAAAACAAAACACAATTTAAAAATAAAATACCAACCCAAAGTCGTGTTTTCCAATGCTGGAGACCAAACTGATCTAATACTCATTTCGTGATTTTTCTGATCATTTTATTCTTGTCCATCAACGCTGGAGATCGAACTGAGCTAAAACTCGTGTGGTGTTTCTTCTGGCAATTGTTATACTTGTTCGTGGATGCTAGAAATCGACCTGATCTAAAACGCATTCAGTGATTCTTCTGGCTGTTTTATACTTGTTCATCACCGAACTGATCTAAAACGCATTCGATGATTCTTCTGGCTGTTTTATACTTGTTCATCACCGAACTGATCTAAAACGCATTCGATGATTCTTCTGGCTGTTTTATACTTGTTCATCACCGAACTGATCTAAAACGCATTCGATGATTCTTCTGGCTGTTTTATACTTGTTCATCACCGAACTGATCTAAAACGCATTCGATGATTCTTCTGGCTGTTTTATACTTGTTCATCACCGAACTGATCTAAAACGCATTCGATGATTCTTCTGGCTGTTTTATACTTGTTCATCACCGAACTGATCTAAAACGCATTCGATGATTCTTCTGGCTGTTTTATACTTGTTCATCACCGAACTGATCTAAAACGCATTCGATGATTCTTCTGGCTGTTTTATACTTGTTCATCACCGAACTGATCTAAAACGCATTCGATGATTCTTCTGGCTGTTTTATACTTGTTCATCACCGAACTGATCTAAAACGCATTCGATGATTCTTCTGGCTGTTTTATACTTGTTCATCACCGAACTGATCTAAAACGCATTCGATGATTCTTCCGGCTGTTTTGTACTTGTTCATCACCGAACTGATCTAAAACGCAATCGATGATTCTTCCGGCTGTTTTATACTTGTTCATCACCGAACTGATCTAAAACGCATTCGATGATTCTTCCGGCTGTTTTATACTTGTTCATCACCGAACTGATCTAAAACGCATTCGATGATTCTTCTGGCTGTTTTATACTTGTTCATCACCGAACTGATCTAAAACGCATTCGATGATTCTTCTGGCTGTTTTATACTTGTTCATCACCGAACTGATCTAAAACGCATTCGATGATTCTTCTGGCTGTTTTATACTTGTTCATCACCGAACTGATCTAAAACGCATTCGATGATTCTTCTGGCTGTTTTATACTTGTTCATCACCGAACTGATCTAAAACGCATTCGATGATTCTTCTGGCTGTTTTATACTTGTTCATCACCGAACTGATCTAAAACGCAATCGATGATTCTTCTGGCTGTTTTATACTTGTTCATCACCGAACTGATCTAAAACGCATTCGGTGATTCTTCTGGCTATTTTTTATACTAGTTCGTCTACATTAGAGATCAACTGAATCTAAACCTCATTGATGACTCTTCTCGTTTGCTTATGTTTGTCACCGAAGTGATCTAAAACGCATCTGGTGATTCTTCTGGCACTTTTTATACTTGTGTGTCACCGAACTGATCTAAAACGCATTTGGTGATTCTTCTGGCACTTTTTATACTTGTGTGTCACCGAACTGATCTAAAACGCATCTAGTGATTCTTCTGGCACTTTTTATACTTGTTTGTCACCGAACTGATCTAAAACGCATTTGGTAATTCTTCTGGCAATTTTTTTTTATACTAGTTCTTCCACCCTGGAGATCGCCCTGATCTCCCCATGAAAACCTCCAGGTAAACCCTCATTAATTCTGTATCACGCTGATGCCTATCCGGAGCTATAGATCAGAACTCCATGACCCTGTCAAAGCAAAAAAGAAGAAAAAGGAAAGCCTTTCACAAAACGATTAGCATACTGACCGACACAGTTCGATGCCTAGACCCAAAACCTATGTGTCATCTATCTGGATGAGTACGGGTGGTGGAAAAGGGCCTACGCAAAAAAAGAAAATCAGAGAGGGGGGAGGGAGGGGAGACTGAGAGAGAGAGAGATGAGGGGAGAGAGAGAGAGAGAGAGAGAGAGAGAGAGAGAGAGAGAGAGAGAGAGAGAGAGAGAGAGAGAGACAGGCCATCAATTTGACCTATGTGTTTTGATAGGAATGGAGGGGGGGAGGAGGTGAATAAGGAAAAGGAGCACAAAAAGGCGGAAGGAAGAGAAAAAAAAAACACACACACACAATCAAATCGTTCCTTTACTATTAATGTATGTCACCTTTCTTGACAGGTTAAAAGTGACCCTCCTCCCCCCCCCCCCCTCTTTCCCCTAGTATCATGGAGTTTTTAATGTGCTGTGCCCCAACCCCTACCCCTATGGGGAGTTCTCTCGTGCCCCTGCCCTCCTGTCCCCTCTCCTCTTCCCCCTTCCCTCCTCATCCTCCTCTTCCTCCTCCCCTCCCTTCCCCCCCAGGCCGAAGTGGCGTTACCCCCGTTGGTGGTCAGTCAGCCTTGTCACCATTTGTATGTCATCTGTTTCCCTCTACTGCTGTGACCAACGGTGAACGTGCCATTAAGAAACGCCTTGATGACCGGTTAAGCTTGCGGGATTCTTTTTTTCGTTTCTTTTCTTCCTCTTCTTCTTCTTCTTCTTCTTCTTCTTCTTCTTCTTCTTCTTCTTCTTCTTCTTCTTCTTCTTCTTCTTCTTCCTCTTCTTCTTCTTTTTCTTCTTCTTCTTCTTCTTCTTCTTCGTCTTGTTGTTGTTGTTGTTGTTGTTGTTCTTCTTCTTCTTCTTCTTCTTCTTCTTCTTCTTCTTCTTCTTCTTTCTTCTTCTTCTTCTTCTTCTTCTTCTTTCTTCTTTTTTCTTCCGTTTGCCTTTCTTCTCGTTATTGTTCTCTTTTTTTTCTGTAAATATTATAAAGTTTTGTTGTTGTTTTGTTGTTGTTTTTGCTGTTGTTATTGTTTTTGGGGTGTGAGTGAGTGGGGATGTTTGTTGCTGACGATTGTTGATTTGATTGTTTGTGTCACTCTGGACTCAGATTTTTTGTTCTCTCCCTCCCTCATCCCACCCCATATTGCATGTTCGTTCGTTTTTTTTAAAAATTTCCTTCGAGACCACGCACACATACCCAGGGATATATATATATATATATATATATATATATATATATATATATATATATATATATATATATATATATGCATATACACACACGCACACACACACATCACACACACACACACACACACACACACACACACACACACACACACACACACACACACACACACACACATACACATACACACACACACAGAAAGAGAGAGAAAGACAGAGACCGTGACAGAGACATAGAGAAGAAATAGAGGTACAGACAGACAGACAGAGCGATGGGGGGGGGGGGGGATAAGTTTTTGTTAAAATCGATCTCAAGTACTATTATTTTGTCCCCTTTCTTGAGACAAGATTCATAATGGCAACCTTTGGAATCACGTTGTTATGTCATCTCCAAGGGACCGGGCATTACCAGTAAGCTGTACGGGTTGGGGGGATGGATGGAACACGACTTCGAAAAATGGGCTTCGATAAAAAGTTGAGATAAGTCCTTCGGATGAGACCACAAACCGAGGCCCTGTGGGCAAAAGCACACAGAGCAGCTTGCGCGTACGTTGAAAACTATTCTGCGATTCAGAAGAGTAGGCTATTTCTGCCGTAAGAACGGACGAAATTATTAAGAACAGAAGCGTGAACAGGGATATGTTTAAACGTCATTCCCGAAATTGTAATGCAGCTACCTTAATGGCATGCAGGGTGGGCAAAAAATGGTTGTATACGCAAGAATCTCACCATTGGTGAACGTAAGAACGAAAAAAAGTATTTAAGATTGTTTTGTTTGATTTTTAATGTCTTTGAATCTAAACAGATGATCTTTGTGCTTTGTAAGCTCCTGTTGTTATCGATATCAAGAAATAAATCTGCCGTCCTGCTGTAAGAGTATGTATTTATCTACATTTGCAGTATATTGTTGGTATGGTCAAAGTGTGTAATTATGTTCTAGCTGCCACACAAAATTCGTAATGCTTTTTATTATTCTTTTATTTCGAGGATAATGAGATAAGCACATGTGCTTTTTTTGCATCCAGTCCCAGTGTATATGCAGTTGTGTAAATTTTGACATCTGTTCCCACCGGCACACAATAGCCTACTCTTGCAAAAGCGGAATGGGTCTTAACGTGTACGCAAGATGCTCTGGGTGCGTTTGCACACAGGACCTCGGTTTATAGTCTCATCCAAAGGACTTTTTGGGGGGAGTGCTATTTGAGCATCACTCTCAAAATCACATCATTAAAGACTTGGTGGATGACACTCCACTATATATTGTCTCGGTCTTCCTAAAAGGTCTATAGCAAACTCACGCTGGGTAGGTGGTGGCTATGGTTCCAAAACCATTTTGACTCTCATGGGATTCGAACCCACGACCTTCCAGTCAGGAACCTAAAACGCGGCAACCACTGCGTCTTGGCGGCTGATAGACTCGGCTTATCCTGTTTGAAAGTGTTTGAGGGAACTCTGTTTGGGGTTGAAAACTTAAAAGTGCTTCACCTAGATTATTGTGAGGGAAACACATCAATCTTAGATCAATACGTTGAGTGACAGGTGTATATGGACAGATACAGTCAGGCGGGTAGATAAACATGCCGTGAAGTTAAAGACAGGCAGAGACATACGTGGTAAAGAGTGAGGGGTGGGGAGAGAACACAGAACACTGAAAATGATTTTAAATGCACATCGGCCTTGGGCCACATTACAATTCAAAGTAGATTTGGGAAAGTATCTTGATATAACGGAGTACTTAATACACTATAATCAACATTCAATACATATTCCTGCGTTTACAGTATACGTAAACAATTATAGGGTCCTCATTAAATAAGTTTGGCACACAAAAAGAGAGAGAGAGAGAGAGAGAGAGAGAGAGAGGAGAGAAGGAGAGGAGAGAGAGAGAGAGAGAGAGAGAGAGAGAGAGAGAGAGAGAGAGAGAGAGAGAAGGCAAGGCAAGGCAAGGCAAGGCAAGGCAAAAATTCTTTTGGGGGAACTCTTGGAGAGAGAGAGAGAGAGAGAGAGAGAGAGAGAGAGAGAGAGAGAGAGAGAGAGAGAGAGAGAGAGGAGACAGAGACAGAGACAGAGAGAGAGAGAGAGACAAGGCAAGGCAAGGCAAGGCAAGGCAAGGCAAGGCAAAAATTCTTTTGGGGGAACTCTTAGAGAGAGAGAGAGAGAGAGAGAGAGAGAGAGAGAGAGAGAGAGAGAGAGAGAGAGAGAGAGAGAGAGAGAGAGAGAGAAGAGAGAGAGAGAGAGAGAGAGAGAGTATATGGTGTGTGCATAATGTGCGTGCATGCATGCGTGAAGGATATAATTATCCCATATATGTAATATTGCACATGTAATGTTTATTGTATATAATATATATTGCATATTATAATGTGTATATATAACATGTATATAATGTATATAAAATATCTATAATGTATCTATATATCTACATATACAAAAAACAGAGAGAGAGAGGGGGATGGGAGAGAGAGAGAGAGAGAGAGAGGAGAGAGAGAGAGAGAGAGAGAGAGAGAGAGAGAGAGAGAGAGAGAGAGAGAAAGAGAGACAGACAGACAGACAGACAGACAGACAGACAGACAGACAGACAGACAGACAGACAGACAGACAGAGAGAGTCTGTCTGTGTTTTGTCTGTGTGCTAGACACGCTGTTATATCACAATATTGCCCGTACACTTTTGAAGTGATCTAGCCGATAAATTTTCATATGACTTTAGCATAATACACGTGTATTGAGCGATAGAAATTTTAAGAAGAAAATAATACTTTTTTTCGAGCTGAAAAGGGTTTCTTTAGAATGCTGTGATAGAAGATGGTCCCCCCTTTTGAAAGAGTGCAGCTTTGCATTCAGAGCTATCGAGGCTATCTGAATGTGAGGATAATTAATATTTTTCACACTTATGAAATAAAACATGAATACACGCACGCACACACATACACACACATACACACACGCACACCCCTAGCCCTACACACACACACACACACACACACACACACACACACACACACACACACACACACACACACACATACACACACACACACACACACACACACACGTACGCGAAGGTACACAAACTCATGTACACACGCACACGTATGCGCGCGAAAGTAGGTTTGCATGCAGGTATGAACAAACATTTTTTTCTTCTGTTCTACGAGTTTCTAAAACAGTCTTTCCTGAAAGTATAAAGGATTTTGTATATTCTGTTGTGTGTTATGATGATTTTATTTTAAGTTTTGGGGGGTATGTCAAGGGCACATTAATTTTTGCAGTGGTATTCATCTTGATGAGATTCTAATCGTTCATCAGATCTTGAATTCTGAGTACACACACACTCACACAGAGACAAACACTTACATACACACAGATTATATATGTATGTATGTATGTATGTATGTATGTATGTATGTATGTATGTATGTATGTATGTATGTATGTATGTATGTATGTATGTATGTATGTATGTATATATATATATATATATATATATATATATATATATATATATATATATAGAGAGAGAGAGAGAGAGAGAGAGAGAGAGAGAGAGAGAGAGAGAGAGAGAGAGAGGAGAGAGAGAGAGAGAGAGAGAGACACCTATTGTCTAGCTTTGGCTTAGAACATACCCCCAAAAGAAAAAAAAAAAAAAGAAAGAAAGAAAATAATGGTGTCTGCCATAACAGGGCGAGCAGTTAGGAAAGGAAGCGTAATTTCAGATCCCCTCTTTCCTCTCCCCCCCCCCCCCCCCCCCCCCCCCCCCCCCCCCTCGATCAGATCCCGTCTGAAACCCCATTTCCAAAGATTTTTTTTTCCTTTCACTGAACTTCCTTCCAATGAAGCGTGTCAGCCTGCCTTCCTCTCTTGGCTTTCCACTATGGCAAAGTACGGTACAATACAATGCCTTTACAAACACATCTGGTATAGAAAGAACTTTGGAAGTTGGAAACCGTCTGTAAAAAAAAGTTAAGAGAGTGTGTTCTTGACGAATGTCAATGGCGGTTTTTTTTTTCTTCTTTTTTTTTTTTCGTTGTTGAGAGATCAAGGAGTTGAAACGTGCTTCTGAATGTGTGGTTCGCGTTGTGAGTTTTTGAGACAGTGCTGGGCTTTTATGATATAGTATGTGGTGGTAGGTTTATGTATTTTGTCTTGGAAATTTAATGTTTCTTTCAGACGATGACGTAAGTTCTGTGTACTTTTGATAGAGGCAAAACGTTTATCAATCCCCTTCAAAAGAAAGAATAGGTGAATGAAAAAATCAGTTTCAAATATGTGTTGCAAACAGTGGTGAAGATTTGCGGTTTCTTAAAAAAAGATATATACATTGTGTCTTGGAGTCTGTGAACATGACGTAATACTGTGACAGATTTCCTGAAACTGTCTAATCATTTAATCGACTGATTAGTTGCCTAATGGACGGATTGGTGTCAACTGTTTGGTCTTAGAAACGATCATCAAGCAGGAACAGAACTTTTACTTAATCTACGGTATCATCCAGTAGCAGGGAAAGGAGGGCTTCACGTTTGGCATCAGAAGGAAGGAAACCGGAGCTTCTCCCAAACAAAACACACAGTGTCACAGACCCCTCTTCTGGAATCGTACAGTGACAAAGCAGGATAGGGCCAAGTTCGTGCTGTAGTGGACACGGCTCTGTCAAGTGCCTGCCTGACCTCACGATTTCACGCCGAAGCTAAGTGTGTGTGTTTACTTATTGTTGATAAAACCACTTAAGTTTTCCCTTCCCAAGTTTCCCTATAACTAGCTAGAGTCCAACGAAGACGAAGCCGAAGACAAACGCGTCATACCCCTTGGAGTGATCTGGACACTAAGGTTGTGTGATTGGTTCTGTGACTATAATGTTGTACCATATACATAAGTGAACCACGTTGGTTCTGTGACTGCATTATTTTGTACAGGATATATAACTAAACCACGTTGGTTCTG
>CM060323.1:35472734-35477734 GCA_030674155.1 Stramonita haemastoma | reverse complement strand
AGGCTGCCTCCGCGGTGGCTCAATCCAGGGCCAGCCACCAGATCACGAGCGCAACACTTTCTCACCACTAGGCTACCCCCCTCCTCTCTCTCTCTCTCTCTCTCTCTCTCTCTCTCTTCTCTCTCTCTCTCTCTCTCTCTCCTCTCTCTCTCTCTCTCTCTCTCTCTCTCTCTCTCTCTCTCTCTCTCTCTCTCTCTCTCTCTCTCCTCTTTTTTCACGCACACACACACACACACACACACAAACTACACACACACACACACACACACAACTACACAACTACACACAACTACACTCACACACACACACACACACACACACACAACACACACACACACACACACACACACACACACACACACACACCACAACTACACAACTACACAACTACACACAACTACACTCTCACACACACACACACACACTTCCGCCAATAGAGGTGGTTATATAAAAGTCCAGGTGGAGATAGAATTTCCGATTGAAGAACTACAACATAAACACAAAGGAGACTTTTTAAAACTGTCTTACTCGACAGTCTGCCAATGCAAGCTACCATCATCCAAGGCGGAGAGGATGGACAGTTTTAGTGACTCACTTCCCAGAAAGTATGGTTGGTTGGTTGGTTGGTCGGGTGACTGTCAAAAGTTTGTGGATGGCCTGGTTTCACGGACTGACTGGCTTCGTATGGTCTGGGGCTATCTCACCTGATGATTTCATTTCCTAAAATAAAGATGGGATGTTTGAATAAGAAAAAAGTAGGAGAAGGAAGGAAGGGAAAGAAAAAGGAGAGGAAGAGGAGGAAGAGGAGAAGGAGGAGGAAGGAAAGTAAGCAGAACGAGAGATGAATAAAATCGAGAGGGGAGGAGAAAGAGGAGAGGGAGAAGAAACAAGGAGGAAAAAAGAAAGAAAGAAAGGAAGGAAAGCAAAGAAAGAAAGAAAGAAAGAAAGAAGAAGACGAAGAAGAAGAACAAGAAGAACAAGAAGAACAAGAAGAACAAGAAGAAGAAGAAGAAGAAAGAAAGAAACAAAGAAACAAAGAAACAAAGAAACAAAGAAACAAAGAAAGAGACAGACAGAAAGACAGACAGAAAGAAAGAAATAAAGAAAAGAAAGAAAGAACGAACGAAAGAAAGAAAGAAAAAAGAAAAAGCAGCAGCAGCAGTAGTAGCAGCAGCACTAACCGGAGAAAAAGCAAAGTAGAACACCTGTACAAAAAAGCAACGTGTTTTTAAAAAAAACTTCAAATGACACCTTTCTATCTTCCGAGTTCCTTCCCTTGCACTTGTGGTGTACGCCCAGATACCCCCTCCCACCCCTCCCTCACCCCCACCCCAACCCACCCCACCCCTAAATCCTCATCTCCCACTCTCATTCCTTTCACCACCTCCTTGTCTGAGAGCTCCCACAACCTCACCAGCGGTTTTTTAGCAATTGCCTTGGCACTTGTCCTTGTGTGTCTGGCAGAGTAAGCACCTGTATGTGTCACGGACAGCCCAGGCATGGTAATGTTGACATTGTGCCCAGACCCTTAAGGCCAAGAACCTTGGAAGATTTAAATCTCCCTCCTCCCCCCCCCCCAGCTGTGTGTATGGGAATATGTTAGTGTCAAAAGGCTGTCTGTATTTTTTTTTTATTTAGTCCCCGTGCGTGTGAGAAAATGTTAGTGTCAAAAGGTTGTCTATATTTTTGGGGATTTTTTTTTGTAGCTCTGTAATTTGTTTGTTTGGTTTCTTTTGCGAGGTTTTTGGTTAATATATTGGAGAAAAGGTTACTTATCTTTATTTCCGTACATAGACCGTTTTGCTTATGTTTTGATTCATCGCCTGCTTATTGTCTTTCCTTTTGTTTTGCACTTTATTTAGTAATCGTTCCTTCTTTTTCTGGTTTTATTTTGTTGACCAAGGTGCATCTTAGGCTGTGGTTATTTTTTTTTCTGAGTAGCTCGTGTTTTTACCAGATTCAATATTCGTAGATTATGAGATATATATTTGTGTCCATAACACAACAAAAGCATACACTGTGATTTTTTTCACCATTTTTTTCTTCTGATTGTACTCGTAGAGTACGTGCACCATACGTCGGTATTGACTTTGTTGATCACAATACATATCTCTCATTACAATGGATTAGATGTCGACCCCCCAAACAAACAACAACAACAAAACAAACAAAAAACCCACCCACAAACCAACAAGAAAGAGTACTACTTTTTGTGTGCAATGACTTGCTGCCCAAATCAGACACAACTGTGTGCTGCCGACCTCGAAATTTTGAGCAGAAAATTAATGGTTAACCGCCATTTCAGCCACTGCACAGAAGGAAAAAAAATGCAGGTTCGGACAGGTTGGTCAGACGTTTGTCCGAGAAGGCCGGTCACTTGTGAAATTGGGATTACTTTTCTCCGCATGCGGAACTATCGTGCAATGACTTCCGCCCAGCGATTCGGATACTGTGTTTTGAAAGGGTGCAATTAGTGTGCCCACTCAGCGGTACATGTGTATCCTTCGAGTTTTTGATAGTGGATCTTATGTACACATGCTGTCGTATGTGAAAATCCACTGCAGTGTGTAGTTGCATGCGCTCACGAGCCGTAGCACGTTTTTCTTTTTTTTTCTGTGTAAAGAATCACTTATACAAGTTTTCGTTTCTACATGTCAGCACAAACGCATGCATGTTATATTGCTCCATATGTACAACCGCACACACACACAAACACATAGAAAACACACAGAACATGGAATACACACACATACAAACGCGCGCGCCCACACCCACACCTCCATGTCTCCCCATTTTGTCTTTTCCACTTATCTGAAATATTTTTTAAACAAAAAGTTTTCAGCCAGGACTTCAAGGAGAGAAGAGAAGAAGACACAGAACTTCGAGAAGAGATTTCCAGATATTGAAATTGGAACCAGGTAGGGAGGAATAAAAAAACAAACACTTTTCATGTTGGTTTTCCTAATGCGTAAAACAGCATAATGGCCAACATCACAGGAACAAAAACGTTGTAAACATTCTACTTCTTTCATGAATCATATCAACTCCGAAAGTAACCACGCCACCAACGCTTACCCAAGCAACAAAGAGCCACAGATTTTATGTTCTATGCGAGCTTTGACAGGCAGCCATTGAAGTCATCTAAACAAAAAGGAAAAAAAGATTTAGCGAGGTTAGTTTATTCTCCGGCGGTACAAAGCCGAGTGGAATGACTTCGCACGTGTTGTGGTCTCTGGAGTGTAACATCCAGGAGCTTTGGAAGCACAGAGCTACGGTATCCCAATGGGGCAGACCAAAGACAGATGCAATTATTGTCTGAGTTGTTTGTAGCGAAGAATTGGAGATCATTCAGATTCTGCAAATAAACCGATCCTGCGAATCTCAAAGTAAGCTGATTCGCATAGAACGTGATTCTTTCTTGTTAAGATCTTTTTTGTGTGTCCAGGAATACTTTTATGTTGATGAGAGACTTTTTGAAAAAAAAACTAATACAGTAGTGAAGAGAAAGAGAGAGGGAGATAGATAGATAGATAGATAGATAGATAGATAGATAGATAGATAGAGAGAGAGAGAGAGAGAGATAGAGAGAGAAGAGAGAGAGAGAGAGAGAGAGAGAGAGAGAGAGAGAGAGAGAGAGAGAGAGAGAGAGAGAGAGAGAGAGAGAGAGAGAGAGAGAATAAGAGAGAGAGTTTGATAGACGTGTCTGCTATCATAAATGTCTTTACTTTCTGATAGAAAACAAAAGAAAATTATACAAAGGAAATAAAACACAGAGATTAAAAAAAGCTCGAAGAAAGAAGTACAATTCTTTAAAATTTGGAGTAGCATTGAGTGACCCCCCCAAAAAAAAATTAACAATGCTACAATATCTAGAACAAAAGAGAATTTTTTTTCAAATAGCAACGAAAGTTTGTTAGTGTAGTCAATTAATCATTCAATATAGTCAACATTCATACATTCATCATATTGCTAAAACAGCGGAAATGACACTGGAAACAAATATACCAACAGTTCCCGCAGCTCAATCTTTAAAGCAGATCTTTTGACTGTATCTTCTTCAAATACGACCATTTATATTAGCTGGGTAAGTTCCGTAGTTGTGTTTTGATTGGAAAAAAGCTGTTTGGGCAAAATGCAAGGAATGCTGTAACCACATGAGACAGAAAAAAAGCAGAAAGATACATAATTATGACAGGTTTTAGCGCCAATGTTTGGAGGCATTTCTGCAGGCAAGTAATCGCTCAAAATTAGGAAAAAAAGCAAAGACTTGCAGACTCATAATGCTGTGAGAGACCCTTTGGACTCTTGTCGCTGTTGTAGTTGGACATTCCCAAGGATAACATCCTGGGACCACCCATAATCAGACCCTGACTCATTCTCCCCATCTGGAAAAGATCAAAAGTACACACTGGATGAAAAGTGTATGATGACTCCCATTTCAAGAACTTCGCTTTGTAGACACTCATACTCCGACTTCCAACAATTTCTTTACCTTTTCAGAATTTCATGGTGTTACTACTAAAAGGGCTTGTTATGGATGGAGACTAATCTCTCAACAAAGTACATTCAAGCGTAAAAAATACCATTTCAGTGTAGGATTAAAGCACTTTGCTTACATCAGAAAACTGACACATTTTAGGCCCGGATCAACGCTTACGTCTTTTGAAGCTAATGGTCGACTGTAACTTTTTCTTCAAACACGATCATCTCCACCGTAAGTTAAAATTTTCGGTTATGAGTTCTTTGTTCTGAAAGAAAAGAGACGCTTTCTGAAGGAAAAAAAACAACAACCAACCGATCTGACAAACCCAGAAAGATGTAAAATTTTCAACTTTTATCCTGTCCACACCCAACACACCCACGCGAAACCGATTGTCAAGGTGATTCATTCACTGACATGTAAACAGGACGCTAACAAAAGTCAGCTAATGTAGTCCCTCACTTGCTGACGTTATTTATTTTGATCATAACAAACTTATCCTTTTCCCCTGCTGTGCCTT
>CM060323.1:35462734-35467734 GCA_030674155.1 Stramonita haemastoma | reverse complement strand
CCCTCTCTATCTCCCCCCTCCCTCTATCTCCCTTCTCTCTCTCTCTCTCTCTCTCTCTCTCTCTCTCTCTCTCTCTCTCTCTCTCTCTGTGTCTCTGTCTCTCTCTGTCTCTCTGTCTCTCTGTCTCTGTCTCTGTCTCTCTCTCTGTCTCTCTCTCTGTCTCTCTGTCTCTGTCTCCTCTCTCTCTCTCTCTCTCTCTCTCTCTCTCTCTCTCTCTCTCTCTCTCTCCTCTCTCTCTCTCTCTCTCTCTCTATATATATATATATTCTGTGTTATTCCAGTAGGGTCGAAAGTGATTGGGATCATGATGTCTTGGGATATTTTTGAGAATTTGTGTTACCAGCGTTCACCCTCATTCTACTTTCTTAAGTCATCACGTATATACCATTTTTAAAGATGATATTTTTTAACTCATTCGGGACGGCCAGTTCTCTCCCTTGCTTTTCCCCATGGACGGCCCATTTGTAATGGTTCGTTAAAAAAAATCATAAAATGACACATAGAAAGAAAGTGAAAATTTCTGAACTTATGAATAATACGCTGGGTTAGTACATATCGAAAGATTGAAGCTCTCACTTTCATATTTAAGCTTTGACAAGCATGGAGAAAATACTCCGAATGTTGGACTCTGTGTCATTACGCTGTGTCCCTTACTCTCTGCAACCGCTTTGCTAAGCTTTTGTTTAAGTATACATAACAATAAAAAAAAAATCCAATCACACCCGAGCAGTTAATCAATCGAACTAGTTTATCAACAAAGTATCGATGAAAACAAGTGCTCAGAGCGTGGATGGAAGCGGAGTGGGATCTAGGTTTGGATTGCAATGAATGTTTTCAGCTCAGTTCCATACAATCTTGAGGTCTTGCTGATGGTAACAATCAAAGACTTGTGTCTCCCTTCCAAGGGGCAAGGTAGCCTAGTGGGTAGAGCATTGAGGTCGTAATCAGACGGCCTACCACCGTGGTACCCATTTGAGGGGCTTCCCCCTTGAAGTTAACATCAGTGCCCACTCCACTTCTCCAAAAATCCTCCGAATGAGACTTTAAACCGAAGTCTAGTGTATGAAAGCGCGCAGAACATCTTGTGCACACATTAAAACCCGTTCTGCATTTCACAAATGTATGCCAATTCGTGCTGTTAAAGACAGATGGCATGTTGTTAAAAACATAAGCACAGTGGTGTCCGTGTTTAGACATCATCCCGAAGTCGGAATTCGGCTACCTTAATGGTGGGCATAAATTAATGGTCGCATACGCAAACCCTCGTCATTGTTGAACCTCAAAGCTGTAACCAAGGAAAGAAAAGACACTTTGCGAGTTTTCTTTTTGATGGGGGGTGGGGTGGTGTCTCTGCAAGCGAATTATACTTCTCACACTTTATGCATTAAAAAGGGGGTAACATAAAAACCCCTGAAGCGTCTGTCTCTGTTTCAAGGAGGGTGGCTACCCTTCAAAAATCAATGCACTCATCCAACCAAGAATATGAATAGTCACACGTTTTATGCGTTCACCTTGCAAGCAGCAGGGGGAGAAAAAACAACCACCAAACCCCCCCCACAATGGAATCTCAGAACAAACTGATCCGATCGAGGACTGAACTATCACACGTTTACTGTGTATATGCAGCCGAGGAAACAATAACCATTAGAATCTTAGAACAAACCGACCCTTGGAAAGGAAAGGGGAGCTGTTACACGTTTTCCGTGTTCAAGCATCGATGGAAATGGGCGTTGGAATTTCAGAAGGAACTAATCCTACAGGGGTGTGGTCCGTCACACTGTGGTCTTGTTCAGGCAGTGGTGGAAATGACCGTTCTAGTTTTTACCGCTTATGGTCCGCACGTGCCTCCTTAGAGGATTTTGGGGCTGTTGTGTATATGTGTGGGGGGAGGGGGGGGGGGGCTGTGGCTTTGTGTGTATGTGTGTTTGTATGTGTGTGGTTTTTTTGGGGGGCTGTGGTTGTGAGTGTGCGCGCGTGTGTGTGTGTGTGTGTGTGTGTGTGTGTGTGTGTGTGTGTGTGTGTGTGTGTGTGTGTGTGTGTGAGTGTGTGTGTGTGTGTGTTTTGTGTGTGTGTGAGGGGGAAATGGACAGACAGACAGGTAGACAGACAGTCTGACAGACTGATAGTCGCAGAGTTATATACACATAGAAACAAAAGGCCACAATCCCTTATGAACAGAGGGACAACCAAAACATGATACATTTGAGCACGAAAAAAGAAAAAAAAAAAGGAAACACAACATGTGATATCGGTATCGACATGAAAAGAATCCAGACACAGCTCTTGTGTGTGTGTGTGTGTAGGGGGGGGGTCGGTGGGTATAGGTGTAGGTGTGTAGGTGTGTGTGTATGTGAGGTGGAGAGAGACAAAGATAAAGAGAGACAGAGAGAGAGGGGGGTTTTCCACACATTAAACACTTCAGCACGAAAAATTTAAAAAAAAGAATCTTTCATGTCGTTTGTTCGATCTTCGCTCGATCAATGCTGCGGTGCAGAGGTTAACCACCTTGAAGTGAGAGGTTCAGGTTTGTAGGGGACTGCCAGTCCGTTTTTTAGTAGAACGCGTAAAGGGCGAAGTTGAAAGGGAATCTTGTTATGCCGCCAAACGGAGGGAAAAATGTAAACCCAGTTTTAATATTTTCGTTTCCTTTCTCAATATTTGTGTTTGTACTTGTATTCGTTCGTGATTGTGTGGGCTTTGTTGTTTGCCTGGATTACTCTTTTTACTGGATCGGAATTTAGGGTTAGTGTTCTGTCATACAGAACTCGGTGATTGGAGACAGTTGTAAAAGAGATTGCTGCATTGAAGTGTTGCCATTTACACACACACACACACACACACACACACACACAGAGAGAGAGAGAGAGAGAGAGAGAGAGAGAGAGAGAGAGAGAGAGAGAGAGAGAGAGAGAAGAGAGAGAGAGAGAGAGAGAGAGAAGAGAGAGAATTGTTTTTCGGTTGTCTTTTATCTATTTGGTACTTTTGCTGTTATGTGTCCCACATTTCTTTCTTTCTCTTTGCATGCAGAAAAAAATAAAATGAAACCAGTCTGGTTAAGTAAATCGATTTTTATTTTATCCCAAACAAATTCAAACAAGACATTATAAAAATTTCCTGTCTTCTTCTTCTAGTAAAAAAGAAACCTTGTTACATATCCAGGTGATAATGCACTGGATGACTGTTGACTTTTCAAATTTGCTGGACCATCGACTTGTGCCTACTCAATGACTATATACTACACTACTACTATAAATACTCAGTTGCCTTACATAGATCATCAGCTGATGGAGAAAAGACAGTGGTCTCACCTCCCGTAGCTTGTCCTATAGGGGAGTAGACAGGGCAGTGAAATATGTTCTCTGGTCTGACTGCCTTGACCTCAGGGGAACAGAGGGTGTATGGCGCCGCCACGCTCTTTGTGAACAGAAGATTTAGCTGAGAACTGACCTGGTGGTGACTGTCCACTGTGGAGCCCCCCTCCCTCCCTCCCTCACCAGGGCCTGACCCCGTGCTGTTCTCTTGTCTGGAGGACACTCTGGTGATGTCCATGGTCCGTAGGCTTTGATTTGAAAGGAGTTTTTATACATGAATCAAGTGGACATGCTGGTCTGAGAGAGATATAGGCCTTTTTTTGGTGAGAAATGGACGGTCTTTTTTATAGTTTTTTTCGTTCCAATTTTTTCGTTTTCTTTCCGATTTTTTTTTCGTTTTCTCTATTTTAGTGTTGTGATCCCGTCTTTGGGATGTGGAGGTTTAGTATGCGTGTTATAAATCATTCGTCTATTCATCCATTCTTTAATCTATCCATTCATCCAGTCACCTATTCATTCCTTCAAAGAGGTCTTTTTGTGCAAAACTGTGTCAGGGATCTGGCATATTATGCATGGTAGATAATAGTACGGAATCTTTTATGTTAATAACCCTTATAGAGTAAAGTATTCTCAATAAAAAGGAGTAACAACAGAAAGAAACAAAACACTGAAAACTAAGAGAAAAATGAAGGTAATGCACTGTTTATAGAGACTATGATGGGCAGTGTAGCGCAGTAGCTACAATAGTTTCAGATGTTTCAAGGCAAAATAGACCGTTAGGTTTATCCCTGCTTTCCAACATAGAATCACGTTAATGACATTAATTCCTTCACAGAGCAATTATTGAAAAGGCACAGGGTCATGTCAAAATTCCATCTGTCGCAGTGGCTAAAATCAGTCTTGCATAGTTTTCGCCGGTCCTGATCGACTTATTCCCTTAAAATATTTCAGTTGATCATGTTTGCAGCTCTTCTTACGAACGAATAAGTTTGATATTAATGGGAATGAGCCTATAGTCCGCACTGAAAACCACAATGACGTCGTCTGATACCTAAATATTGTGTAATAGTTTATTTGCAGTAACTTGTGCAGTCTTACCAATAGCCAGATTGCAAGAGTTACAGTAATCACTTGCTACTGTGTAAATGGCATACCTGTAAGCTTGTGTCAGTATCTTTGCTCCTTGTGGAAATTTGTAGTCAATACTGGCAGGTCAATTTAGACTTTTATCTGGAATAAAATATTCACCTTCACTGATTTGACATCACTTCGGAATCTTTGGCTTGTGAAGTGTTAGACATAATATTTTGAATTTTTCTTACCCTAGGCACTCTCTCTCTCCTCTCTCTCTCTCTCTCTCTCTCTCTCTCTCTCTCTCTCTCTCTCTCTCTCTCTCTCTCTCTCTCTCCTCTCCCTCTCCCTCTCCCTCTCCCCTCCCCCTCCCCCCCCCCCCTCTCTCTCTCTCTCTCTCTCTCTCTCTCTCTCTCCTCTCTCTCTCTCTCTCTCTCTCTCTCTCTCTCTCTCTCTCTCTCTCTCTCTCTCTCTCTCCGGGTGTGTAGATGTATTTTTCTAATTGTTTTATTGTTCACTTAAAGTACGCATTTAGTCATTCACTTACGTATTTATCCCTTATGTTTCTTCCTTTGCTCCTTTTACTTTGACGGCCATACAACTTTTCATTTCGTTCCC
>CM060323.1:35452734-35460234 GCA_030674155.1 Stramonita haemastoma | reverse complement strand
AACAAACATTTCACCAACATTAATTTGCTAACATGATTTCAACAACTTTAAAATAAACTATGCCTATAAATAATACAAGCAACTACTATAACAACAACCAAAAGAGAAAAAAAAATAATAAAAAAATAAATAAAAATAAAAAAAATATTTTAAAATCTACTCAAAAGCCATACACCCACTCACCCACACACCCACACACACACACACACACACACACCCGTACACCTACACACACACACACACACACACACACACACACACACACACACACACACACACACACACACACACACACACACACACACACACACACGGTTTGCGCTCATCCACTCAGCTCGTATACTCGTACGTACATGCACACATTTAAAGTCTTTTTAAAAATCATATAGTGTCAAAAACACACACACACACACACACACACACACACACACACACACACACACACACACACACACACACACACACACACACACACACTCACAAAACAGCTTATATCAATTACAATGTAACCAAAAAACATTATTTAAGACTAAATAATAATAATGATAATGATGATGATAATAATAATAATAATAATAATAATAATAATAATAATAATAATAATAATAATAATAACAATAATAATAATAATGATAATAATAATAATAATGATAATAATAAAAATAAAAATAAAATAAATAAAAAATGAATACCCCCCAAAAAAAAAAAAAAAAAAAAATAAATAAGCAAAATAAAAAAATTCTATAAGCAATTTATGTCAGATTACAATATCTCTATACTTCAATTCATACTTTATATTTTTAAAAGAAGATAAGGAAAAAACAACAAACACATCAATACCTTATAATAATACCCATCATCACTGAGAGGAAATAACATATACGCTAACAAACATACAATCAAAGAAAGGAAAAACAAAAACAAACAAACAAACAAAAAACACATAAAAACACACCAAAAAACAAACAATCAAACCAAAACTCAAAAAAACAATCCACACGGATTAAATATTAGAAGGAAGAAAAGAAAAAACAACTAAAGCAACAATACCATACAATTATACCCATCACCACTGAGTGGAATAACATAACAAACATATGGGCATGCACACATTTAGATTTTTTTTTTTTAAATCATATGGTGTCAAACAGCTTATATCAGTTACAATGTCACCAACCATTATTAAGACTTTAAAAAAAAAAATCCATGAAATGTCAATAAACAACTTATGTCAGATTACATTATCTCCACACTTCAATTCATACTTATATGTTATGAGGAAGAAAAGAAAAAACAAAACAAAACAAAATAAATCAAAAAACAAAACGAAAAACAAACGCAACAATACATATGATAATACCAATCTCCACTGAGAGGAAATAACATATACACTAACAAACATTCAAACTAACAAAAAAAACTAACAAACAAACAAAAGCAACAGAGAACCAAACAAACATAATGAACGAAAAAAAAACCCAAACAAGACAAAACTAAAGCAAAAAACAAACAAAAAAACAAGCAAACAAACAAACACCCCCCAAAAAAAAACACACACAAAAAACCCCCACACACTCAAAAAAGAAAAAATTTGGAGGGGGGGTGGGAACGGGTGGGGAGGGTGTGTGTGTGTGTGTGTGTGTGTGTGTGTGTGTGTGTGTGTGTGTGTGTGTGTGTGCGCGCAAGTGTTTGTAATGTTCTGTTGTGTATGTTTTGATAAAGTTTTCATTGGGGCAATGCATTTTAGTGTTTACGTTTTGGTGTAAAGAGTTCTGCTCGTGAACATGTGTGTATATTTGTGTGTGTATTAAAGTGTTTTGTTGTGTGTGTGTGTGTGTGTGTGTGTGTGTGTGTGTGTGTGTGTGTGTGTGTGTGTGTGTGTGTTGTGTGTGTGTGTGTGTGTGTGTATCTGTGTACGAGTATGTGTTCGTGCAAGTGTTTGTATTGTTCTGTTGTACATGTTTTGATTAAGTTCTCACTGGGGCAATGCATTTTAGTGTTTACGTTTTGGTGTAAAGAGTTCTGCTGGTGAATATGTGTGTGTGTATGTGTGTGTGTATGTGTGTGTGCATTAAAGTATGTGTGTTGTGTGTGTATCTGCGTGTGTGTGCGTGTGTGCGTACAAGCGTTTGTAATGTTCTGTTGTACATGTTTTGATAAAATTCTCATTGGGAAATACATTTTAGGGGTTGTTTGGTGTAGAGATTTCTGGTCGTCAATAAACTTGTGTGTGTGTGTGTGTGTGTGTGTGTGTGTGTGTGTGTGTGTGTGTGTGTGTGTGTGTGTGTGTGCGTGTGTGTGTGTGTGTGTGTGTGTGTGTACTTGTGTGTGTTAATCTGTGTTTTGATGTATTGGGTGGGAGGGGGGAAGGGGTAAGTGCCAGCGTTTGTAATTGTTTTGTTGTGCATGTTTTGATAAACTATGAATAGGGTCTTTTCGTTGGGGCAATACATTTCAGTGTTTCCTTTCTCTGTATTGGTTTCCACGTATGAAAAAATTTATGAATGCATGGACACAAATGTGACGCTCCACCACGAAATGAGTCGCTTAGCACATTACCCAATTTTGTGCTAGGAGCCTTTAAAGGCAGGTGGGGGTCAAGTTGTCAATTTTGAGATTTTGATTGATTATTAAACTAGATCTGTTTATTTACCTTATAATGTAATATCAAGGCATAATTTTTATTCCTTTTGCTTTTAAATGTGTTTTGAAAATACCAAAGCACTCACTCTGACAACCTGTTACTAAAATAAACTTGCCGGTTTCTCATTTTGTCCCATCCTGCAGTCTATCATTTCAATTTGTAATAATGTTGCATAGAGTTGTCCGATTTTCCATCTGTTTTTTATATTTGATAGCCACTTTATTGCACATTAATAACATGTCAATAACTAAAAATGGACCTCATGTGCACTCCGTCTCATTATGTGGTGGAGCGTCACAAATGGACAGAAACAAAACGAGATGTAGATCAAAACACACTCACACACGCATGCACGCTCACACACGTGCGCGCATGCGCAAATGCATGTGCGTATTGAAGTGTCTGCATGCTGCTTGTTACACCTTTATACTAATGTCCATGATCACTATTTTGGACAAAACACTTCCCAAGCCCTACACACACGCACACACACATACACACACACACAAAGACACACACATACATTCCTACACACAGACACACACTACACACTCACACACACACACACACAGACACACACACACACACACACGCACGCACGCACGCACGCACGCATACACACACTGAGAAAAAGCTATGCCTGCCTCATGGGGAGTATTGTTAGTGTCAGAACTGCACCAAAAAGAGTCTAAAGAAACTGGTTTTAAAAGGCTTTTTTTTTACCATCGAAAAAAGTGTCTGCATGCGCTTGTTACACCTTTATACTAATGTCCATGATCCTATTTTGACAAAACACTCCAAGCCCTATCACAACGCACATCACACAAAACACACCAAAGACACCATTACTATTCCTAGCATCAGACACACTACACACTCACACACATGACACACCTACACCACACATAACAGCACGCTACGCACGCTACGCACGCACGCATACACACACTGGAAAAAGCTATGCCTGCTCATGGGGAGTATTGTTAGTGTCAGAACTGCCAAAGAGTCTAAGAAATGGTTTTAAGGCTTTTTTTTACCATCGAAAGCATTCACACACTTTCACTCCAGCGCTTTTCTTTTCTGTCCTTTTCTTTTTTTCAGCGCAGACTGTTCTGTTGGAGAATGAATCGAAGCTATGTATGAGGTTAGTAGGGTGATGACTTCCACCCTCTTTGGCCTTTCCCGTACGGACTGATCTCGTGTGTGTGTGTGTGTGTTGTGTGTGGGTGTGTTGTGTGGTGTGTGTGTGTGAGTAGTGGTGGTGGTGTGTGTATGCGCGCGTGTGTGTGTGTGTGTGTGTGTGTGTGTGTGTGTGTGTGTGTGTGTGATGTGTGTGTGTAGGAGGTGTCGTGATGTATGTTGTGTGAGTGTTGTTGTATGTGTCTTAGTGTTGTATGTATGTGTGAGTGTTTGTGAATGGGGAGTGAGTCTAACGTCGTGTAGGAGTGTGTGTGTGTCGTGTGTGTTGTGGTGTGTGTTTGTCGTGTGTGTGTGTGTGTTTCTACTTTACTTTTCAGATTGTGTGCTCAAGTATTTGTATACCTCCCATGTCTTCGTGTGATTACTTGCGTCACTTGGATATATACCTCAAATTATTGTGCTATTATGTGACGTTAAACACACATTCACTCACACTCAAACATACACACACACACACACACACACACACACACACACACACACACACACACACACACACACACACACACACATACAGACACACACACTCATTCACTCACTCACACGCACACAAACACGTGTGTGTGCATGCTCAAAATGACGTACACACGCATGATATATGCATGCACACCCTGTGCTCTGTAATGACACAGAAAGATGCACTCATTGTATAGAAATGGTTGGCTTTATAAACAGGTGGTGTGACGGGACTGGAAGGATGGGCAAAATTCATAGAGATGTTTAAGGGGCACGCACTCATTTTGATGTCAGTCAAACATAGTTTGTTGTCGGTAGGACTGTATTCGAACAAGTGATAAATGTATTTACAGTATTAGACTACAGTGAACAGTAGGTTTTTTTCAATCAGTTTTTTATATCAATAAGAAAACAATTCAAACGAGAAAAAACAACTTTTACAGGATATGAATATGCTGTTTTGCAATGTGTAATATTATAAAATAAATGCACTAGCTGAAAAAAGGAGCAAAAAAAGGGTAAAATTATATCATTTTACGAAAAGAAGGTGTTTCACGAAGTATGCATATCATTTGTCACATAAGATTTCAGTGATGATTTGCTGTTGGTATTCTCATACTTGGGGCCCGTTTATGTTAAACAGTAGCGCTTTGAGGTAATTCCAGGTAAATCACTTTACAAGTTTCCTCTTACAGTACATTGTATAACATACATTGTATTACCTTACCTTACATTGCATTACATTATATTGTATAACATATCCCATTGCATTATTTTGCATTACATTTCATTAAATTGTATTGCATGATATAAAATTGCGTACATTACATTGCCTTACGTTACATTTGATTACATTATTTCACATTGCATTATTATAATGACATTGCATCGCAGCTGTAAAGTGACCGTTGGTTGTTTAAAGCCAGTGTAGAAATTTGCTGCAGTAATTTGTTTTAGGTTGGGGTCAGCTTTGTTTTGTACCCCCCTCCCCCCCTCCACCATCATCGACCATCTTCCTGTTTCTGACCAACTTGTATGACAAATGTGAACCAATCTATTTTCTTATTCTGCTTTGTGCATACCTTTGAGCCGATGTAGTAGCACTTGTTCACATTGGTTGACTCACACACCAGTTATTGTTTAGAATCAGAACGCCTGAATCATTCCACAATTAAAAAAAAAGGAATTATGAATTTAAAACCCAACATTCTATAGTAAGTTCCATACATTTGTTCTTCTTTTGTTGTGCACAAGAGTGAGGTATAGGTACTGTTATCTTTGTCAATAACCTGAATTCGAACATGGACATTTTCCGCGTGAGGTTGATTTGCATTTCTTTTTGGGGTCAGAAAGTATTCTCTTGCATGGTTGACCTACATTTTCACATGATTGCATTCGAAATGAGGTCACTCAGACGAACGTCGACGAATCACAGGAGGAGGCTTGAATACTGACTGGGGACTGAAATGCTCTTTTTATTTTCTCCCGGGCCCGCCATTGTTGAAGAAAAAGTAGGCCAATGGTAGTGACGTGCATATTCAAAAGTATTTCATGTTGTTGAGGGAAAATGGCTTGTAAGGGTTCAGAATGAATGATGAACTTGTGTTTATAGAGTTGAACTGGTATGTTTCTGGGGTTTTTTCTCTCTCTTCTCCTGTATAATTCTTTGTTGGAATCCTGGTTGAAAGTCAACAACATTTTTGTGCGGCTGTTTTGCTGTTGTTGTTACTTTGATGTATTTATGACTTGCAGAAGAGGATTATAAGGTCGTTGACCGTGTGTGTGTGTGTGTGTGTGTGTGTGTGTGTGTGTGTGTGTGTGTGTGTGTGTGTGTGTGTGTGTGTGAGTGTGTGTTTGTGTTTGTGTGTGTATATGTGTGTGTGTGTTTGTGTGTGTATGTTTGTGCGTGTGTGTGTGTGTGTGTGTGTGTGTGTGTGTGTGTGTGTGTGTGTGTGTGTGTGTGTGTGTGTGTGTGAGAGAGAGAGAGAGAGAGAGAGAGAGAGAGAGAGAGAGAGAGAGAGAGAGAGAGAGAGAGAGAAAGACACCATTGGTGGTTGTCCCTTGATAACAGGATTTCATTGTTGAAATTCATAGGCCAAAGAAAAGATCATTCTTTAGCTATTAAAAGAGGACTGTGAATGACATGGGGCGCAAGCACTGTCTTTGTATACAGTGTCACATCAACACATTGACAGTATGAAGACTTTGTTGTCTTTTGCGGTCACTTTATCAAATGTAGTATAAAAAAAGAAAAAAAAAAGAAAGAAAGTTTGTTTGGTTTCCCTGATATTGGGTTTTTTGTCGTTTTAAAAGACTTTTGGAATCGAGTAATTTTCTTTCATTTCTTCTTGTTCTTCTTGTTCTTCTTCTTTCTTCTTCTTCTTCTTCTTCTTCTTCTTCTTCTTCTTCTTCTTCTTCTTCTTCTTCTTCTTTCTGTATTGTTTAAAACCCTCCATATTTTTGCATCTGATCCCTCTCCTTCACCCTTAAATGAAATGTCTATATTTTGCAATGTTTTAAAGGGAAAAACATTTCTTTTTACTTATAAACACTCTACTGAAAATCTTGATTTGTTTGCTTTACAAGATAAGCGCTACATGAATTCTATACATTGATGATGATGATGATGATGGTGATGGTGATGATAATGATGATGATTATGATTATGATCATGATGATGATGGTTATATCATTATTGCAATTGCTATTATTTTATTTACTTATTTTCTTCTTCTTCTTCTTCTTTCTTCTTCTTCTTCTTCTTCTTCTTCTTCTTCTTCTTCTTCTTCTTCTTCTTCTTCTTCTTCTTCTCTTCCTCTTGTTTTGTTGTTGTTGTTGTTGTTGTTCTTCTTCTTCTTCTTCTTCTTCTTCTTCTTCTTCTTCTTCTTCTTCTTCTTCTTCTTCTAACCATTTTATCAACATTATTAACATCATCATCGTTATCAAGCAAAGACAATACCAAACAACACGCAGCATGCAGCACTTTTTCTTCGTCTTTTCATGCAACCACAGACTTTTCACAATCTGGCCTGAACTACTAACTCCAACGCTATTTCACCTGTGGACCATACAACACAAGCTTGCCCTGAATTGAAGTGCAAAAGCATGTATGGCCCAGGGAGACAGGACCTCCTCTGGTACTACTTTTCTACACTCTGACTGGATCAACAAAAGAGTGGTGAGGAGAGATTATGTATGAC
>CM060323.1:35442734-35447734 GCA_030674155.1 Stramonita haemastoma | reverse complement strand
AGATGACAAAATAATATTCAGATGATAATTATATTACAATTCTTAAACCCGACACAAGCAAGGAATTCAGACTGAGCGTCCATAGCGGGGCTTAGCGATGGCTTAACTTTATGATCCCCACTGCTTCCCTACAGAAAAAGAAGAAAAAGTCTCATGATACAAGATGTAAAACGACAATCTTCCATACAAGCCCTAAGACACCTGCTGAAATATGAGTGTCCGACGGACTTAACAGAAAACACAATGTAAAAAAACAACAAAAAAATAAACTACAAAAATAGCAAAAAATCCCCACCCCTACTAAGGATTCATACCCAATGGTACGGCCTCCTCATTATACCCGTATCCCATTAGGATTCTTCTCCCCCCCTCTCAATACCTTGCCCCTCCGTACCTTCCCCTCCTCCCCACCCAGTCTTCTGGTTTTTTCATTCATTTTTTTTTTAACTCAGTTGGGTTATTAAGCTTTTATTAAACGGTCACCCTGGGGGCATGAACCCGTAACCTCTGAGAGAGAGAGAGGAGAGAGAGAGAGAGGAGAGAGAGAGAGAGAGAGGGTAGATGAGAGAGAGAGAGGAAGAGGAGTGGTAAGGTATGGGAGAAGTAGGTGAGAAGAGAGTAAGGTAGAAGATGGAGAGAAGGGGTAGAGGTGGGTGGGGAGGGAGGTTGGAAAGGGAGGGGTGGGGATGGGAGGGGGGGGGGGGGGGGCGACGGCGACGCAAGGAAGCAAGTCCGTGTCGTAGGCTAGTGGGCCTCGCGTTGCGAGACAGGGGGACCCCCGTTTAGTTTGGGCGAGGGTGGAGAGTGTGTGTTAGAGTGATAATGTTTTTGACTCCACCCTTCCACACCCATACACCCACACACACACTCACTCACACTCACTCCCCATGACCAACACTGAACCCCCCTACCCTACCCCTCCTCCCCCTATCGCAGAGCCCGACAACACCACCCCCCTCCCCTCCCTCCCGATCAGGGAGCCAGACCCCCCTCCCCCCTTCTTTATCTCTCTCTCCCTTCTCTCTCTCCTCCCCCTCCTTCCCTCGGTCTCGTCTTCTATACACCTTTTTTTCCGCCACTTGTTCCCACTGCCGTTTTAGACATTACGGTGCGGTGCGTCTGTGAGCGCGTGTGCGTTATGTGATCAGGTTTGTGGCAGAGGTGTTCTTGTTAGGGGCGACACGGTGTGAGAGAGAGAGAGAGTGTGTGTGCATGTGTGGTGGGGTGTGCGTGTATGGGATTCTCCTACCCCCAAAATTTTGGTCTGTCACTGACTTTTCTCTCTCTCACTCACTGTCTCTCTCGTCTCTGGCACTACTCAGGTCTGTCAGTCAGCCAGTCAGTTCTGTCACTGAGTCTGCAAACTGCACGTGCGTGCTCGGTGCGTCTCCGTGTGTACATGTTTCCATAATTATTGATAGAGGATTTTCCACCCCATAAAAGAACGCGGAATACCATACCACCCTCGCTTATTGGACAGTAAGTGTTAACCCTGCGCACACAGGAAAAGGATGATGTAAAACACTTGGGATTTTTTTTTTTACTATACTATTTCTTTCATTTTCTTTTTCTTCTTCTCAGACAACGGATAGGAATGCATAGATTGGTGACGACAGAGAGTCAACATTCAGAGGTGGGTGGAATAAATGGGAGGAACCTGCCGTATCCATTTCCACCTGTCAGGTGTGTGTGTGGGTTTTGTCTGGGAAGGACTCTTTTTCTCTCCCTTGGATTTTTTGGAACCAGCACTTATTTTTTCTTCAAAAGGACGGACGTTATAGCCGAGTGGATCAGCCCGTTCGACTTCAATCCCATGGGTCCATGAAGTTGTGGGTTCGAATCTCCGGCCACGGTGTCTGGCGAATTAAGGGTAGGGATGTCAACTTTAAGTGCAGGTCTGCCAGTGCTTTGATTCCCGTTGTGTACACGCAGAAGATCAGATAAACATGTTAAAGATCCCGTAATTCTAGTCAGCGTTCGGTGGGTTACGGACACACGAACATACCCAGCATACATGCCTGGAGTCGGAATGCGGCTACTTTCATGGTGGGCGAAAACGGTTGCATACGTAAACTTTCAGCATTGGTAAACCTTAAGTCTCTAGCCGGGGAACATTGTTTTTGTTTTTGTTTTTGCGATACCTTGCTTTAGGGAAAATTTGGCGTTATGTTGTTCTTGCGTCAGATGCTGGTGGCATTTAATGTCGCGGCTCTGGAATTTTTAAGAGTCGTTTTGCCATGATTTAGTAGCAAACAGTTCGTTTTGTTGTGGGAAGGTATTAGAACATGCTATTAATTTGGAGTTTTACTTTTGTAATTAAAGCCTTTCAAAACAAGTTTTTACTGAGTATATAATCCGATTATTACAAGTGATCATAAGATTCGGCTGGAGATAATTATATCTTGCTGTTGTTGGGCGTTCTGGGGTCGCCCAGAATATGTACTATGTCTTACTCCTCATACCTGAGAGTCACAGTGAGATTGTAAGTACACAGTTGGATAAGAAGTTTTGCGTGTATGGTTATTTTTAGGTACCTAGTCATTTATGCAACCATACTCTGACTTCAGAGGATTTTTTAAAAATAAAAGATTGAGGTTGTTGTGCCTAGAAGCTTGTCACGGCAGAAGACAACATCAACGTAACATTTTAAAGCAGGGCATGCAGTACCATTTTCATGTGGACCTTGACGGTTTGTTTGCATCGCTATTTGACACAGGTTTTTGTTGGTCCGGGTCAGTGAAATCAGTGTCTTTACTCAGGGCAGTGGTGTAGAGGCGGTGTGATGGGGTTTAGGGGAACAGCGGGTAAAAAGCGTTTCTCCATCCACTATCGGACAGCTGTAGAAAAAAGTGAATGATAGTGTCTAAAAAATTGTAAGAATTATTTGTTTAAAAATCAAGATTGCCACAAGTTTATCATTGATATCATCATCATCATCATCATCATCATCATCATCATCATCATCATCATCATCTTGATGATAATGATGATAATAATAATGACGCGACGACAATGATACTCTTATCTTAAATATCCTTTTTGTTGTTCTTATTATTTTATTTATTAGTACCATTATCATTGTTATTATTATTAATTTATTTTTTATAATTATTATTATTATTATTATCATTATTACCATTGCTGTTGTTGTTATCTATAAAGGTGCAGTAATCGAAATACTTTACTCAGCGTTTAACTTCTAGCCACACAATGTCCTTCATTCGTTGCTACAGTATTGAGCCATCTCAGCGCCTTCTGGAGGACAATCTGGATTTAAAAAAAAACTAGATCAAGTGCAGACTTGCCAGTGCCCAAATTCCCCTTTGTGCGTAGGCTATCATCGTGCATGTAAATCCAAGTACGTTCAGTGTGCAGTTTGCATTCCGCTTCACGTAAAAGAACCCCGCGGCGATTAGAAAGTCTCAAGTTCAACAGAAAAGCCCATGATATTGCGGCTGCCTCCTCCATTTTTTTCCCCAAAGAAAATCTCCTTACCAAAACAGGGAGTAGGAGAACTTTTGAGCGACACAAGGCATACAGGAACGTTTTATTCATAACGAATACAGCCCTAAGTTTCACGCAGAGAGATATGCTGTGAATTTGATGCTGCACACAATTACTCATGCATAATCTTTATATAAATCTTATGACATACAGACATAGCAAAACAGACAAAACAAACCTACAAGAAAGAAAAAAAATGGGACCAAGGGCTTTGGCATAGTGGGTATTGAATTCATAGATATATATCTACGTTGGAGTTTTTGCGCTTGAGCCCCATCAACAATATCGTAATGCAGTTTTCGGTTTTGGGTCTCCTCTGAGATTCTGTCAATCAGAAAATCGTCAAACCAGCGTTAAGTGTACTAGGGGCTTTTCTGTGCATATTTTTTCCACGGATAATTACTTTATGATATATATTATATATATATATATATATATATATATATATATATACAATTATATATATACTTTTCTATATATATATATACTTTTCTTTTTAAGGCTAACCATTACAGAAGGTGTAAACTCATCACTTATCTGTGGATGGTTTGGGCACAGACCTGTGAATAGTAAGGTGCAGGCAAGCTTACTGTTGTGACAATGCGCTCAGTTGGTTCAGATGGTTCAGAAGGTTCAGTAGCTGTGTCAGAATTTTGCACACTGGCTGATTTTGGGATCGGAGGAGTGGCTCTGGGTACAAAAGAAAGAAAAGAGAGAGGGGGAGGAGAGGGAAAGGGAAGGGGGAAACAGGGAGATAGAGAGGGTGAAGAGCGATAGGAATAGTAGGTAAATGCTTGATTAGAATAATATGTAAAATGCTATGTAAGAATATGTAAAGACTATGTAAGGATATGTGAAGGCTATGTAAGAATATGTGAAGGCATGGTGTGGTTCTGAGGTAAAGGTATGTGAAGGTATGGTAAGGATATGTGAAGGCATGGTAAGGTTAGGAGGTAAGTACGATCATGTAAAGGTATGGGTAAAAATAGGTTAGCGAAGTCAGGCAGACAGAGAGAAAGAAAGAAAGAGAGGACTTCTGCCTGCTTTGCAGGCTAGGCTACTGCAGTGCCACTCTTTTGTCCACAGCCAGCAACAAGGCACGCCGCATTACTCTTAAGTGCCTGCAGAACCCCCACCCCCCTTCCTTCCCTCTTCCTCCTCCTTCCCAATCGACATGCGCTTTGGTAATTACGGTACTAGCCTTCCACCCACACCTACACACACACACACACAAGTGCATTTCTCCGGCAAACTTGGGCTCAAGTTGTCAAAGCGAAACGCCTGCAAACTGCCACCCCCTTGAACTTGTTGAGAGACGGAACAGCTACAGAAAAAAAGAAAGCACTGCTAGACTTGAATGCAGCGGGTCTGACTGACAACAAAGTGTAGCAGCAGCGCCTCTCCTCTCCTCTCTACTTTGTTTGATGCAATCGCCAAAAAAATAAAATAAAATAAAAAAGCGAGGCCACTCCTCGGAAATAGAGTCCATGTGAGAA
>CM060323.1:35430234-35432734 GCA_030674155.1 Stramonita haemastoma | reverse complement strand
TTTCTTATTTTCCGTCTTCATGTGCAGTCTGTCTGTGTTTTTCCTCCCGTCTTCGTTGACCTTCAGTCGTTGTTTCTTTCTTTCTTTTCCTTCTCTGTTTTCTGTTACAGCCAGTCTGCATATCTTTCCATTTTTTTCTGTCTTCATTTTTCACTTTATCTTTGTTTCCTTTTTTCTTGTCTTCTTTTAGTTTTTCACTATATCGTTGTTCCTTTTTCTCTTGTCTTCGTTAATTTTTCACTATATCGTTGTTCCTTTTTCTCTTGTCATCATTAGTTTTTCACTATATCGTTGTTCCTTTTTCTCTTGTCTTCGTTAATGTTTCACTTTATCGTTGCTACTTTTTTTTTTTTCTCTTCTTCATTCATTTTTCACTGTGACATTGTGCCTTTTAATTTTTAGTTTTGTCTTCATTGATTTTTCACTTTATTTTTGTTTCTTTTTCTGTGTCTTTACTAATTTTTAACTTTTACCTTTGCTTTTTTTTTTCTCTGGTCTTCATGTTACATTTTACCCGTGTTGGTTTTTCTGTCTTCATTTTACACTTTATTATTGTTTCTTTTTCTTTGTTTTCATTTCTCACTTTACTTTTGTTTCGCTTTCTGTGTCTTCATTAATTTTTCACTTTATCTTTGTTTCTTTTTTGTCTTTTTCGTTCACACTGTGCCTATGTCTCATTTTGTTTTGCCTTCGTAGAGCAGTGCATCCCCTCGACTTTATGATGATGAATCCGTTTCTCTTTGCACTTGATCGTCTGGTTCATGTCATTAACTTTTCGCTGTCTTACTGTCACTTGTGGGCGTAAGAAGTGTGTATGCAGACGTAATGAGGTGGTATTATGCCTTCCCATAAACAAACACACACCCTCACTCACCCATAAGGCCATGCACACGTACACCCCAACACAGACACACACACAGATATAATTATAGACATACACACCCACTTGTGCGCGCACGCACACCCACAGACACATACACAGACACATACACACACATATGGGTGCACGCACGCATGCACAGATATATACACACACATACGCGCGCATGTGCGCGCGCAACACACACACTCACTTTCTCTCTGTCTTTCTGTCTGTCTGTCTCTCTCTCTCTCTGTCTCTCTCTGTCTCTCTCTGTCTCTCTCTGTCTCTCTGTCTTTCTTCATGCTATCAATTTTTTTCTTCCGTAGGGCTGGGTGGGGAAAAAAAAACACCAACTGCTGCTTATTGTGTTTATTTCCTTACCTCTATTGGGAACATTGCAAGTTCGATCTTTCTCTCTCAGTTTCTGTCTGTCTGTCTGTCTGTCTCTGTCTCTGTCTGTCTCTCTGTCTCTCTGTCTCTGTCTCTCTCTCAGACACATAACTCCGCCTACTCCTTTTTTTAACAGGCACTCAAGCAACGACATGTTGCTGATGATATATATATATTGTTTTTTTTGGTTTGGTTTTTTAATCCGTGGATTCTGATCCTCCGTGATAATAAATATATCCTTTTTTATGTTTGGCTTGATTGTTGTGACCACAGTGTCTTGACAAATGTCATCACGCCCTGGTAAATATCAGTGGTGTATTTATTCAAGTGTAAACGCCCCCATGCTATTTCATCAGGTAAGAGAGAGAGAGAGAGAGAGAGAGAGAGAGAGAGAGAGAGAGAGAGAGAGAGAGAGAGAGAGAGAGAGAGAGAGAGAGAGGCAGACAGACAGACAGACAGACAGACAGACAGAATGACAGACAGACAGACAGACAGAATGACAGACAGACAGACAGAAACAGAGACAGATCTTGATTGAGGGGGGGGGGGGGGGGGGGGAGGCGAATCTCATTTGCATGAGAAGTACATGTACTGTAGCGACGCCCATAGAAATACGCTATTGCCCCTCCTCTTCTTCAAAAGTAATGAATTCTTGTTTTGAAGAAAAATGTGTGTGTGTGTGTGTGTGTGCGCGCGCTCGTGTGAGTGTGTTGTGTGTGTGTGTGTGTGTTGTGTGTGTGTGTGTGTGTGTGTGTGTGTGTGTGTGTGTGTGTGTGTGTGTGCGCGCGCGCTCGTGTGAGTGTGTGTGTGTGTGTGTGTGTGTGTGTGTGTGTGTGTGTGTGTGTTTGACTGAGTCATTGCAACTGTTAACAGTCATATAAGGAATAAACTTTAACAATTGTTTTACATTTGCAGCTTTGCGCCAGCTATTACTGACATCTCAGAGTATTTTCACCAATAAGTATGGCAGAAGTTATTCTTTTCAGGACCATCACAGCATTAGGGTGACGAAACTTTGACCCACCATTAAGTTATCCGCATTCCAACTTCGGGATGAAGTCTAAACACGACAATGCAACGCATGTGTTTTTTTAGTTTTGTCAACCGTTCCTAGCGGCAAGGAAATGGCCTACTCTTCCGAAATGTGGAACGGGTTTTTAAACGTGCGTGCAAGATTTTTTTGCGAGTGATTGCACATATGATCCGGAACTTTGGTTTAGAGACCCATCCGAAGGACTTTTTTTTGGG
>CM060323.1:35420234-35422734 GCA_030674155.1 Stramonita haemastoma | reverse complement strand
TTTGTGTGTGTGTGTGTGTGCGGGCGTGTGTGTGCATGTGTGTGTGTGTTTGTGTGTGTGTGTGTGTGGGGAGAGAGAGAGAGAGAGAGAGAGAGAGAGAGAGAGAGAGAGAGAGAGAGAGAGAGAGAGAGAGAGAGAGAGTAATATAATTATGTGCTAAACAGTTTAGGGAAAAAAACGCTGGTTACTGTTCGACCGCGCTTACTCGTGGTTGAAAATAATTTGTATCACCAGTTAGAGACACAAAAAACTACTTACGGACACTACAGCAAGATCTCTCTCTCTCTCTCTCTCTCTCTCTCTCTCTCTCTCTCTCTCTCTCTCTCTCTCTCTCTCTCTCTCTCTCTCTCCTCTCTCTCTCTCTCTCTCACTCCACGACACACCCACACAACACACACACACACACACACACACACACACACACTGGACAGGGGCAGTGTTGTTAGCTGACTGCCTTGAGGAGGGTCCTCCATCGCCAGCCTAGCACCGTCAGTGCCCCAACAATCTGGACACAGGTGGGACAGGGTCAAACCCAGAGGTTCGTGTTTGGAGAGAGTGTGTTGGAATTGTTGAATTAACCCCTCGACTTTTCTTTGACGTTGTGGTGGTGGTGGGTGGTGGTGGTGGTGGTGGTGGTAGTGGTGGTGGTGTGTGGTATTGTGTGTGTGGGGGGGGGGGGGTTTAAGGTTGTGAGTGCTTGTGTGTGTGAGTACTTTGTGTGTGTGTGTGTGTGTGTGTGTGTGTGTGTGTGTGTGTGTGTGTGTGTGTGGTGTGTGTGTGGTGTGTGTGTGTGTGTGTGCTGATATTGTGAGTGCTGTGTTTGTCTGGTGGATAAGCTATTATGTTGATCTTTGTATGTCTTAAAGAGAAACAGATTTCCTCCTCTCACTCATCACTCTCTCTCTCTCTCTCTCTCTCTCTCTCTCTCTCTCTCTCTCTCTCTCTCTCTCTCTCTCTCTCTCTCTCTCTTCTCTCTCTCTCTCTCTCTCTCTCTCTCTACACATACTACATTCATTCATCATCTCATCTCATACATCATACTCATCATCTTACTCTGCACACACATATACATAGGCAGATGGAAAAAAAGTGTTGATATATATATTATATATTATATACAAAAACATATATATATAGATATATATATATATATATATATAATATATATATATATATAATATACAAAATATGATAAAGAAGACAACAGACAGAGGCAGAGAGTGTGTGTAATATATGGGAAAAAATACACATACTACCAGAATAAAACGCAAAAAAAGACCCAAACTTACTTTCCCTCTGGGCTTGAAAACGGAAAGAAGACTTCCCTTTTTAAAGTACGTTTAACAAAGTCTACCATAAAATAAGAGTAAGCAACAACCACGAAATAATCATCAACCACGACCACGCAGACGAATAGGTTAAAAAAATAAATACATATAATCACCTTTCAAGACTTGTCAGAAAATGATAAAAAAAGGCAGGGCTGACATGTAAGGGGCGCTCTATCATCTACTGATGAAAGGAAATAAATTATACAGATTTTTTTTTTCAAAGCGTTGTTCAAGTCATAGGTTAACGTCTGATTACAGGGTAAAAAAAAGACATCTTTGATTATTAACCCGTGTCAGAGCCTTTTCAGAACACTGTATTGTGAAAGTAGGCATAAAAAAATGATGTGTGAAATGTGCATGCACAAGGCTAGGCACGAATACGTACGTACTCGTATACACTCGCGCATGCACACGTGTGGACATGCACATACACCCAATGTAGACAGATAGATTGATAGATGCACACAAACGCACCCAATTACAGGTGTGATAAAATACAGTTGATGAAACACACACAGACGCACACCAGAAACAATACAACCAAAAAAGAAGAATGCTGCGTCGCACACACACACACACACACACACACACACACACACACACACACAACACACACAACACACACACACACACACACACACTCCTCACCACCTACCGTGACTCTAACACCCGTGTCATCGCATCGCGAAACTTCACCGTTAATCCTGTTCTCTCTTTCGTAATCCTCGTTCTCATCAAATTTATCATCCCCCCAAAAAAACACATATTTTCCTCCTCTTTTAATCAAAAACACACACACACACACACACACTACACACACACACCACAACACTCAACCCCCACACCACCCCCAACACACACATATTTCCCTCTCTTTAACAACATTGTCACAATCACGAGGTAACACCCCCTCCCCACCCCCACACCCCCACTCCAGGACTGAACAGATTTTCATCAGGCTTTTGGGAGAAGAAAACTGGGAAGAAAAGACTTCTTAACATGCAAATTGAGACATACAGATTCAAGGCACCAAACCAGACAGTTCTCTGTGTTGTCTCTGTCTGCCTGTCTGCCCCACTTTCTATGCCTCTTTCCCCTGTCTGTTGTCTGTTCCTCTTCTTCTGTCTCTCTGTCTGTCTGTCTGTCTGTCTGTCTGCTCTTCTCTCTCT
>CM060323.1:35375234-35417734 GCA_030674155.1 Stramonita haemastoma | reverse complement strand
CACACATCAAATGCATAAAGTTTTCTGATTCTGATTCTGATTCTTCACACACACACACACACACACACACACACACACACACACACACACACACACACACACACACACACACACGAACAACAACAACACACACACACACCACCACACACACACACACACACACACACACACACACACACACACACCACACACACACACACACACACACACACACACCACACAGATCAACAGGGAGACTCAGAGACAGACAGTGACAGTAAAGTAGGAAGTGAGTGAGTGAGTGATGAGAGAGAGAGAGAGAGAGAGAGAGAGAGAGAGAGAGAGAGAGAGAGAGAGAGAGAGAGAGAGAGAGAGAGAGAGAGAGAGAGAGAGCCTGGCCCATGTGTTTTCATCAGGACCACAATGTCATAATCTACTGTGACTGCTCCAATGAATCAAAATAATGAATTAGTTACAATAGCTCTCAACCGGTGTGTCTACCCCCCCCCCCCCCACCGCTGTCTCTCTCCTCTCTTGTTTCTCTCATTCTGTCTGTCTGTCTGTCTAGTCAGTCATGTCTGTCTGTCTTCTGTCTGTCTGTCTGTCTGTCTGTCTGTCTGTCTGTCTCTGTCTGTCTGTCTTCTCTCTCTCTCTCTCTTCTCTCTCTCTCTCTCTCTCTCTCTCTCTCTCTCTCTCTCTCTCTCTCTCTCTCTCTCTCTCTCTGTATATTTATTTATACGCACACAAATGTACATGTACACACACACACACACACACACACACACACATATATATATATATATATATAATTTTATATATAATTACATTAATTATATATAATCTGTATTGTGTGTTGTGTGTGTGTGTGTTGTGAGAAGAGAGAGGAGAGAGTGTGTGTGTGTGTGTGTGTGTGTGTGTGTTGTGTTGTGTGTGTGTTTGTGTGTGTTTGTGCACGCATGTGTGTGTGAATATGTGCGTGTGCACGTGTGTTTGTATGTGTGTGAGTGTGTGTTCGCGAATGCGCGTGTGCGCATGTATAATGCTTGCCTGCTGGAGAGAATTCCTTTCTAAATCCCGCCACTTGTATAAAGTTTGCCATCACCTGGCACTGACAGAAACGTTGGTGTGATTCACCGTTTTTAAAATAATGGCAACCGGTGAGTAAACTAACAATTATTGAAAAAGAGATAAGGCAGGGGAAGTGGGTCGCTTTATGTTTACCATAGACTCCAATGTTATTAGCCGTAGAGGCGTTGATTGGCATGACGTAATGTCGTGTGTCTAGTAACAATTCACACACCCGTATTTATTGCCCCGCGATGTTGACACAAAGCTTCAAACAGGTGCGATAGCCTTCGTTTTCCCGGTAAGAGAGAAATGTTAAAAGAAAGGTGCTTAAAAGATACTATTGGGCAGAAGAATACAGGAACGCTTGTAATGAAATATAGACTGTTATTTCTCTTGTCTTATCTCCTTTGTCAAACCTGTGTTCCCCCGCTCATTCCCCTTATTCCGATCTCATCCACCTTGAATCCACAACCGGGCTTGTTCTCTCGGCTTGTTCTCTTGCATCTGCACTTAGTAGGCTCTCATCGATTTGTTTGTAAACTACTGCATTGTGTCTACTTTGTCTACTTGGCTGCTTTGAAATAGCGGTGTAATTTAGAAGTGTTTTCCCCTTTGCTGTTTTTTTTGTCCTTTTGTTCTTCTTTGTTTATTCCCTTGTGCACTCTCGTTTGTTTACCCACTGCCTACTTTTCTGTTCATGCTTTTCTCTAGATCTATATATTGTTATGTTTTAGTCTTCTCTTTCCATTACAAGATATCTGTGCAGTGACTTTTGAAGGAAGGATTTTATCTCAGACTACATGTTTTCAAAGATGTTTTTTTTAGAAAATCCACCTTTACAGTTTAGTAAACTGAACATGCCTACCAGCTGACCAATGTAAAACTAGCTGAACATGTCATCGTTGTTAAGCACGTTATAAACGTTTACCTTGTTGCTGCTCTATAATAAAGTGTGTACATGAAGGATTTTCTTTGAATAACATCATGTTTAAAATAGTAGCACGGGCTCTCATAGACCGAAGGCCACTAGGACGCTAACCAACACGCACGCACAAGTAAACGTAACAAAGCCAGGTCATTACACACTCCACTTTCTTTTTTGTTCAAGTCTGAAGGTGGAGCTATAGGGCTGTGAGAAAACTTAGTGGTCTGAAGAAACTGCAAACAGTTTTTTTCCTCCCCTAGAACAGTTGTCAGCTCAGTTGTCTACGTGCTCCTCTCAGTGTCTGTGAGTCATTCGTCCTTCCACTTTGTTGTGGGATTTTCTTTTCTTTCCTTCCCTTTCTCATAACGGTCAATGACCTAGAGTAGATGTCTGTGGATGGTTGTTGGGCTATTTGTTTTTGGTCCTATTCTGTCTCTGTCTCTGTCTCTGTATCTGTCTTGTTGTGTCTGTGTGTGTGTGTGTGTGTGTGGTGTGTGTGTGTGTGGAGAGAGAGAGAGAGAGAGAGAGAGAGAGAGAGAGAGAGAGAGAGAGAGAGAGAGAGAGAGAAGAGAGAGAGAGAGAGATGAGAGCGCACAATAGCTGGCCATTTCTGTTCCTGTAAAAAAATAACTGAACACACATGCTTTCAATCCCAAAACAGAGTAAAAAAAATGCACAGAAACTATTACCTCAGTACAAAAAAAGGATCAAATATACTGCCCCCCTCCCCCAATCCCCCTCCACTCCACCCCACACACTCAAAAAGAGAAAAGAACTGTTTAATACAATCAAGCTTCACATATTTTAACTGCAGTCGCTGTGTTCTCCTTACTGTTTGTTAAGGCATTACTATCTGTCGGGTATCTGGCCGGACTATAGCACTAACACTGGGTGACGGCGCTTAGTTCAACCCAAACCTTCAACGTGAAATTCCGAAGGCTGCACAAACAACACCGAAAAGCCTTCCAGCCTTTCTGGTCTTTCTTTCTCCTATCTTTTTTTCATTTTTTTAGTGTGCTCAAGGTTGTCTGAAAGTTGAATGAATCACTGAGAGAGATTTTCCGGGACGTGGGTATTCATCTCACTCACGGGACGTCCATTTTTTGGTTGCCTTCAATTCTTCTCCCCCCCGAAAATGAAGTTTCCCGTTTCGGCTAGGGTTCCATGTTTTCTTCTTCATAAAGCCTTGGCATGGTTTCTTGTTTTTCTTTCTTTGAGGGATTTTGACTTGAAGGGTGGAGGTTGTTTGTGTCGTGGATAAGAAAATTGGTAGTGGGTGGTACGTGGGTGGTGTCGTTAACTGGTATTCTTGTCGCTAACTGGATACAGGGCGTTTATACTGGTATGCGCGAATTTGGTCCCAAAGTGACTGGGAAGATGGTTGTTTAACTGCTTAGCACCTCACTTTTTATGTCTGGTATCAATTAAAGTCGAAAAACGTTAAAATTGAAGAGATGGAGGCACAACGCAAACTAACGGTAATAAAAAAGATACTATGAGATAAAATTTAACCAGTATTATAGTTTTTTTGCGATTATTTGGTGTTTTACACATCACCTTGTTATCTCTTTAGTGTTATTATTTACTATTCCAGGTTGTGTTTTCACCTGTGGTGATATAGACTAACATACTGAGCAGTTGTAATTGTTTTTTCTGTTACCTTTGGCCCGGTCGCACAGTTGAACGTCAGGATACAGTTCGCGACAAAACACACTAAAAAAAACAACAAACAAACCGAAAAATGCTTAGAGACACCACACTTGTGGGTGAAAGGGGATTAATTTATGTTTGCTGCGTGTGGGAAAAAGATTAAACAGAAAGTGTGTCTAGAAGTGGGAACAGATTTAGACACGCATGAAAATAAGAATATTTATTGCGTGAACGTATCGCTTTATCGCAGATGAGGACTAAAGTTGAATAATATATGCAGCAGTAATAAATTCACGAGACAACAAAATGCTGTAATACGATAGCAGAAAGGATAGAATCGACAAAGTTAAAGAGTGGAAAATGTAGGGTGTGTTAGGCCAGACTGGGTAGTGTAGTGTAATGTGATACAAAACGAAACTATTTAATTATGTAATGCAGTTGACATGTATGGGTGTGTGCTGGCTGTGGCTCTACAAACTGTGGTTTGTTTTTGTTACCTGTATTCCTGTCTGCGTTGTCTGTCTAGTCTCGTCTGCTCATTGTGGTTTTTTGAGGTTGCATCTATATAGTTCTGTTTTAATGTTCGATGTCATCTTTTCTGATTTTGTTTCTTGTCGTTGTCATTGTTTTAATGTTGTTGTTGTTGTTGTTGTCGTCGTTGTTGTTGTTGATGTTGTTGTTTTTGTTGTTGTTTTTGTTGTTGTTTTTGTTGTTATTGTTGTTGTTGTTGTTGTTGTTGTTGTTGTTCTTCTTCTTCTTCTTCTTCTTCTTCTTCTTCTTCTTCTTCTTCTCCTCCTCCTCCTCCTCCTCCTTCCTCCTCCTCCTCCTCTTCCTCCTCCTCCTCTTCCTCCTCCTCCTCCTCCTCCTCCTCCTCCTCTTCCTCCTCCTTCTCTTCACTGCCCTATGCTCTCTGACGTAATGCTGTACCCACTCTGCTCATTCCAGTCCAGTATAGCCACCACTATAGCAGCCATACCCAGACTCGCTTCAGTCGTACCCACACAGAGCCTGGGGTTCATTGTACAGGGAGCATGAATCCATGTTAGGCTGCACTGAGCCCACCGGCCAGAGGAGACCTTGGCATAGCCTACACTGTTGTTGATCAATCACTTCAGGTGCTTCATGTTCAGGTAGCAATGGTCTCTTAATCTCTCCGATGGTCAGAATGATGCCTTCGTGATCTGCTGACCCGGGTTCGCATCTCGTTCAAGAGGGTGTTTCCTCTGGAGTTAACATCAATGTTGACTCCACTCCCCCCCCCAAGTTTCCTTCTGATGAGACTATAAACCGAGGTCCTGTGTGCGAACGTACGCAGAACATCTTGCGCACAGGTTAAAACCATTCCACTGTTCGAAAGAGTAGGCCATTATGTGCCGGTGGGAACGGATGACAAACTGTAAAAAACTGCATTCACACGGGGGCTGGATGTAAAAAAAGACCCCACACGAGCGCTTATTCCATTATCCTCGAAACAAAAGAAAGGGATAACAATATCCCCTGTCCTTGTATTGCTCATCGAGGTCCCCCTTTGTCAGTATTTATGTGGTGTTGTTCGTGATACAGATAACTTTCTGTCCTTGGTTATGTCTCAGTTTTGAGGTCACGCCTGGTAAGTGTTTATACTGTGGTTGCTCTCCCTTTCCACCCCCGCTCCCTGTTCTTTGATTCTCCTCCCTGTCCCCGCCTATCTATTTTTGTCTGTGTACCTGTGTAGTCTGTCTGTCTCTGTCTGTCTGTCTGTCTGTGTACCTGTCTGTCAGTCTCTCTCTCTGTCTCTCTCTGTCTCTCTCTGTCTCTCTCTGTCTGTCTCTCTCTCTCTCTCTCTCTCTCTCTCTCTCTCTCTCTCTCTCTCTCTCTCTCTCTCTTCTCTCTCTCTCTCTCTGTTGTAGTGAAGTATTTTTGGGTGGACTTTTTTGGTTGCTAAGTTGTTATTTCATTATGTTTCTTTGGTTGCTCTTTATCTATTAACGCTTCTCTTTTCTTTTATAATCAAAATCATTTTATTGTGGCTTCTGATTTTCGTCTTCTGAAAGTGTGCATTTTTATTATCTTATTATGTATAATGTCCTTATTCCTTTATGTTGTTTGGTACTGCATATAGTTTTACTGTTTAGTATCTTTTTATCTTGATGTTTCCCTGAAAAGGGCGGGGACTGGATGTAAAAAAGCACATGAGTGCTTATCTATTATCCTCGAATAAAAGAATTTTGCCTTGCCTTGCCTTGCCTTGTCTCTCTCTCTCTCTCTCAACAGTGGGCTACTTTCTCCAGCCTAGATGGGGACCATTGCATAGCCGCACCGAGTACATCTCCATTTAAGTTTGCTACAATAGGTATATATACTGTATAGCAGAAGGCGGTGTTATTTCTTCCTACTCTTGCATAAAACGGGTTGGGTTTGTTTTTAGCTGAATAAACTTGGGTCTCTGCCTGCACTGTTTATTTAAGAAGTAGCGCGTGCGGGACTGAATCTGTGTGCGTGCGTGCGTGTTTGCGTGCGTGCGTGCGTGCGTGTGTGTGTGTGTGTGTGTGTGTGTGTGTGTAGGAGAGAGAGAGAGAGAGAGAGAGAGAGAGAGAGAGAGAGAGAGAGAGAGAGAGAGAGAGAGAGAGAGAGAGACAGAGAGAGACAGAGACAGAGAGAGACAGAGAGAGAGACAGAGACAGAGAGAGGGAGGATAGTAGAGAGAGAGAGAGACAGAGAGAGAGAGACAGAGACAGAGAGAGGAGAAAGAGTTTGCCTGACCCCCTACTTCTGAAAAGCTCTGTGCATTGTGCAATAAAAAAAAAAGTAAGCCTTTTCTTTACGTGCTATTTTATTCACTATTGTAATAATTGTATTTTTTTAAATGACAGAATCAAAATGATTTATTATACATTGGTGTTACAAAAACAAAGGAAATGTAAAGAGCTAACTACGACAAATGTTGACAGTATGAATACTGGTTCCGTGGTTTAAGGAAAAAAGAGATGTTTTGTAAGTCCAACCGGTGCTTTGATGCATCCTTCTTGTTGATTTATCTTTTTTTGTTGTTTTTTCTCTTGTTTTTATTGTTCTTCTTCTTTCATTCTCCTTCTGCTTCTTCGTTTTGTTGTTGTTGTTGTTGTTTTGTTTGTTGTTGTTGTTGTTGTTGTTGTTGTTGTTGTTGTTGTTCTTCTTCTTCTTCTTCTTCTTCTTCTTCTTCTTCTTCTTCTTCTTCTTCTTCTCCTCCTCCTCCTGCTCCTCCTCCTCCTCCTCCTCCTCCTCCTCCTCCTCCTCCTTCCTCTTCATTCAGTCCTTTCGTTTTGTGTGTATGTCTGTTGTCCCCTATTTTTGTTATCTCTCTTTTCTTTCTGTTCTCTTCGTCATCATTCTCGTCGCCATCTCCACCTCCTCACCCATTCGCTTGTCCTCCACCTTATTTGCGTGTTGATCGATATTCAATACTGTAGTGGTCTCAAACCCTCACGCCTGGCTTTCTGTGTCCTCACAGGGAGGAGCCCTTCAAGGACCCGGACGAGGGCGATGAAGGCACCACCGGTAGTGGCAGCCTGGACGCAACCCCCTCCACATCCACATCCACATCCACATCCACGGCAAGCAACAACAACCCACCACCCCCGGACACCTTCCTCCCCAACCAGACCCCTAACCAGACCCCAACCCCTACCCCTACTCCCCCACACCCTTCCCCAGCCCCTTCCAACCACTCCTCTACAGGGGAGGAGGCGGAGGAGGAGGAGGAGGAGGAGGCAGGGGGGTAGTATCCCCCTCGGCCACGAACGCGGCAGCGGTCACTTCCACCACCACCACCTTGGACTCTTGCTCCTCCCCTCCTTTGCTGAAGGTCAGTGATCTGGACGGCATGGACGGGCCCCCGGACGACAAGGAAGGCTTCTTCGGGCACCCCCTGACCCGTGCAGAGATCGCCATCAACGGGGAGGCCCAGCAGGACGCCCAGAGGGATGCCCTTCTCCACGAGTACATGAACTTGCAGGCTTGGGACAAGCAAGGCGGGAGGATTCGAGACTGTTTCGTGGTGGCTTCCACTGTTCCTGTGTCTGTTGGTGTTGGTGGGGATGTTGGTGTTGGTGGTGTTGTTGTGGTTTCTGGTGAGGGTGGTGGTGGTGGTGGTGAGGGGGAGGTGTCGTCGTCTTCGGTGATGGTCTCTGACTGCGCCATACCTTCTGCCAGGGATGAATCTGGGTAAGTGTTTGTTTTTTTTATAAGTGTTTGTGTGTGTTGGTGAAGTGTGAAAGATGTAAGGTTTTTTTTTTTGGTTTGTGTGCGTTCGTGCGTGTGTGTGTGTTTATTTATTATTTTATTTATTCTTGTATATCGAGGATAATGGAATAAGCATTCATATGCTTTTTTTTTACATTCAGTCCCTGTGTGTATGCCTCTTCTTCTAGTATTTCTCCATTCATCTTTATTTCCGTGATGTCATTACTCGCGCTGTTGACCATGATCTTGATTTCTCTGTACTGACCTCCATGCCGTATGCGCTCGCTCGATCTGTTAAATTGTCTGTGAGGATTTGCAGTTCTTGTTTGCTGCTGCCCATGAGGTCAATGTCATCTGCAAATCTGAGGTTGCAAAGGGGTCTTCCACCAATGGAGATGGAAGTGTGAATGGAGAAATACTAGAAGAGGTGAGCCAATTCAAATACTTAGGCTCCATCCTAACAAAAGATGGCACATCAAACAATGAAGTGAAAGCTCGCATTGCAACAGCAACATCTGCTCTAGTCAGACTCCAGAGGATTATCAGAAGCAACAACATCAGCTTCTGCACCAAATACCACCTTTACAAATCCCTCGTGATATCTATCCTCCTATATGGCTGTGAATCATGGACTCTGACAGCAGAGTTAGAGAGGAGAATCCAAGCATTCGAGAACAAGTGCCACAGAAGACTCCTCAGAATATCATACAAAGAACACAAGACCAATAACTATGTGAAAGAAGAAATCAAAAAGCGTGTGGGCCCCCAAGAGCCTTTGCTCTCCACCATAAAGAGGAGAAAGCTGATGTGGTTTGGTCACACCACAAGACACAACACCCTAGCAAAAACCATCCTGCAAGGAACAGTCGAGGGCAAGAGAAGAAGAGGCCGCCAAAAGAAATCATGGGTTGACAACATCAAAGACTGGACCGCCCAACCCCTGCAACATCTCCTACTAGCCACACAGGATCGTGAAGCATGGAAAAAGATCGCTGTTGCGTCTTCTCTCATGTCCCCCCTACGTCCTTTGGGACATGGGACTGAGTGAGTGAGTGAGTGAGTGTATGCAGTTTTATAAATTTCTTCTTCTTCTTCTTCTTCTTCTTCTTCTTCTTCTTCTTCTTCTTCTTCTTCTTGTGTGTGTGTGTGTGTGTGTGTGTGTGTGTGTGTGTGTGTGTGTGTGTGTGTGTGTGTGTGTGTGTGTGTGTGTGTGTGTGTGTGTGTGTGTGTGTAATTGGTGGGGGTGGGGTGGGGAGGAGTGGGAGGAAGTGAGGGGTGGAGAGAGAGAGAGAGAGAGAGAGAGAGAGAGAGAGAGAGAGAGAGAGAGAGAGAGTTGGGGGGTGCAGAGGGGAGAGATACCTTGGGAAGGGGGGGGGGGGGGCACCTAAGCAAAGAGGAGAGGAGGCAAAGCGGAAAATTGGTAGGCTGGCTAGATGTAGACTGTAACATGGAAAGATTGGAGGGCTCTAGTTTACCTTTGTGTGTGGGTGTTTTTTTGAAGGTTTAGATACAGCCACGTCCTTGTTTGCTCTTGTCTCTTTAAAAGATTTTGGTTTACTTAAGTCTCCGTCTTTGTTCAATGCTCGTCTGTTGTTTTTTTTTGTTTCGGCTGCTTACATGCCTGCCAGTTTACGTAATCGTTTGTCCGTCTGTCTGTCAGATCTTATCTGTCTGTCTGTCTGTCTATCTGTTTGTCTGTCTGTCTGTCTGTCTGTCTGTCTGTCTGTCTGTCTGTCTGTCTCTCTCTGTCTCTCTCTGTGTCTCTTTCTCTATCATTGTCTGGGTGTAATGTGAATTGAGGAGAGCTTACTAGATTGTGACAGTCTGTCATTTGCTGTGTGTGGTCGATGATGTGTAGTTTTGGTTTTGTTTTTGTTCTATTATGACATTAGTTTAGTGTAATTGTTTCTCCGTTTCTGTCTTTGTCCTCGTCTCTGTCTGCCTGTCTGTCTCTGATTGTCTGTGTTTCTGTCAATCTGTATGTCTGCCTGCTTGCCTGTCTGTCTCAGTCTCTCTGTCTCTGTCTGTCTGTCTGTCTGTCTGTCTGTCTGTCTGTCTGTCTGTCTGTCTGTCTGTCTGTCTGTCTGTCTGTCTGTCTGTCTGTCTGTCTGTCTCTCTCTCTCTCTCTCTCTCTCTCTCTCTCTCTCTCTCTCTCTCTCTCTCTCTCTCTCTCTCTCTCTCTCTCTCTCCTCTGTGTTGTGTGTCTGTGTGCGCGTGGGGTTGTGCATGCCCACGCGCACATCTGTGTGTGTGTGTCTGCGAATGTGTGCGTAAGCACATGCATGCAAATGTTTGTGTGTCTGCCTGCCTGTGTGTTTTCAAGTTTTGTCAGTTTGTCGACATTTGTATCCCTGTTATATAACATGTGTAAAACATGAATGATATTTTTTTCTCAGTTGTTAGTTATTGAAGTGTTTTATTGTCATCGTCAGATGTTTGTTCTTTGAGATTTTCCCCCAGTATCTCAAGGTTATATACCGTCGTAAATAAAATCTTATCTTCTATTTGTTACTCTCGTATGCGTTTGATGGTGAATGTGCATGTCAGATTAAAAGTACGTGATTAACTTCAATGCTTTTATCATTAAAAAAACATATTCTGATTTATTGTTGTTAAACAAAAACAATAAATCAGGGTAGTTTTTTTTTAATGATAAAAGCATTGAGTTTAATCACATACTTTTAATCTGACATGCATACTCACCATTAAACGCTTACGAGTGTTGCTGTTGATGTCGCTGCTTTTGTTGTTGTTGTTGTTGTTAAGTGTTCTACAGCTTAAGCACCCTAGGGGTCACCCAGAATGAATTGTGCACTCTGCCTCACTTATCACTGCGAGAAAACATTTATGTATTCGAATACATCCCTATCATAGGCAGCCATACTAAGAATTCTGAGGATTTTTTTCATTCGTGCGATGGAGGATATAGGTTGATCTGCTAAAACCTATTATGGCTGAAAACAGTCTCAATATTTCAAAGGAAAACAACATTTTGATTTAGAACTTGGCACTTTTGCTTACGTCGATAACTGACAAAATCTTTTTTTTTGGCCTGGGCCAATTTTCGTTATGTTTCACTTCATGTGGATTCAAAATTATCTACATGTGTAATGACACCATCTCGATTATCATTGTTGAATTTTTTGCATGTTTTTTTAACCATCGCTTTTCTTTCTAAACTGCCTATATGTCCACAGTCCGTTGGGTTACATGTATCAGATCTTTGTACATATCCATCTGTTCAGCGATTGTCAGTGATCTGTTTAACTATCACAGTATGAGTTCTTGCTATTTGTTTGTCTGTCTGTCTGTCTGTCAGATTGCTCATCTCTTTGTCTAATTAACAAGCGTTTCTGCACCACTTGTCGAGCTGTTTGCAGTCTGTCTATTTGTAGATGTGTGTGAGTGCCATAGATTGTACATGTGTTTATCAGCTTTTCATCGTAACCTGACGATGTATTTGTTTGATCTTTTCTTTGTTTTGGGCATATTTCTTCAAAACAAACCAAAACAACCACATCTGTTTATTATTCTATGTTAGTATCACTCCATCTTTGTCTGATAACGCTTAAAAAATCCATCTTTGTCTTTCAACTGCTTATTTAATGAAACCTCCATCTCTGTTGTATTATTATCCATCGGCCTGTCTTACGTTGTTTTTTTATTTACACTTCTCCTTCCCCTCCCTCCTTCGCTCGCAACTCCCCTTTCTCCCCTCCTTTCCATATTTTTTTTTCTCTCGCCATCTCTCCCACACCCATGCAAATATTTGGACTCGGCTGTCATACCATACTGTCCCATCCAGGCTAGGAGATGACGCGCCTAAAGGGACACAGAAGGCATCCACCCATTCCAACGACTACTGCATCCCCATAGATCCCCAAAGCAGTGACCTCAGCAAGTTCGATCCCTTCGATCCCCTGCTGCAAGGGGATCCGCCGGACATCTGCCAGGAAGTCGTTGTTCCCTTTCCGGACGCGGCGATGGAGATCGACGTCACTTCCTCTTCTGTGGGCAAGATGAAAGCGGCAGTGAGCAGGGTGAGTTATAAGAGAGTGGTCAGGGAGTTTTGTGGGTAAGGGGTGGGTGGGTGGGTTAGTTGTATGGGTGTGGGGTCATTTCTCTGTCATGTCATTGAGTCAAGTGTTATAATATGTCGTCTTTCACTGTTTTGATTATGGTGGATAAATATGTAGTTGTATAACGTTTTCAGCATCTGTTGTGTTGTTGCTGCTGTCCTTGTCAGGTTTGGGGTTTTTTTGCATCTTGCCTCATGTCTTTTCTGATACTGTTTTTTTTTTAATTTTTCTGCTGTGTAAAGAAAACGTTTTTATTTAGGCTTTTGAATTTTTTTCATTCCCAGTCATTTGTCTGTTGCTGATTTCAGTCTGTCTTTTTTGCTTTCTTCGTGATTTTGGATTTTTTCTTCCTGTTTTCTTCCCAATGTCTGTCTTCTTTTGTCCAGCTTTTGTCTGTCCCACTATCTTTCTATCGTCTTTATCTGTCTTTTTCTATAATTATCGGAATGTTTTAGCTTAACGTCTTTTGACAGTTTGCTAATCTGTGTTTATTTAACTTAATTTTCCTATCTCTCTCCATCCTGTCTCTCTGTTTCTCCCTGTCGTTCTTTTTGTCTGTCTGTCTGTCTGTCTGTCTGTCTGTCTGGTCTATCTGTCTGTCTGTCTGTCTGTCTGTCTGTCTGTCTGTCTCTCTCTCTCTCTCTCTCTCTCTCTCTCTCTCTCTCTCTCTCTCTCTCTCTCTCTCTCTCTCTCTCTGTCGAGCATGTGTCTCTGTCTTCTTTTGCGTGCGTGGTCAATCACACTCCTGCATACACACTACAGCTCATGTTTTGTTCCAATAAAAAAAAAATTAAAACCTCAAAACCTTCCGGGCAGTTGTGGTGAACTTCACCATGAAAACAATCATGTGTTTATAACACTGCGACCTTTTTTCCCACACTGTAACCTTCTTCTCACTTCAGAGTACTGGATAAACCCTGTGCGAATGCCAAAAAAAAAATCGAGGAAAGAAAAAAGAGAAATGCTGCAAGAAAAAAGAAACATCAGCGTGGGATGTCCCCCAAGGAGCTTAAAGTGTAGAGTCAACGTTGTCTGCTTGGCTAGCCCTATCCATCACCAAGCCCAAAAAAAAGATAAAAAAGAAACCAGTACCCCCAAAACCCCATTCATGGTCCTGCTTTTCAGTTCCCAGTCGTTTGATGTATTGATTCCCGATACTAATCACCTTTCGCTCTGTTTAGTCCAGTCTTTGATCCTGACGACGAAGGTAATTTATTCCCACTCGAAAGGGACATGTATTTGTCAAGTCAGACGGGCGGAAGAAGCCTTGCTTTCTGGGATACTTTGTGTTTTGGTGGCGTGTTGGTCACGCTTCTTGCTTCTTTTTTCCCCCCCCCCCTTTTTTTCTTTTCTTTTTTAATTCGTATTGGGGTCAGGTAAGAGGTGGGAATTTGAGGGATTAAGTTTGTATTCAGAAATAGATGATGGTTTTATAGGTTGTAGGACAGGGGAAAGAGAATGGGGAAATGATGACAAAAGGCGCATTAAGTCGAGAAATTATGCCTGTAAGTCGGAGGTGTGTAGCGACCTACTTCTTGCGAGGTTTTTGTGGTTGGTTTTTTTTTTTTTAATCTGGTATTTTCTAGCGGTATTTTGAAATATTTACGCTTTAATGAGCTCATAAAAAGATTTGACTTGTAATCTTTTATATGCGTATGCAAGAGTTTTTCTTTTTTATAAACGTTACTTTTTTTCTCTCTTTTTTATTATTTATTTTACAACTTTGGATGCATGGTTATCATAATGGTAGCTACTTTAGGAATAGCACAGTATAACTTATCAACGACCAGGACAGTTCTCACCAAAACAAAAGTTCGTTTCATTGTTGAAGTTGTTTTTATTCAATTTGGAACATAATCGTATCCTGATTTTGGTAAACACACACATAATTTGTCCACTTACGGTAAACTCTTCTGCGCTTGAGCACATTTTGTTTTCATGTCTATACAAACATGGCTTTAAAAAAAATCTTTCTTTTACATTTTTCTGTTCTCACATTTTAAATTTCTTTTACACCTTTGGAATTGCGTCAATAAGTATGTTTCAAAAATGAAAGAGTTATAAAAGGAAAGTTTTAAACTGAAGCCACTGAGCTTTGTTACACTAAAATAAGGACACCGCACGCGCAAGACAAATCTGAAGCCTTTACGATCTGCCAGACAATAATGGAAGTAGCGATTAAAGGCAGAGAAACCCACATAGTAACCGGCAAGAAAGTATGTTATCCACCAGACTTAATTTGTTTGAGGTGTCCCCTTTAAAAGGTAATAAATGAAGAGTTATGAGGAAGGGACATCAGGTTTAAGAGATAGCAAGAAGGGTTATGTGGTCAGGGCAGGGAAGGGACAAACCTTAATCCCTTAGGGATCCAGATGATGACAGCATTATTGCGCTGGGATACCGGAAGACTCCGGACTTTTGTGGACTTTGCAGATCTGCTTGGAAATGCTGCTATCTTAGGGGTTGTCCTCTTTGTTCTGCTGATAAGGCTTATCCATTACACATTCATTGAAATGGAATTCGTCAATCTTTCCAACAGTCAGATTATTCAAGAAGTTGATTTTTCTTTTTAAAAAGTCTTCATGCTCCCTGTTTTGGTTTTTAACTGTCACTATTTTTCAGTTTAATGGCTAATGCTATCTACTGAAGACATAATACAATTCAACAGCATCAATAGAAACGAAGTGGAAACGAGAACAAGGCAAGTCACGACTTAGACAGATGCCTTTTTTTCTTGCAGATATATATTTGTTAATGAAAAAACTGACCACCAGTGTTGTTTTGTTTGTTTTAGTTTATAAGACGCAAGTTATCAAAGATAAAACAACATGTTTGTATATAAACATGGATTATTACCCTTTGTTTCCGTCACAACAGATCACACGGTATTGATGTGCATGTCTCTAAACTCACTTCTTTCATACTTGTTTAAATTTTTGCTTATATGCATTATTGTTTTTCCTATCCTCCAGCAACTGATTAAAAAAAAAATTATCAAAGTGATGTTAAACTAAACAGATGTAGCTGTTGTATTCATTGAGAAAAAAATTAGCTACAAAAGGAATACACTGAAACGAAAAGAGAAAGAAATGCGTCAGAAAAGGGCAACAAATTTTCAAAATCAAGTCTGAAAAATATTTATTGTTAAGTAATATGGTCTAAGACAAAAAAAACTCGGGTTGAAAAAATACTGATACTTAGTTTGTAACTGAAACTTTTGTTCGATAATTTGTGTGAACATTTTTTCTATCATTTTGGTTTAATCACGTATCTGTAGATTTTAAGCGGGTTTCATTTGACAAAAACACGACGCACTAACCCACACTACACACTCTTACACCTTGTCTTCATCACAACCCTGTGTTAGTCTTTTCTTGCCCTCAATACATAAATGCCTCATTTCACACCATACGCTTGCCCGCGACTTACACATACATCACACACATCTCACACACACAACACTAAAACACACACACACACACCACACACACCGCACTCACCACTACACACAACACACACACACACACACACACACACACCACACACACACACATACACACACATCACCACTCACAACACATCACACACTCCACCACTACTCACATACCACCTCCTATCTCACCACACACTCTCTACACTACACCTCAACACCACACATCACACACACTTACACACACACACACCACACACACACACACACACACACACACACACACACACACACACACACACACAACACAACACACACAAACACACACATACACACTACAACACAAACACACACACACACACAACACACATACAACACTACACACACACACTACACCACACACACACACACACACACACACACACACACACATACACACACACATCACGCCCCACCTTTCATTCACTTTCACGAACCCCAACCATCACAAATCACTTTACCATCAATGGCATCGTCTTACTTTATACAACAAACAATTCTTTTCAACAGCCAACAAGACACGCCAACACCACGACGGTGCCCAAATCCCTAACCACCAAAGGCGCTGCCGGCGCTAGGAGACCCGGCAAAGCGGACCCGCACAGCCTGACCTCCTTTCTCTCCCTGAGACGCAGCGACAGCGAGCCCTGCACCACCCCGACAGAAAAGGTCTTCACCATCACGGGCAGCCTCTCCGCCCTGGCCGACCGGGTTTCGACGACCCTTTCACGGCTGTGGGGCTGGTGAGCGAGTGTGAGAAGAAGAAGAGTAGGAGGAGGGGACCAGACTTTTCTGAACGGGGAACGTCCCGAAAACGGCGTCTTGAGGGTGAACGGAGTGACCCAACCCCCTGTCACGACTGGTTGTGACTCCAGTGTCGGCCTGGACGCTGCTCTGGTCGCGTCCGCAGTGTCTTCGTCCGGGCTACCGCCACGCCGCCACGTGGTCATTGCGTCATTTCCTCTTCCTCCCAGCCCACCTTGCGGCTTTCTCCTTCCGCCGGCTCGTCCAATCCCTCGCCCGCTTCTTCTCCGTGCCGGGCAAGGCTGCTGCCGCCCCCAACAGCCGGGGGAAAGGTCGCGGCGGGGCCAAGGGCGGTCAAGGTCAAGGTCAAGGTCGAGGTCGCGGCGGAGGGCAGAAGGAGGGCGGAGGCGGGGGGCGGGGCAAGGCGAACAAGCGTCGTCACTCCGTGCCCGCCACCCCCACCATCATCACCTCCACCTCCACCGCCGCCTCGCTTCCCGTCTCGTCAGCGTCTTCCATCCTTCTGGGTTCTTCTGCCTCCTCCTCTTCCACCGCCACCCCTCCTCCCCCTTCCTCTCCGATGGTCCTGTCCTCCACCCTGCCCCCGGAGGTGTCGGCCTCTGTGGCGGGAATCACGGAAGATGTCCTCACGTCGGCCGTGGGCGTGGGTGACCCTTCCTCCGTTCTTCCTTCCTCCTCTTCCTCGTCCGCTTCCCAGACCCCCGTGCTCCTGTTCCGGAACGCCTATCTGACTGTGGACCCCCAGGACGCCTCGGCTCTCGTGGTGCCTCACCCGGTCGCCCACCCGGCCACTTCGGCAGGGACTCAGACTCACCCGGAGTCTGCCGAAACGGTCCGGCAGACCACCAAGGACAAGCTGAAGCTGAGGATCGCGCAGACCGCCATGACCCAAACGCCGGAACATCACCATCCTCCTCATCCTCCACCTCCTCATTCTCATCATCATCCTCATCATCCCCAGTTTCTGAACGGACAAGGAGACATCCAGCCTCACCATGAGGCTCAACCGCCTTACCAACACCCTTACCAGTTACATCAACAACAACACACAGCAGCACAGCAACAGCTTCAGCAACAACAGCAAGCTCATCTCAAAGTCCCCCAACAACAACAGCAGCAGCAGCAACAACAGCAACAGCAGCAGCAGCAAGCATCCTCTCCGGAGCAGACCCTGACTTTTCTGAACCAGGAGGAGTTTGTGCAGCTGGATGGCAAGTTCCCTGAGGTGCTGCCCGCCATCAAGCAGGAGGACCAGTTTCTGGAGTACGAGGCCCACTACCCGCCTCCCTACACCGCGGAGACCTCGCTGCAGAGCCTCTACAGCTCCGTGCCCATGGTGACCAGCGCTGAGGGTCACCCTGACCTGGCGTCTCCCAGGGACTCGGGCCAGGCCGCGGTGTTTTCTGAGGCGGAGATCCTCAGTCAGATGACTTCAGGTGGGTTGTGGGTTGGTTGTTTTTTTTTTGTTTTGTTGTTTTTTGTCTGGATGTTTGTTTGTCTGTGTGACTGGCTGAATGGTTTGTTGGTTGTTTGGTTGTTTTGTGTTTGTTTGGTGTTGTAGACTATTAAAAAAAAAAATTTTGCTGGTTAAGCCAGATCAGGTGTCTTCGTCAAGGTTTGGTTTGTCTTTTTGTCTTTTTCCAATCTTTTATGTCCCAATTACTCTCTGTCTGTCTGTCTGTGTCTCTCTCTGTCTGTGTCTCTATCTCTCTGTCTTCTTGTCTGTCTGTCTGTCTGTCTGTCTGTCTGTCTGTCTGTCTGTCCTGTCTGTCTGTCTGTCTGTCTGTCTGTCTGTCTGTCTGTCTGTCTGTCTGTCTGTCTGTCTGTCTTCTCTCTCTCTCTCTCTCTCTCTCTCTCTCTCTCTCTCTCTCTCTCTCTCTCTCTCTCTCTCTCTCTCTCTCTCATCACACACACACACACACACACACACACACACAACACACACACACACACACACACACACACCTTCCTCTCTTTTAAGGTAAACATATGTGTACATGCCTTTATGTCACACGTATATGTAAACTTCATATTATACCTACGTTCTCATATCTGTATCTTTACCTAGCTCTCCATCTATCAATACTCATATAAAACGGAAAACCGAGAACCCGAGTCGATGGACATGTAGCATTGAGTGTGGGAAACATGCAAACTTACTTTTACCTAGCCAGGAGCCTGAGGCATTCCGCCGTTCGTGTAATCCGCGGAAAACAAACTGTTTCACCTACGAGCGTAAAGGCCATGTTCGTTTAAACAAGACCACCTACTCCCCACCATTCCTTTGCCATCAGTTGGACGATATTCCTCCTACCTACCCTTAGTAGGTGGGATGCTGTGAGAAAGTGGAACACACCGCAGAATCAACAGTGTCGTTCGTTACTTCTGGAGGATTATTGTGTGTGTGTGTGTGTGTGGCATAAAAAATATTGTTTAGAAATATTTGTTGATAAAGTCTGTGAATGTGGTCAATTTTTGGTATCTTTTTTGTGTGTGGAGACTTAAAAGGGTGTTTTAAAAAAATTCTGGGGATAAAAATCTGTGAACGTGGCCAGTTTGGTATCTGTTTTTTGTGTGTGTTCAAACATTGAAAAGTTGTTTCACTAATTCTGATGATAAAAGTCTGTGAAAGTAGCTATTTTTGGTTTCTCTTTTTTGTGAGGACTAGCTTGAAAACGTGTGTTCGTGTTGTGGTATGCTTTTAACGATGTGCGGGGCAGAGTATGACACAAGTGAAATGATAGGTAAGTTGAAGAAACTAAATCGTGTTTTCTGTCCACTGTTTATTTAAGTGGTAATGTATTTTGATAAAGCAGTTTTGATACTTTGAAAAAAAAAGTTGCTGTCGTTGGATTTCTTGTTTTTGTTGCTGCTTTTGCCATCTATTGTAGTCTGTTTCCTATCAGTGATATTAGAAGCGAAGAAAGTGCTGAGCTTTTTTGAAGGCGCTGCACTATTCAAAGATTACAACCAAAAAAAGAGAGAAAATCATCGTACATAAATCCTATTTTAGTCCCTGACCAGAGCCCCTAGGTTGACAAAAGTAAAAGTTTTGCGTTTAGGACCGCGATTTTTTTGCCCGTCATTAAAATAGCCGTGTTTGCACTTCACGGATACATAGATCTAGATCTGCCATTACTGTATATCTGTCGCATTCTAATCTAATCTTGTTTATTGACCAGCCGACCACAGAGGCCATAATCGGGGCTATCACTTCCTGTTTCACTTACTCTCATCTCTCACTCTCAGCGTTCTTCTTTCTTCTCTTATTTTCTCCTCATTTCTCAGGTCTTTTACGATTGTTTAATTGGTGAATGCATCTGATGAGTTAGTTTGGAATACATAAAAACTGTATCTTCCTCAAACAGAGGTTCACAAGGCTTACTGTGCAAGAATAAAAGGACCGCAAACAGACTGACTCATTTCGGCCGCATTTGCACGCTCACACAACTACAAGTACTCTCCCCCTCCCTCTTTTTCACATTAGCGCGCGCGCGCGCGCGCGCCACACACACACACACACACACACACACACACACACACACACACACAACGTGTATGTGCACATGCGCTCGCGCACACGCGCACGCTCACACACATACTCTCTCTCTTTCTCTCTCTCTCACCCATTCACTCACTCATCCTACACACGTTTATATTTCATCAGTTTTTTTCTTCTTGTTTTAAAAGCCTTTCTGGGTTAATCATCTTTTGTTTAACTTTCATCACATGATAGTAATCTGAACCTGTCAAATCATTTCAAGAGTTCTTGAGATTTCCAAATCTAACTCATAATCTAATTTTTACCCTCTTCCTTCTCTCTCTGTCTCTGTCTCTCTGTGTCTCTGTCTCTGTCTCTTCTGTCTCTCTGTCTCTGTCTCTCTCTCTCCCTCTCTCCATCTCTCTCCCTCCCTCCCTCCCTCTCTCCATCTCTCTCCCTCCCTCCCTCCTCCCTCCCCTCTCTCTCTCTCTCTCTCCTTCTCTCTCCTCTCTCTCCTCTCTCTCTCTCTCTCTCTCTCCTCTCTCTCCTCTCTCTCTCTCTCTCTCCTCTCTCTCTCTCTCTCTCTCTATATATATATATATATCAGTCGCAGTAGATTGCAATAGGCTGGAGTTTTTCTTTTAAGTGTAGATGGGAAGTTGGTCGGAAAAAAGAGTATGTTTATTTAGTGGGAGGCTCTGTGCTTTGAAAAGTAAATGAAATTTTTCGACATGACATCTGCCGTTCAAACGAGTCTGCGTTTGCATTGCTAGAAACATCCACCATACTTTGCTAATTTTATTTGAATACCGAGACCGTTGAGAACTTTTTTGCGCTGAAAACATATTTAGAAACCATCAGTATTCTTTATCTATTTTCTTTTTAAAAGGGGGATATATTTTTTAGTTCTGCAATTAATATTTTGTTTGCTTTGTTGATGCACATGCCAAGTGATGTCAGATACGTTATAGAGGAAGGTATGTGAAGATGGAAAGAAGGGGAACAAAGAGAAGAAGAGGACTGAGGAAAACGGCAGGAGGGGGAGAGAGGGAGGAAGGAAGAGAGAGAGAGAGGGGGGGTAGGGAAGGAGGGAGACACAGACAGACAGACAGACAGACAGACAGACAGACAGACAGACAGAGAGAGAGAGAGAGAGAGAGAGAGAGAGAGAGAGAGAGAGAGAGAGAGAGAGAGAGAGAGAGAGAGAGAATGAATAAATAATCTTTATTTTTCAAGGGTAACAGAGAGAGAGAGAGAGAGATGGGGGGAGAGAGGGAGAGGGAGAAAGATATGTTTATTTTACGGGGTAAAGCAAACAACAAGCGTGTCATACTTTTCAACTGTCTGATACAGTTGAAATTAGGTTAGAAGGACTAAGATGTTGTAAATGGAAATTTCGTGTTTTTGTTTTTTTTACCTGGTCCCCCTTTTCTTTATGTGTGTATTATGAATGTGTGTGTGTGTGTGTGTGTGTGTGTGTGTGTGTGTGTGTGTGTGTGTGTGTGTGTGTGTGTGTGCACGCGTGCGTGCGTGTGTGTGAGTTTATGTGTATCAGTTTATGTGTGTTTGTTTATGTGTGTGTGCATGTACATGCACATGTATGTGTGTGTATTTGTGTAAATGCGCAACTTTTTAGGGAAAGAAATGTACATGTGCATGCAGATTTGGAAGAAACGAAGTAGTTTACGCTATCTAGTAGTGATATTGTTTATGCAAAGCATGCAGCGCATGATAATACGCGCGCGCGCACGCATGCGTACGTGTGTGTGAACTTATGTGTATAAGTTTATGTGTGTGTGTTTATGTGTGTGTGCATGTACATGCGCATGTATGTGTGTGTATTTGTGTAAATGCGCAACTTTTTGCGGAAAGAAATGTACATATACATGCACATTTGGAAGAAACGAAGTAGGTTACGCTATCTAGTAGTGATATTGTTTTATGCAAAGCATGCAGCGCATGACAATACAATACAAAAATACAAGACAAGACAACAAAGGACAACACAGAGAGCAGAAGACTTATAATGATGGAACGAAATAGAACAAATGATTTTGACTTGGACTTACAATGCCAAAGTTTTTTTGCTGCCAGTTGTGTCACTGCTTTAATAAAACATACATTAATGTAGAACTTGCAGAAAGAATCACTAAAAATAAGATAAAACTTTTGGTATAACTCCCCACCCCCACCCCCAACCCCCGTTCATGAAACAAAAACAGATGGAGTCCTACGATCTGCATGCAACTAAAGACCCCCCCCCCCCCACCCCACCCCCCTAAAAAGAACCCCAAAACCAAAAACAAAAAGACTTGGTTGTGATATTATATACGTACGTACCTACCTTGAAATATCTAGGTTTTCTAATATACAACACACCTTTGCATACTTTGAAATCTTGATTGCAATGTACCTTATTTCATTTATGATTATGCCTACCTTTTTTTAAATGATATATTTTTTCCCGATGTCCGAATGCATCTACCTGATTGGTGGTGAAACAGTTGTATGTACGCAAAAATCCCACCATTGGTAAACTGCAAAGCACTGATTGAGTCGAACGAAAATAAATAATAGATATCCGAATAATTATGAAAATACCAATCATTGTGAATGCCTTCTATCACCAGTTTGTGTGACGGACATTTCACTTTAAATGATAATAATAGTGAAAATAATAAGTAATGATAATGATAGTAATGATGATGATGATGATGATGATGATGATGATGATGATGATGATGATGATGATGATGATAATAGAGGTAGTAGTGTAGTAGTAGGTAGTAGTAGTAGTAGTAGTAGTAGTAGTAGTAGTAGTAGTAGTAGTTATAATGAGAATAACAATAATAATGAGAATAACAATAATAGTTAGGAGAGTTTACATAAAGCTGTATCTTGCAAAAAACAGATCAAAGCGCTTTTCAAAATCGTCATGTACATCCATCTATTATTTCCTTCTTTTTTTGTTTCCAGATTCCCTCCTGACCGTGCAGCCCCAGTTCCTTCACCTCCTGCAGCCCGTGGACATAGGCCAGCTTCCTCAGGGCCAACAGCAACCACACCCGCCCCAACACCCTCACCAACAACAGCAGCAGCAGCAACAACAATCGCAGCAGCAGCAGCAGCAGACGCTCACCAACGGCTACTACAACCCCAACGACAACCTGTACATCTACACCAGCAACTCGGCAGACCCCACCCCCGATGGCACAGACAAAGTGGAAGAGACTTTCTTAGACATGGACAGTGAGAAAAACGCTTTGCAATATGTTCAGCAACAACAGCAGCAACAGCAGCAGCAACAACAACAACAACAACAACAACAGCAGCAACAGCAGCAGCAGAGAGTGTTACAGGAGCAGTACGGTTACGGGAGTAACGGTTACAGGCAGTATGTGGGGACTGGGAACGTGGACACATCCCCTGATAGCGGGATCGGGCAGGATCCTGGTCTGTCTCCTAACGCTGCTCTCATGGTGAGAAGAGCTGGGAGATACGGGATACAGGGGGTGGTGCGGTGGGATGGGAAGGAAGAGAGGGCGGGTAGGGATTTAGGGGGGGGGGGAGGTGGTTGTTAGAGAGTGAGAGACAATTTGACAATTTGACAATTGTTTATTTGTGATAAGCATTGACGCCCATTCACAAGAGGACAGTGGGACGGGGACTGGGCACAAAACATAGAATCAATGTAGAGCATAATGATCAACAGCCCAAACAGTCTTCATGACATGGATTCCATATCATTATTCTAAACAGATATAGAGAGTGAGAGAGACACAGAGAGACACAGAGAGAGAGAGACAGAGAGAGACAGAAAGAGACAGAGACAGAGAGAGAGAGAATGATGTAGGTAATGAGAGAGAGGAAGAGAAAGAGAGAGAAAGAAAGAAAGAAAGAGACAGAAGGAGAGAGACAGACAGACAGAGACAGACAGACAGACAGAGAGAAAAAGATAGACAGAGAGATGATGATGATGATGATGATGATGATGATGATGATGATGATGATGATGATGATGTGGGTGATTAGAGAGAGAAAGAGAGACAGACAGACAGAGAAATCTGGCGGAGATGGAACCCATCCTTTTTCAGGAAAATGATTTTCAGGTAGGGATCGATCTCAAGGTCAAGCCACCACCGAGGCACCTGTTCAAGGGGGTCTCTACCCCTGAAGTTAGCAGCTGTGCCGATTCCACTCACCTGAGAGTCTTTCAGATGAGACAGTAAACTGAGATCCCGTGTGCAAACGCTCACAGAACACATTATGCACACGTTAAAAAACGTTCTGCGTTTCGTAAGAGTAAGCCATAGTATGCCGTTGGGAACGGATGACAAAACTTAAAAAAATAGATAAAAACTGCATGCACACTGGTGTCGTGTTTGGACATCATCCCCGAAATCGGAATGCGGTTACCTTAATGGTGGGCAAAAAAAACCCCAAACAAACAAAACAAAATCGGTCGCACACACAAAATTTCACCGTGATTGAACCTTAGAGCTTTAGCTGAAGACTGTTAAAAAATGTCTAGATAGGAAAGTGTAGTTGTACAGATTTCATCTATGTAAAAATAAAAATCAAAACGATTACGATTACATGTATTCTATCTGATCTGCTTTCAAGGACATTAGGGAATCAAGTTTATCCCCAAAAAAGAAGAAAAGGAAAAAAAAGGTATTACCGACATTTGATAATGAGATGAGTCTCCCGGTTCTGAAGTTTGTGTTGCGCTCACGTGAATGAAATATAGATCACTCCTGTGCTTCCCACAGCTGTCATTAAAAGGTCCCTATGGGACAAAGTGGGGGAAAGGACTTAGATGATACATCGTGGCAAACAAAATATGCATATTATGCAAGATACGCAAGTCTCTCACTGTCTGTCTCAGTTTGTATGCCTGCCGGGCTGTTTGTTTGTCTCTGTTTCTGTCGCTACCTCCCTGAGCCTGTTTATCTGTATCTCTGTGTCTGTCTCTCTGTTTGTGTGTCTGTCTGTCTCTCTCATTACTTTTCTACGATCATAACTTATCTCTTACTTTTTTAAATAGCACACACATGCGCGCGCGCACGCGTACACACACACATACACACACATACTCGCTCAGAATTTAAAAAAAAATGACACCCAAATAATAATCATATGTTTTGTTTTTACCGTATTGGCAGACCATAAAAGACACGACAGGAAATGACGTCACGAAGAAGGACGGGAAGTCACTAAAGAGGCGGAAGTCGTCCCAGAATCCTGTGCTGCAGCGGCAGTGCTCTTCCGGTTCCGATAAAGTTCTGACCCGGAACCCTGCCATTCAGAAATTGTAAGTTTCTCTGTGTGTGTGTGTGTGTGTGTGTGTGTGTGTGTGTGTGTGTGTGTGTGTGTGTGTGTGTGTGTGTGTGTGAAAGAGTGAAAGTGTGAAAGTGCGAGAGTGCGAAAGAGAGAAGAGAGTAAGAAGAGAATAAAAGAAAGCTTACATCTTTACGCTAACTTGGGTGTGTATGTAAATTTATGCACACGCATAATTTTATCTGCGTTAATTTCGTACCCGAATAGTATCATGTCATAATCTGCGCAAAGTTTCTTCAGGGCTTTTAACTAGATAATAAGACCGCTTCGTTTTGGTATTTTCCTCACACCTTCTCATTTTCCCTTGATTTTATTGGTCGTGTTTGCTTCAACATTGTAAACATCGGTTCTGTCTCTGTCTCTGTCTCTGTCTCCGTCTCTTTCTCTGTCTCTGTCTCTGTCTCTGTCTCTCTCTTTCTCTGTCTCCCACACTCTTATGTGCATTATTCTTTTGTATTTTGGCCTAAGGCCTATGTATAGTAAAAGTCTGAAGTCTGAAGTCACTGTTTCTATCTCTGTCTCTGTCTCTCTCTGTCTCTGTCTTTATCTCTCTTTCCCTCTTTCTATCTCTCTCTCTCTCTCTCTCTAACAGAAACACCTTTTTTGTTGACCTTTGAATCAGCATGAAAGTCATTCTGTTCCCTCATAGAATTGAGACGATGGTAGGGATGATGATAGAAGAAACTCAATCTCGTGTGAACAAGTCGAATGAATAACCTCACAGAGAAGAAACCAGGGAGGGTGGGAGGGAGGGAGGCAGAGAGGGAGGGACAGAGAGAGAGAGAGAGAGAGAGAGAGAGAGAGAGAGAGAGAGAGAGAGAGAGAGAGAGAGAGAGAGAGAGAGAGAGAGAGAGAGAAGAGAGAGAGAGAGAAAGAGAGAGAATACGAATACGAATACGAATACGAAATGTTTATTCAGATTAGGCCATAGCCCCCAACTGAAGGGGTGATCATTTACAAACCAATGTAAATCATTTCATTTTCAATCAGAAAATATAACACCAAATCATATCATATCATGTAATACCTTACGACACAGCAGCATCCAGTCGTTTTAAGGCTTTATAAATGTACAATGCCAAGTTATTCAACACATTTTCATTTTTTGATGCCATAAGTACATTGAACCGGAAACGACACGGATCTTTATAATATTTTGATTGGATAAGTTTGATCCTCAGGTCATAAAGAACAGGACAACATAACACAAAGTGTATTTCATTTTCTTCTGAGTTATGGCATAGACGGCATATTGTTTTATCCGTTAACCTGTTGTATCTAAACCGATGACTTGCAATAGCTGATACACCAAATCTAAATTTTGTCAGAGCACTTTTAACATATCTGTTCATTTCAATTTCGGTATATGGTTCAACACTATTTGTAACTTTAAACATACTATATTCCCTAAATCTACTACTGTTTTCTACATGGTCATGCCAGTCCTGCCACCTGCAGTCAATGATTCTTTGTTTGAAACATTTGATAAAGCTCCCAACATCCTCAACACCCTGATTATCCCAAACATATGCAAATCCATAAGTACTTAGACACATCCGCACATTTGTGGCCCAAGTCTTCTTACCGTTAATATCCAGATTATATAGCATCTTATAAGCTCTGCTTGGCAGTCTATGGTTTTCCAGTCTCATTATCCTAAGCCAGTACGTAATACATTTCACATAAGAATTCAGATATATTGGGTATCTTCCAACTTCTCCATAAATAAGATCATTAGGAGTTCGATTGTCAACATTCATGAAACGTTTCATGGCAAACAAATGAAGTCTTTCAATCTGATTTCCGTTTTCAAAAGCCCATATTTCGGCACCATACTGTAAAATAGATTGAACCTGAGAATCAAACAATTTTACAAATACTTTCAATGAACTGCAATCAAGTCTATAAATAACTCTGAGAATAACAAGTACTGCTCTTTTTGCTCTGTTCATTAAATCCTGGCATGCAAAAGTAAAACTTAGTCTAGTTGAAAAAAATATTCCAAGATATTTATAAGCATTTACTACTTTAACAATTTCAGTATTGTATTTCCAATGCTCATGACTAGCTAGATATCCCCCCTTACGAAAGACAATAATATTTGTTTTCTCCATATTTACCTTTAACTCCAATCTCGTTGCTGCATGATACAAACTGTTCATCTGTCTTTGTAAGCCTACGACCGTTGTTGATATCAAAATAATATCATCAGCAAAAAGTAACACAAATAATTCTATCACATCAAAAGAAACTCCATGCTTTCCATTTTCAATAATTTCTAAGGCAAGATCATTGACAAATAATGAAAACAATATCGGACTACACACATCTCCTTGCTTTACACCCCTTGTACAATTCACAAAGTCAGATAATGTTGTTCCATTTCTCACTCTAGCCTTTACTTCTCTGTACATACTTTGTATACATCTGTGTAGTTTTCCTCTAACTCCATTTTTTAATAAAATAGGCCATAACAAATTTCTAGAAACAGAATCAAAAGCTTTTTGAAAATCTACAAAAGCAACATATAATTTATGGTTATGTGCAAATTGCTTTTGAACAGCAGCTAACAAAGTAAACATATGATCTACTGTGCTATAATCCTTCTTGAATCCAGCTTGGTATTCGCCTGTAATATTATGTGTCATTACCCATTCTTGTAGTCTATTATTAACAACTGAACTATATATCTTACTCGCTATATTACACAGAGATATTCCTCGATAATTGTTTGTATCGTTTACATTTGAGAAAGAGAGAGAGAGAGAGAGAGAGAGAGAGAGAGAGAGAGAGAGAGAGAGAGAGAGAGAGAGAGAGAGAGAGAGAGAGAAGAGAGAGAGAGGCATACTGGGAGAGAGGGTTGGAGGGGTGGAGGGGGACGGGGAGAGATGGAGGGAAAAAAGATAGATAGATAGATAGAGAGATAGAGAGATAGATACATGGATGGATGGATGGATGGATGGATGGATGCGTGCGTGCGTGCGTGCGTGCGTGCGTGCGTGCGTGCGTGGATGGATGGATGGATGGATGGATGGATGGATGGATGGATGGATGGATGGATGGATAGGTAGGAAGTCAGGCAGTTGGGTGGGTGGCTGGGTGTATGTATGGATGGATACATACTGAGAAACAGAGAGAGAGAGAGAGAGAGAGAGAGAGAGAGAGAGAGAGAGAGAGAGAGAGAGAGAGAGAGAGAGAGAACATAGAGGGAGAGAAAGGAGGGAGGGACAGTCAGACAGACCGAGTCTGATAAGACACTAGACACTGTACATGTATAGAATACATTGGCATCTGCCTTTGACAGGCCACTAGCCAAAGAGAGGGGGAGTTAGTAGCAAGAACTCATAGAGAAAAGCAACAAAGAATTGCACCATGTCGTTCTAACTCTCAATTGCCATCTTCTCGACACCCGGGAGAAAAAGAGACAGACAGACAGACAGAGAGACAGAGAAACAGAGACAGAGACAGTGAGCAGATGGTAGGCGTGGAAAATAAGTAAACGGGTAAATTCCAAAGGCATTCACTTTGTCAAGGTGCCTTTCAGCGAAGGTAGCAAGTATCATACATTTCAAAATGACAAAAGACAAAAATCCACCTTCACAAGCAAAAATATTATCTATCAGAGGGATCCCATTTTAAGATAATGCTATCCCTTGAACTGAAGCGTTTGCCCTTGAGGGGGTGCTCTACCACAAAGACCCCGAGCTATTTCTAAAACTTTTTAGACACATTTTCATGGACATGTTAAAAGCTTTAGCTAGTCCGTTCTCTTCCCTCTTTTGATTTCAAGGCCAGGGGTAGTAGTCTCAGTAACGGTGCAGAAATGTTTACCATGGCTCTGAACTGAAGATACGCCAGAGCGAATGGCATGTTAGAAAAGTTGGTGTTTTTTTTTTCTTCTTCAAATCATAATACTGTGGCTGACAAAATATTTGCAGGAAAGATACGAATATGATTCTTAGTACTCGACCGTCATGAAGGTCAAACTACAGTTATAAGGTTTATAAAAACTGACGAGGTTTAATCCAACGGCTTTACTTAAGTGGTGATCTTTTTTAAAGTCATTATTATTAGCAGTGGCTTTTAGAGGGGAAAAAAGAAAACAACTCGTTACTTATAGATCATTTTAATCTACATTCCTATGAAGATGTAGAAGTGTATTGATGGTGTGGTATGAAGAGAAGATGTTGTAGTGTATCGACGGTGTGGTGTGGAGTAAAAAGAAAAAATGTTGTAGTGTGTTGATGGTGTGGTATGCAGTGAAGATGCTGAAGTGTATTGGTGGTGTGGTATGTAGTAAAGATGTTGTAGCAATACCAGAAAACTACAATCATAAGGCTTGTATTAACTGATCAGGTTTATGTAACTTCACTTTCCAAAGAAACTGTAAACCGTGAATGTATAATCTGAGTATGTGTCTGTTCTGAAAACTCCCAGCAACAACAAGAACAACTGTAGGCTACCTTTTAGCAGTGCCTTTCAAAGTAAATGATAGATCTAGCCCCGTGTTTTCTTTGAGAAAAACGCAGTTCTGAAAAGCTGTTATTTTTGGCAGTGTCTTTCTAAACAAAAATATAGGCCTACATATGTATATTCGTTGAACAAAACAACTTTAGGTTGTCGAAACCTGTACATTTGCCAACGTCTTTTGAAACAAATTATACCCCTACATTTTCATAGAAGAAGCTTTAGCCCAGACTTAACCTTGCTTAAATGATTATGTGGAACACACACACACAGTCTCTCTCTCTCTCTCTCCTCTCTCTCTCTCTCTCTCTCTCTCTCTCTCTCTCTCTCTCTCTCTCTCTCTCTCTCTCTCTCTCTCTCTCTCTCCAACACACACACACACACACACACACACACACACACACTCACACACACATACATACACACACACAAATACACACACACGCGCGCGCACACACACACACACACACACACAATCTCAGCACACCACCCCCACACCACGCGTGCTCGCGTGCACACACACACGCACACACACACATACACACACTCACACACACACACACTCACACACATACACACACATATATACAAACTCACAAACACACAGACACACACACACACACACACGCAAACACAGACGACACCCCCACCATCCCCCCCACTACACAAACACATAACATCCCCCCCCCCCAAAAAAAAAAACAACAACCCCCACACACGACACACTGTACATACACCCCAACCCCCTCCCTCCTTTCCCAATCACAGTAGTGTTATACAAAAATTGCCGAGATACACCTATACTACGTAAGGGTCTGCTGAGTACAAAAGCCTGTGCGCAAAGACCGTGGATTTGACAAAGAAGTGGAGATGAACAGGAGAAGAGCGCAGACTGTGTCGCCGCTGCCTCAGAAGATACCATCTCTCTATCTCCACTTCTTTTTTTTTTCTTCTTCTGCATAGTAGCTATCTAGCTAGCTATAGTCTCGTGGCCAAAAAGAACCGTGTAGGTTTTTTGTTTTTTTTTCAAAATTAATGGGCCGTGCTAGCCACGTTCCCCTCCCCTCCCCCTCCACCCCCTTCTTGGATGAGCAGACCCTTGCTCTGCTTTCATCCTATTGCATGCATGCATGCAGCAAGAGGGGGGGGAGAGAGAGAGAGAGAGAGAGAGAGAGAGGCAGGCAGGCAGGCAGGCAGACAGACAGACAGACACAGAAAGAGACAGAAAGAGAGACACAGAGAGAGAGACAGAGACACAGAGAGAGAGAGAAGAGAGCAGAGAGAGAGAGAGACAGTTGGAGGTGGGGCTGGGGTCTGGGGAAGGGGAAGAGAGAAAGATTGTCTTGTTGAATTATGTAACGTCTAATGCTTACGTAACTTTGTGTACAATTGTGTGTGTGTGTGTGTGTGTGTGTGTGTGTGTGTGTGTGTGTGTGTGTGTTGTGTGTGTGTGTGTGTGTGTGTGTGTGTTGTAGGGAGGAGAACAACACCGGGTATCAGTACCATCTGGATGCCCCCATCTCCACCACCCAGAGGCAGGAAGAGGACCGGGTCACCTACCTCAACAAAAGTACGTTAGAAAAACGATCCATCCATCATGACAATACTAGATGGGGACAGGACAGCTCAGTGGACACAGCACTCGCTTTCCTCCTAGCTAAGGTTAAGCAGCATCGAGCGTGGTTACCAGTTGGATGAGTGAACCGTTTGCGCGCCTTGGCTTCCCTAAGTTCCCCAGTTCACCCAGCTGTAAATGGGTACCTGCCCTCTTTAGGGTCAGGGAAGGTAAAGCAGCGAGGGAGAGGAGATGGGCGCCGCTCTCAATATGCTGGCCTGTAGAGAAGCTCAGGTCTTTGATGTCTACCTCTTCTATAATCACATAGGTTATGGGAAAACCTTGACCTTTTTTTTAAATACTAGATCCTGATACTAACACTAGTACAAACAATACCAACAACATCAACAATAACCCCAGCAGCAGACGCAAAAAATATTTTACTGTTACTGCTATCAACAACAAAAACAGCAGCTACAAACAATACTACTAATAGCGATATCAAAAACGATAACCACAATAATAGTGATGGTGAAGGTAATAATAAATTAATAATAGTGATGATGACGATAATTCTACTGCTGCTGCTACTACTGCTACTACTGCTGTTGCTGCAACTATTACTACACTACTACTACTACTACTACTACTACTACTACTACTACTACTACTACTACTACTACTACTACTACTACTACCACTACTACTACTACTACTACTACTACTACTACTACTACTACTACTACTACTACTAGTATTAAAATTATGAAGATAATAATATTGCAACATTAACACCAACACCCCAACAACAACTATAATAACTCTTACAACAACAATGATAATAATGATAAAGATGATGATGACAGCTATAACGAAAACAGCAACAGTAGCACCAGCAATACAGTGGTATTTCTGTACCACTAAATCTCTACACAGAATTCCAAATTATCAAAAAAGACTTTCTCACATAATATCATTTTCATACTTACTTTAATCAACTCACCATTTCGAATAAAATAACCAACAAAACTGGTTTTTAACTTCTTTTTCTAGACAGTGTTATAAACGTGACGACGCATGAATAAAATGCGAAAATACAATAGTCTGGGTAATGCCTTGACAACTAAACTAATGTAGTATTCTGGTGGGAGAATAATAATTATTTCTCATTTATGTTTTTGTTCTCCACAGGCCAGTACTATCCCCTGATTCTGGAAAACACCCGACCAGAACGTGTGCCTAAAGGTGTCATGTGCAAGGTGAGTTTCTTGAGTCCTCCCTCAAGTAATCTAGCAGTTTGGCGTTCCCCAGCTTAACATCCTGTAGTGGGCATCGACCACGCAAAATAATACACTCTTTATCTTCTTACTCATCCCGACTGTATATCACTGTGAGACTACAAGTATATTATATTGAATAGTTATGGAAGTTTGCGGGTAGGTTTGTTTTGAAGTACTTAGTCGTGTAAGTAGTAATTATCGGCTGAAGAGGATATGATTATTATGTAGTGATTTAGTTATTCTTTCCGACTGTTGCTCATAATCTTGGTTATGTCCCTTAGTAATCGAAAGTGACTCCTTTTTTTTTTTTTATCAAAACGAAATTCAGTTGGTTTTGGTTTTCGTTTGGTTGTGTTTACTCTGTTTTTTGTTCGTTTGTTTTTTTGTTTAGTGTGTGTGTGTGTGTGTGAGTATGTGTGCGTGCGTGCGTGCGTGTGTGTGTGTGTGTGTGTGCGTGCGTGCGTGCGTGCGTGCGTGCGTGCGTGCATGCGTGCGTGCGTGAGACAGACAGACAGACAGACAGACAGACAGAAAGGCAGGCAGACACACAGACACCCAGACAGACACACATATAGACACTCAAACAGGCATGCAACAGACACACAGACAAACACACAGACACACAAACAGACACACAGACAGACAAACACACAAACAGACATAACGCCCGTCTGTTTCTTCGTAATATTAGATATGATATTTTGCCTGTGTCAAGATAATGTCTTTTCTTTGTCGATGATGTGTCTATAAATCTGAATAGACCTCTTGATAAAGTCACAAGCAGAGGGGAACATCTCAATGGGATCCCTAAATCCCGACTATGATTATAGTTCTGATTTTATGTTTTTGTTGTTGTTAGGATCACGAGATAGTGAGAATAGGCCCTTTTGTTCAGATCGTCTTTCTTTTTCTGTTTCTTCTTTTTTTTTAAGCCACTTGTTCAAAAGATATACCACACAGAGATTTGACACACATGCACAACATTTAATATTTAAAATATTGAAACACACACACGATGCACACACGCACGCATGCATGCACGCACGCACACCCGTACGTACGTACGCACACACATATACACACTGGCTGACTGACTGACTGACACACACATACACACAAACACACAGACACACACACATACACACACACTCACTGACTCACTCACACACAGACACACAGACACACACAGACAGACACATACACACACACACAAAACACACACACACACGACACAGACACACACACAGACAGACACACAGACACACACACAGACACACACAGACACACACACAGACACACACACACACACACACACACACACACACACACACACCACACACACACACACACACACACACACACACACACACACACACACACACACACACACAACGTTTCCCACTGCCTGCGTTGTTTTGTTGTTGTTGTTTTATTGTTTTGTTGTTGTTGTTTTTTATTCAAGATTGCAAAAACCCCACCACAGCATAGGCTGAACTCTAATGAAAATGTTTGTCCTTCTAAGCTCGTATATACAGCATATCCATCCATCCATGGTTTTTTTTATAATCTTCGCTTCACTGATAATAAAATGCAAGCCTTTTGTACGTGGCTGACAGACTCGCACCCACGTAGACCACATGACGGTATAATAGAAACAGGCAACAGCAATGTCAAATATTAACATATACATGCATCTCAAAGCTGGCTTTTGTGGGGGTTGTGTGTGTGTGTGTTGTGTGTGTGTGTGTGTGTGTGTGTGTGTGTGTGTGTGTGTGTGTGTGTGTGTGTGTGTGTGTGTGTGTGTGTGTGTGTTGTGTGTGTGTGTGTGTGTGTGTGTGTTGTGTGTGTGTGTGTGTGTGTGTGTGTGTGTGTGTGTGTGTGTGGGGTGTGTATGTGTGTGTGTATTGGCTGAGATCTCACTTAGGGGTGCGTCTTTTTGCAGTCTCTTGATTTCAAAAGAACTATCAAGAATTTAAAAAAAGTAAAAAGTATATATATAAAGATATATAATCATATATATATATATATATATATATATATATGTATATATATATGTGTGTGTGTATATGTGTGTGTGTGTGTGTGTGTGTGTGTGTGTGTGTGTGTGTGTGTGTGTGTGTGTGTGTGTGTTATTATCGCCTTTGTCTTGTTTTTTTTCTGTTTTTTTTAAAATTCTTTCTTACTGTTTGCTTATTTGTTTGTTTCCTTCTTTATTGTTGTTAATGTTCTTCTTCTTCTTCTTTTCTTTTTTCGCATATATATATACATATTATATACACATATATAATTATATTTGTGTGTGTGTGCACGCGCGCATACGCGTGCATGTGTGTGTGCATGCATGAACTCTGCTCTCTGGTTTGAATAATGTCACTGCGGTTGTCCTTAAAGACATATGCGAGAATTGTTAGCATGAAAATCCGTTTCTTTTATCATTACAAGTGTCATAAAATCCTCTTAACTTCTGAATACTCCAAGACGGTTTTCTTGGAAAAAAGTGAATGGTATTTTGTTGTATTTTATTATCATTGCCTTACATTGCGCTGAGCCGTATCATATTGCCTCGCGGTGCATTATGAAATGAAATATAGCATTCTATTGCATGTTTGAACATTTTAATTTGTCGCATACAGGATATATCACTGTGGCCTTTGCGGTGTGCAATATAACACTGTATTTTTCTTTCTATTTTTAATTTCTCAGTTTTTTTGGGGTGGTCTAATGGTCTAATGGATGGGGGGAAAGTGTTAGGCTCAAACAGGGTTCGAACCACCGCATACTATGACCCATACGTTATCGCTTTCTGGAGAGGCGCGTTACCTGTAGACCACCGATCCACGAAGGGAATTAAGGCAGTGGCAGTTCCGCATTTGAAGTTGACCTAGGAAATCGTAGAAATACCCACCCTGTAATTCACCATCACCACCACCACCACCACCACCACCACCACCACCACCCAACCACCACCACCACCACCACCAACCACCACCACCACCACCACCACCACACCACCAACCACCAACCACCACCACCACCAACCACCACCACCACCACCACCACCACCACCACCAACCACCAACCACACCACCACCAACCACCACCACCACCACCCCACCACCACCACCACAACAACAACAACAACAACAACATTACATTACATTAAACGCAACACCACTCTCCATTGCAACCCGACCCCATTCCAACACCACACTAGACACGCATTGCACCCACACCATACCCACACCCACACTCTCCTCACCAACCCCTCCACCCCCACCCCCCACGTAGACAAACACATTTACCCCCCTCCACTCTAAGCATACACACAAGCAGGCACGCTCGCATACACAACACACACACAGACACACACACAGACACACACACAGACACACAGCACAGACACACACAACACAACACAGACACACACACACACACACACACACACACACACACACACACCACACACACACACACACACACACACACACTAATTTTCCACGCCGTCTGCCGTAGATAGTGTAAAACAAGGATTAAGTATCGTCAAGACTTTTGCTGTTGCTTTTGCCTACAGTAAGCCTGCTTACACACAAGAAAAGAAAACAAAACGAAATCAACCGAACATTTTTTCCATGGACACCCTGGGGAGGCCAAGATGATATCTTTACTTTAAAAAAAACCCATCTGTCTCTCTGTGTGTGTGTCTCTCTCTGTCTCTGTCTCTTTCTCTGTCTCTCTGTCTGTCTCTCTGTTTCTGTCTCTCTCTCTGTGTCGCTCTCTGTGTGTCTGTCTGTCTCGCTCTGTCCGTCTGTCTGTCTCTCTCTCTCTCTCACTCTCTCTCTCTGTCTCTCTCTGTATCTCTCTCTGTATCTCTCTGTCTGTCTGTCTGTTTGTCTCTTTCTGTGTCTCTCTGGGTCTCTCCCTGTGTCTCTGTCTGTCTGTCTGTCTGTCTGTCTGTCTCTGTCTCTGTCTCTGTCTCTCTCTCTCTCTCTGTCTCTCTCTCTCTTTCTCTCTTTCCCTCCCTCCCTCTCTCCCCCCCCCCCCTCTCTCTCTTTCTTTCTTTCTTTCTTTCTTTCTCTTTCTCTTTCTATCATGTGTTCGTTAGCTTGACAAAACTTCTTGGGTGGGCGACGACACATAAGGAGAAATATTGGAGTAAGGGGACCCGCCTTTTCTGTTTATTTGAGAAAGAGAAGAGAAAGAACAGAAGAAAGCGAATTGAAAAGAAGAAGAAAGTAAAAAGTCAGAGATAAAAGAGAGAGAGAAAGAAATAGTGAGAGAGAGAGAGAGAGAGAGAGAGAGAGAGAGAGAGAGAGAGAGAGAGAGAGAGAGAGAGAGAGAGAGAGAGAGAGAGAGAGAGAGAAAATACAAAATTGATATGAATACTAATAGTTTATTGTAGAAGGCTATTGCGGCCCATTTACGAGGGAACAGTGGGACTGGGCAATGCTCATATTCAAACACACCAGAACAATTTTAGTACGACTCATCCATCATTAACCAGAGACAGAGACAGCACGAGACAGAGAGAGAAAGAGACAGAGAGAAAGAGACAAGAGAAAGAGTGAGAGACAGACAGAGGCAGGCAGACAAAGACACACAGAGATAGAGACAAGGAGCACAAACAGACTCAAAGGCACACACACACACAGACACACTTGCAGACACACAGAGAGGTGGGAGTGGGTGGGCGCCGGGCGGGTGCGGCTTTATTTCACAAACTAAGAAGAATAAGAAAGAGAAGCAGTGGTAATTCTGTTTTTCTTAAACAAGAGAATGGGGGTAATGAAACCTGAAAGGCAAGAGAGATGTAGGAGGGAAGAAACACACCGAGAGAGAAAAAACAGCAAAAGTAAAAGAAAACCAAAACACCATAACAAAGCAGGATGAATATGTGAACAAAAGGGGAGAGAAATGCGGTAGCAACAGAAAGTAAATGAACGAAAAGAAAGAACAACAGAGAGGGCAAGAGGGAGAGAAAACAAACGAAAAAGAACAAAAGAAAAAAGAAAAAAAAGCTAAAATAACTCTCACACATCTACACACACACACACACACCTAAACACGCAAACGCACTTACACACACACGCACACACACATACGCACACGCACACGCACACTTACACACATGTCCATGGTACTTGGTTTTGGATAACAAAAGCCTCAACAAATAATCCCCCCAAAACACACAAGACTGTAATATACGAACATACAGGATAAAAACAACTACCACAAAAGAAAAAAAAAAGATGAGTATCACTGAACTATGGATACTGTCCGTCTCCAGGAAAGAGGAACCTGACCTGCAAAAATAAATACCACACAGTGAAGGATGCTTCGTTGGTGTTTAAGGCATAAACAAAGTCATTGTGTTTATTCAAACAAAACTGGACCCTTAACGTCAAAGGCATTTAAAATATACAAAAAAGAGCATCCACTCGCCAAAAGCTGACAGTGTGCTCACCAGGAAGGAAGATTATGTTCTCAACAGGAATCATGATGTTGTCTATAGCATTCCTGTTTTGGTGTCGTTAGTAAAAACCCATACACACAAAAACAACTTGGTTAGATTTTACATCAGACAACATGTAGATATGGATAATGACACTTTTGAGCTGATATACTTCCATCAACCATCAAATTCAGACTTATCTATTTAAAAGGTCACGGTACTTAGGCTGGGTTTTCCCTCAGAAAAATAAAAGAGCAAGAATAGAATATAGATAGACGTTGTTTTTTTTCAATGTCATATTAGACACAGTCTAGTGTACATCCATTAAAATGATTAAATCGCTTTTGCTTTTACGTGGTTCTCAATATGAGAGAGAGAGAGAGAGAGAGAGAGAGAGAGAGAGAGAGAGAGAGAGAGAGAGAGAGAGAGAGAGAGAGAGAGAGAGAGAGAGAGAGAAGCCGCATTAGTTTATCGTGGATCAGTATGGCCAGACAGTCTGGAGGGAAGAAAGGACTTGATTTTTTTTTCTTGTCATTTTTTTTTGGGGGGTGGGGGGCATGTTTCGAGTGTGTAGCCGCCAAGGTTGATGAGATTAAGTCAACATTGAGGAGTATGACGGCATTTTGTTCAAGGTCGTCTGTTAAGTTATAGCACTGAGGGCACTGACCAGTCCCTTCTTTTAGGGGTAGACGACATAGAGCAAGGCAGTAAAGGGTGCCGCCCTTCTTGGTGGTCTGAAAGAAACCACCTACGCACACAAACACACAGACAGACACACACACAGACACAGACACACCCACCCACCGACCCACACACACACACACTCACCGACCCACCCACCCACCCATCCACAGAGAGAGAGAGAGAGAGAGAGAGAGAGAGAGAGAGAGAGAGAGAGAGAGAGAGAGAGAGAGAGAGAGAGAGAAAGAGAAGAACAAGAAGAAAGAGAGAAAATGAAATTAATTGGATACAAAACAGCAAGAAAAGAAAACAGAAATAATCGTATTTTTTTAAAAAATCAGGGGGGAGAGAGTACGTAATGATTACAATTTTTGAGTGCCTTGTCGCGAAGATTTCTTTTGTTTCTTTCTTTTTTTTTAACAATGCTTGATGTTTGACTTTCTGAGTGTTTTGTCACCAAGATCTTTTTGTAACGGTAAATATGATGAAGATGAGCTCGTTGAGTGTTTTGTTGCTAAGATTTGTTTTAAAAAGGCATAATACGATGATATTGAATTTAACGATTTGAGTGTTTTGTCGCCAAGATTCTTTTTAAAAAGCATAATACGATGATATTAAAATTAACGTTTTTAGTGTTTTGTCGCCAAGATTGTTTTTAAAAGGCATCATATGATGCTATTTAATGTTTTGAGTATTTTGTCGCGAAGATTCTTTTTAAAAGGCATCATATGATGCTATTTAATGTTTTGAGTATTTTGTCGCCAAGATTCTTTTTAAAAGGCATTATATGATACTATTTAAATGTTTTGAGTGTTTTGTCGCCAAGACGTTTATAAAAGGCATATATATGATCAAGTTTAGCTTCTGTTCTGACGCCAAGATTCTTTTGGGGAGGGGGCGGGTCCGACCCTATTTTTTTTGTTAAGCCTGGCAGTGTTTTTGATCAAGGTCGTCTGTCTAAAGTTAAAAAAGACTAGTGGCCAGTTGCTGTGTCCGCCCACGCTTACGCTTACGCTTACTAATGGGCGTTTGATGTCTGCTTTTATGGCTTAGAGCCTTACTGTGAGTGCAGTGCTTTAGGTTGGAGGAAAGATAGCCGCCGATTTTTTTTGTTGGGGGGGTGTTTTTGCAGAGGTGTGTGTATGTGTGTGTGGGGGTGGGGTGGGTGTGTATGTGTGTGTGTGGGGGTGGTGTGTGTGTGTGTGTATGTGTGTGTGTGTGTGTGTGTGTGTGTGTGCGCGCGCGTGTACGTGTGTTGATGTGTTTGTGTGTAAACAAAAGGCATGAAACAATAGGTGAAAACATTCATGGCAGGGCAGGTTAAAATGGTGTTTTTAAACTACGACTTACAAAATGCCAAAGTAACAAGAAAAAAATAGCAAAACAAACAACCACTAGAAAACTATGTCAGAAATAAACTGTTGAATGGTTACAATTTTAAGCACGTTTTAAGCACACATACACACACACACACACACACTCTCTCTCTCTCTCTCTCTCTCTCTCTCTCTCTCTCTCTCTCTCTCTCTCTCTCTCTCTCTCTCTTCTTCTCTCTCTCTCTCTCTCTCTCTCTCTCTCTCTCTCTCTCTCTCTCTCTCTCTCCTCTCTCTCTCTCTCTCTCTCTCTCTCTCTCTCTCTCTCTCTCTCTCTCTCTTCCTCCTTCTCTCTCTCCCTGCTTCCCCCCGCCTTTTCTCCCAAGATGGTCACATTCTCAAACACTCCAAATTTTTAATATAGTGGCTCAGGGCCGAAATACAATAAAGCTATTCAGTGCTCAGTGTTCAGTGTTCTCTCCCACAGACTGTCATATTTAATCGTTTGTTGTTCTTGCTTTTCAAAAAATGTTTGTTGTTCTTGCTTTTCAAAATATATATTTTATTGATAAGGCTATCAATGGACCTGTCATACAGAAACGTTTTTGAAAAGATTATGTAAGACGTCGTAAAATCTAAATGCATGTCACAATTTGTTTTTTTTTTCTGCCGTGCGAAGTTAACTCTGTGCTATTTTCCGTGGGAAGAGTCTGTTATCAACTGTCAAAATATCCCATTCAACCAGTAATTGAATATATTAAGCTAATATTTCACGTAGGGCATAATCCTGTCTGTATATTACTCTATGCAGCAGTGGCGTGTACACTATAATAAGGTGTTAAGGTGTTACCAATTGTCTACGAACTTAGGGGAAACGTAGCGCAGTTTGCAGTCTTTGCAACTACACTATTTTCTTTCTTTTGTCTGGTTTATTCTAATGAACTCTACCTCCTAAGAAAAATCTTATTTTAGTTGTCTGTCGTGCTTTTGAAGGTAGTTAAAATGGTGTAATTCGTTATAATCTGTTGCTTTTATGATCACTGGTTTTATTATTGTTCTGTTTTTTGTTTTCCTGATTTATTCTATTGTATTATGTCTTTTTTCAGTCCAATTTTGGGTTTAGTTAGGTATCTGTCCTGAATTTGAATGTAGTTACAATTAATGTGTTCCACCATTGAATTCATTTCTCGTTTTTCTTTTTAGGAGTATTTGGCCATAAATGTTCCATGCTAGTATTTTTGTTTCTTTATGGAAAAACCCCACCTTTCAGACATCATCCCTAAAGTCAGAATGCGGCTATCTTAATGGTGGGGCGAAAACGATCGCATACGCAAACAAATATCACCATTGGTGACCCTGGGGGCACTAGCTGAGGATCCAACCAGAAAAAACTAACAGCCCCAAAACTTGAATGCCGTTTTGTTCTTGGTTTCTACATCGCTATAGTAGAAATACTACTTTTGTATTTGTTTTTCTTCTCTATTTTACCCTAAACTTCCATCTTTTATCTTTTTACTGTATGGTTTTGCTTCGATGCTTTACTATAGAGGCACTGCCGGTCTGCACAAGTTTGCTTCACATGTGTCCTGTCTATATTTCATGCATGGCCCGTGCCAGTGCTGTATAGAGGGGTATATAGGATCATGCCTGAAACATAAGCTTCTATTCAATTATTGATTGAATGGGACTTTTTTTTCTGACGGAAGGACACTTCACACAGTGCGACTCAAGTGTCAACGCTTTAAAAAAAAAAAAAAAAAAAAGCTGGAAGGATGTCGATATGATAGTAATGTTGAACACCTCCCATACTCAAATGTTCTCCCAGAGAGGGTTTTAAAAAAATTCTCCCTCCTCTGCATAGAAAAACTATCATTAAAATGCATACCTGCCCCCATAGGAATACCGAGGCCCTGTCAGTATAAACAGCATCTCACACCTTCTACAAATTCTGTGCTAGGAATTCTTTTTTTTTAACTACCCCATTCTTTGTTTCTGCTTTGTTCAATGTTTTTCAAGTCACCTCCTTCTTAACCATTTTCTGTCTGCTTAGTCCATTCTCCTGCCTTTTTTTCTCCTCAGAAAGACTTAAAATATAATAATTCTCTCCTGTGATGAAGTCGGATGCGCTGAGCCTGATTTTTTTGTCATGTGCATAACGGCAGTGCGATGCAGTTTTGCTCATAATTATGACAGACAACAATGAGTTGCTGTGTGAGTGTTTGAGAAAGAAGAAATTTAAACTGGTTATCTCGCACACCACTGTAAAAGAAATTCATTCAGAGAATTTTGCCGTGACTTACAGTAGTGTACACATATAAAAGATCATCTATTAATTATGATAAAGAACGAATCAAGGGATGTATGGATCTTTCTCCTGATCCTTTTACTTTTTTCTCCAATTCATCTCCAATTCCAAACCATCTCCACCCTTCACCTTCACTTAACCCGTAGTCTGCGCAATATATCGCAGTTGCATCACTGAAGACTTTGCAAAACCAGCTTCCTCCACTCCTCACGGTGTCCTCATCTTTCCATAGTACATCATTCCCACTCAAGGCCAATCGTCTACCTATCTATAAATTCACCCATCATTTCGTTCTTGAAAGAAAAGAGATAAAACAAGACCAAGTCGACAGTACTTTTCTAAAAAGTACCAGGGGTAGAATTACTGCGTGACAAATCTTTACAATGGACACCAGGCAGTCACGGCTCATAAGATGTCCTGAACAGACGTCAGCAGACGTCAGACACAGCCTAAGGGGTGGTGGTAGTGGGGGAGGAGGGGTATGGTGGTAGTTG
>CM060323.1:35352734-35370234 GCA_030674155.1 Stramonita haemastoma | reverse complement strand
ACTGTTTGACTCCAACAAAGAACTCATGCCCAGTCATCGCGGCTACTGCCAGATCAAAGTCTTCTGTGACAAGGTAACACAGAGAGAGAGTCAGAGAGAGAGAGAGAGAGAGAGAGGAGAGAGAGAGAGAGAGAGAGAGAGAGAGAGAGAGAGAGAGAGGAGAAAATGGAGGGAGGGAGGTGTGTGTATGTGTGTTTGTGTGTGTTATCAATAGAGTTTAGTTCTTGTTTTAGTTGATATTATTAAGGAATATACACTCATATCCTTTTTCACATTTAGTCCTTGTGTGCATGCGGCTTTGTAAATGATTTTGTGTGGACGCATACGCTTGCATGTGATTACCTTTTCATGTACATCATGCTTGACGATTTTGTACTATTGAAAAATAGATGGAAGCCACTTCGTGTGCAGTCATTGATAGACTGTGACTGAGAAACTCTAGATGGATAAATTGATTGACTTGATTGATTTTATGGATTAGTTGAATGGTTGATGAATTGGTGATGTATTGAATGATGACAGGGGGCGGAGAGGAAGACGAGGGACGAAGAACGCAGACGCAATGCCAAGGCCTCCAAGCAACCGGAAAACCCGGCCTGTTCTCGTATGCATGCAACACTCTGCCTGTCTATGTCTGTCTCTGTCTGGTGTCATGTGTGTGGTGTGTGTGTTGTGTTGTGTGTGTGTGTGTGTGTGTGTGTGGTCGTGTGTGTGTGTGTGTCGTGTGTGTGTGTGTGTGTGTGTGTGGTGTGTGTGTGTGTGTGTGTGTGTGTGTGTGTGTGTGTGTAATGTGTGTGTTGTTTGTGGTTTGTGTGTGCATGTGGGTTTGTGTGTGTATGTATATGTAGTGTGTGTTTGCGTTTGTGTGTATATGTGTGTGTGCGCGCGATATGATCTGTGTGTAGTGTAGGACACAGGAATTATTATAATTATGAGCAATGGTATGAACGGTGTGTTGTGTGGACATAATTATGAACTGTGATATTAAGTGCGTTGTGTAGACACAATGAACTGCACTGTAATTTATTATATCTATTTTTATCTTTTTTATCTTTGTTTTTATCGAGGATAATGGAATAAGCACTCATGTGCTTTTTTACAATCCAGTCCCCGTGTGTTTACAATTTTGTAAATTTTGTCATCCGTCCCCACTGGCACACAATGGCCTACTCTCTCTCAAAGTGAAACAGAATATATGACCTGTGTGTTATGCCAACACATTGAACTGCACTGTAAACTACTATACGAACTGTGTATAATGTATGGACACACAAACAGTACTGCACTACGAACTGCGATCTGAAGGGTGTGTGTGTGTGGTGCGGGGTGTGGTTGTCAGCAGGGCGCAAACGCACGGAGGAGGTGTTCCACCAGCCCTGTGACCGCTCTGACTTCTACAGCATGGCCGACCTCTCCACCACCCCTGTCTACTTCAGCCCCTCCTACGTCACTGCAGCGGATTGCAAACCGCAGGTAGGCTAGGCCCCACACAGCAAACTATCTTTTTGTCGCCCTTCAGTGTTAATCGCTGGTAATCCTCCTCGCAACCAACTATTTTCGAATCGCCCGTAATTGCAAACCATTAGTAGCCTCGTGAAACCTGTATCTAAGTTTGTCCTGATTGTAAACCATAGGTAACCAACCCCATAAAAAGTGTGTCCAAATCTTCCATAAGTGCAAACCATAGGTAACCAACCTCATAAAAAATATGTCCAAATCTTCCCTAAGTGCAAACTATAGGTAACCAACCTCATAAAAAATATGTCCAAATCTTCCCTAAGTGCAAACTATAGGTAACCAACCTCATAAAAAATATGTCCAAATCTTCCCTAAGTGCAAACTATAGGTAACCAACCTCATAAAAAATATGTCCAAATCTTCCCTAAGTGCAAACTATAGGTAACCAACCTCATAAAAAATATGTCCAAATCTTCCCTAAGTGCAAACTATAGGTAACCAACCTCATAAAAAATGTGTCCAAATCTTCCCTAAGTGCAAACCATAGGTAACCAACCCCATCAAAATATGTCCAAATCATCCCTAAGTGCAAACTATAGGTAACCAACCCCATCAAAATATGTCCAAATCTTCCCTAAGTGCAAACCATAGGTAACCAACCCCATCAAAATATGTCCAAATCTTCCCTAAGTGCAAACCATAGGTAACCAACCCCATGAAAATTTGCCCTTAATTGCAAACCACAAGTAACCCACAAAAAAACCTTTCCAATTTCACCCTAATTCAAAAAAGCACAGGACATTTCAACAGTAGACTTAGAAAAAAGAAGAAAATCGTTCCAAGAAAATAATAAAACTATACACAGATTGCTGTACGACTGTTTTGACCTTTCCCACTCTGGAAGGTATGGCACTGGGTTTAACTATTTTACTTTACTGACATGTTCAAGGTTAGAAATAATCATTATGTTTTTTCCTTGTGTTTGTGTGGTGTTGTAATGATGATGTGTATTTTTGTTTCCTTGCAGGAGCCACATTCATCTGTCAAAAAGAAGACAGCTCTAGGTAAGTTACTTCATTTTTCTTTTTTCAAAACAGTTGCCTGCCCTTCACAGTATATCTCTCTCTCTCTCTCTCTCTCTCTCTCTCTCTCTCTCTCTCTCTCCTCTCTCTCTCTCTCTCTCTCTCTCTCTCTCTCTCTCTCTCTCTCTCTCTCTCTCTCTCTCTCTCTCTCTCTGCCCCTACCTTCCTCCCTTCGATCCACATACGCCTCCCTTCCACCCCGCCTCTCTCTTTCCCCATATCCCTCCCCATGCCTCCAATTTTTTCTTATCGCTCTCGTTACTCAGTTAATGTTTGTGTCTATATACATCCCCAATGTTATCCCTCAATTGTCCTCCTTCTACCCTCTCTCTGTACAAATAAAGATCCCAGGAAGTGTAGATGTATGCGTAACCGTATGTGTGTGTTGTGTGTGTGTGTGTGTGTGTGTGTGTGTGTGTGTGTGTGTGTGTATCGTATGTGTGTGTGGTTGTGTGTGGGTGTGTAAAAAAGATTAAACCAGGTCATCAAAGACTTAGATAACGAAATCTCAAGTCTTTGAACCTAAATCCTCTGATAGAGAAACAAGCACCATTTTTATCGTCATTATTAGACACTGCTACGCCCCCACCCCCCCCACCCCCGCCGTGAATGTTCCATGTCCAACACCCCCACTCCCCCTGTAACACAACACACACCACACACACACACACACACACACACACACACACAACACGCACGCACACACACACACACACACACACACACACACACACACACACACACACACACACACACACACACACACACACACTTGTAGCCTGATAAGGCTGTAATGCAAGTTAAGACAAAAGATTCCGTCACCAGCACGAAAACTAATCTTCCAGAATCCAGCACTCTTTGTGTCCCAAATCCTAAATCTCCACCCCTCCCCCCCCCCCCCCACTTCCACCAACTCCTCACTCTACTAGCGTTACCCCATGGGACTTTTTCCAAACTGGGCTTTTTGATATAAAAGATGGTGTATATTGTATTCTGTACATTCTTGTGCAGTTTCGTGAAAGTTTGGTGTGTTTCTGAGACAGTGTGTTTTATTATTACTGAAAAATTATGTGTATGAAGAAGTAGGATCCCCTAGGGAGGGAAAGAAAGTGATTTTTTTTCCAATTCACACAGCAACACACCCCGCGCGCACAGCGTGTGCACACCACACCACACACACACACCCCAGAGGAGGGAAAGGAAGCTCCTTGTTTCTATGACACCAGCGTGGGTGTGCTTAACACATATGCCTGCTCGCGATGTGTGAGCGCGCGCGCACACACACACACACACACACACACACACATCACACATACACAAACGACCACACACATGCTGTAGCTCCTTGTACCAGCCATACCTTATCTCCAACCTCCCCACCCCCTACGCCCACACCTCTGTCCCACAATTACCACCACCACAACCTCATACTACTACCACCACCACCACCACCATCTCTCTCTCTCCACCCTCGCTCTCTCGAATACAGACAGACAGAGGAAAAAGAAAGACTAGGCTTCCTGTGTATCATGAATACGTCGTTAATATGCTAAGCTCAGGAGCTGTGAAAACAGACTTTAAGGCTGACACGCACTGATCCCTACAATAATAAGGAAATAAAGAAAGGGAGATAGTGGCTGGGGGCTTCAGGGTTGGGGGTAGGGGGAGAGGTTTGGGGGTGGGGTTCGGTGGGGAGGGGTGCGGGGGAGGTGAAAGAAGCTAAGGTCATCTGGTGACCACTTGACCATGACCCTAGGTCGCATATAATTAGGAGAAGTGTAGTCAAGTCACGTGCCTGCATTGTGAAAGGGTTTTGTTTGTGTGTATGTAGATTTTTTTTTATTTGGAGAAAAGAGTTTGTCTTTTGTGTTCGGTGATAATCTTGTTGTAGGATTAGACTAAAACTTAGAACGAATATGTATAGAAAAGTAAAAGAAAGAAAGAAAAAAAGCTTAAGTAGATCAAAGCCGATATGTACACAATATATATATATAATAAGATATAATAAGATATTTATTATATATAGTATATTTTGTGTTGTGTGTGTGTGTGTGTGTGTGTGTGTGTGTGTGTGTGTGTTTCTAAATACAGAAAACAATGATTTAAAAATAGAGGACACGAGTATTGATTTTAACAATGTCTAAGATCGTTGTGTGTCGTATGTTTGGTCCAAGACTTTAAGGAAACTTACTGTCCAACTTGAAACAATATTTTAGAAAGGTTGTGTCGATATAATTCTTGGTACATGCATAGCAGCAGTTACAATATGTAAGTCTCATTTTTGTAATATTTTGGGCTTATACACTATGAGCTTGTTGAAGTTGCTTTTATCATGCATGTATTGTTTCCTAGTGTGAATAAATTACTGGGATCGACCAATGAGAGATCGTTTTATGTTTTGCAGTCAGCAGAGCCCCAGCCAATCAGGGGAGGTGTTAGAAGAGGCCGCTCCCGCCAAAATACCCCGCCTCACGTCTGTGCTTCTTGCAATAAATTCCTGACTCGTAAGTGTGTGTGTGTGTGTGTGTGTGTGTGTGTGTGTGTGTGTGTGTGTGTGTGTGTGTGTGTGTGTGTGTGTGTTGGCAAGTGCTTGTGATACTTTGATTGCATGTACCTGTGTGGATTTTCAGCATGTGCATGTTTTACATTATGCATGTTTTCTTGACAAGTACGTTCCCCCTTCTTTCAGTTTCATATCCAACTGAATTTATACCCCTTCTTTCTTTAAAAAGAACGTGCGCAGACACACACGCACACGCATACACACACATACACACAACGCAAGCCGCGGCGCACGCACGCACCACGCACACGCGCATGCACGCAAACAAACGAATATCTCTGCTATCTATTTTATTCTCTTTCTATCAGCCCAAAAAGAGAGAGAGAGAGAGAGAGAGAGAGAGAGAGAGAGAGAGAGAGAGAGAGAGAGAGAGAGAGAGAGCATTAAATTGCATGTATGCATGTTCTTGTGGCCAGCTAATGTTATGGTTTAAGAATTACCTTTCATTACTTCATCAAAAACTATGATATGACTGCATGTTAGATATTTTTGCATGCGCTTGTGTGTGTGTGTGTGGTGTGTGGTGTGTGTGTGTGTTAGTGTTGCGCACGCGTGCTTGTGTGTGTGCGTGCGTGTGTGTGTGTTTTGCGCTTTGTGTGTTGATAGTGTGTTCGTGTGTTTTTTCTTGCCTCATATTTAAGAGATGAAAGATCAAGCATGCGCATGCATGTGGTTGTTATATATTAAATTAAAAAAAGCTTTTTTGGTTGTTGTTTCGTTTTGTTTGTTAGCCTTGTAAGCATGGCAGCATGTTTTGGTGGCGTTACGTTAGGGCATGGGTGGTATGGTTGGTATGGCATGGTGTGTATGGCAGGTGTGGCTGTATGGCATGGTGGTGTGGTGGTGTGCTTTCAGCCTTGCTGTATGTGAAGGAGAGTCAGGACAAGGCGTATCATGCCATTCACTTAGAACTGCCCACTGTGGACGAACTGTTGAAAGCCGTAAGTCTTGTGGTGGTGGAGTGTGTGGTGTGGTGTGGTTTATGTGTGTGTTGTTGGGGGGGGGGGGGTGTGTGGAGGGGGTGTTTTGGTGTGTTTTGTATGTGTGTGTGGGGGGGGGGTTTTATGAAAATTAATTATGTGTCTGTGGAAGGGGTGGAGTGATGTGTGTGTATGTCTGTAGTGAGGTGGGTTGGGGTATGGTGTGTGGATGTGGGTGGGTGGATGTGTGCATTTGTGTGTGTGTGTGTGTTGTGTGTGGTGTGTGTGTGTGTGTGTGTGTGAAGAGAGAGAGAGAGAGAGAGAGAGAGAGAGAGAGAGAGAGAGGAGAGAGAGAGAGAGAGAGAGAGAGAGGAGTAAATGTTTGTTTACGGGAGGGTAAAACTGTGAAAGGGGGTGTACATGCACATGTGTGTGTGCGTGCGTGCGTCGTGTGCGTGCGTGTCCGCGTGTGTGCGTGCGTGCGTGCGTTTCCTTAACATTTTGTTTTGATGTGAAAGCTGAAGGCCAAAGGTGATTGTCGCCATGTTGTGTGTGATTTCAGATAAGTTACAAATTCAACAAGCAGTTACGGAACGTCACCAACTTTTTCAAACGGTCTAAAAATGGGTAAGTTGTTAGCCACTGGTACAAAATCACACCATTCTATGTAGTTTATAGCCCCACGGACCACAAAAACGATATCAGAGCTGGCGCCTTATTTCAATTTCAGCTTCTTCTCTCGTCCGCTTTACACACCTCGTCAGATGTGTCTGAGAAGAGAGATTTCAGTTTCAGCAACTCCCACAGCACAGCACAGCAGCGTCAGTTTCCCCACTTTCACCTCCTCTCAGTGGCTAATTAATCCATCCTGTCCCAGCCCAGATGGGGCCAGCTGGTGCTAATAATGTCAGGCACTGACCACACTCGGACAAGGCAAGAAAGGAAGGAGTGCGCTAAAGTTAGCACATCTGGACTGGGTGATGTTGGATTTGTGCGCTGTGACAGCAAACTATTGCAATACATGGGTAGTGGGCAGAAGCTCAGTGGTTAGAGCATTGAACACCTCTAATCTTACAACAGCTGAAGGCGCAGGTTCGAGTCTACACTGAGAAAAAGCAGTTCGCTGGGGTTTTTTTCCCCTTGGAGTTAATACTAGAACCTATTCCAGCCTGTTGAAAATATGTTATGTATGTATGTATGTATGTATGTATGTATGTATGTTGTATGTATGATGTATGTATGTATGTATGTATGTATGTATGTATGATGTATGTTGTATGTATGTATGTATGTTGTTGTATGTGTGTATGTATGTATGTATGTGTGTATTGCGTATGTGTATGTATGTATGTATGTATGTATGTATGTATGTATGTATGTATGTATGTATGATGTGTATGTATGTATGTATGTATGTATGTTATGCATGCATGCATGCTACATGCATGTGTGTGTATGTATGTGTGTATATATGTGTGTGTGCGTGTGTATGTTTGTGTGTGCTTGTATGTATTTTTAAAATTTATTTATTCATTATTTCATATCGAGGGTAATTTGTGTGTGCACGCGTGTGCGCGCATGTGTGTGTTAAGGGCACACGTGATTGTGTGTGCATGCGTGAGTGTGTGTGCATACATTTGTAATATACCCGTAATATGAACACTCATTTCGCTAAACTACACTATAGAATATCGTGTGAATAGTTTTCCTTTGTAAATTTGTTACATTTTAAAGGCACCCTTTTTGGCAATTTAATCCAACCCGTCTGGTTAAGGAATAATTACACGCTCGGGCATGCATGCATGTATTCAAAAAGAGCTTGTTACTTTGGTTTTTAGGGTATAAAGTTTTGCCACAAAAAATACTATATGAGTCTTCTTATTACAAGGTTCTCCAAATCGACCGACTGCAAACAATAAGATGGTTTTGACGTCTAGAAACATGAACACATAAATCCAAATTTTAAAGTCATTTTAAAGCATTTATGGATCATTTGTATGAAAAAGCACAGAGAGACAGATAGAGACAGAGAGGCGCGCGCGCACGCATACACACACACATACACACACACGCACGCGCACACATACACATTTATATACATGTATGATTGTATGCATATACATATATAATACATAATATATAATATATATGTATATATATACATAATTTATATATATATATCAAGAGCGACAGAAACACACAACACACACACACACACACAACACACACACACACACAACACACACACACACACACACACAATTACACACACACACACACACACTCTCTCTCTCTCTCCACCTCACACACACACACACACACACACACACACACACACACAAGAGGGGGACAGAGGGAGGGAGGGAGGAAGTAGTGGAGGTGGGATGGGCACAGAGAGACAGACAGAGCAGACAGACAGACAGACAGAAAATTTGCAACTTTGTTTTTCTCGTCACCAGCAACTGGCGAGTACCTAATTCAGCCACTTAAGAACCCAAAGTGTCTTATGTACTTTAACATATCAACCAGACCAGAAAATCCTTCCCCAGTGCATAGAAATAACTATCATTAGGACTTCATGCTCTTTTTTCATATCAGAATAGAGAGTGAGTGAGAAGAATGAAAGGAGAGATACAAGAGAGAGAGAGGAGGAGGAGGGAGAGGGAGAGAGGGAATGCATACATTTGCGTAAAGTATGGGGTGGGGTTGAAAGGGAGGGGTTTGGGGTAGCGGGTGAGGTGGGGGGAGGGTGTGTATGCAGCCGCGCGGGTGTGTGTGTTTTTTGTGTGTCTTTTTTTGTGTGTGTTTGCATGCTTTTGTGTGCATGCACCTGCGTGTGTACTCGTGCGTGTGTGCGTGCGCGTGCGCGTGTGTGTGTTGTGCGTGCGTGCGTAGGTGTGCGTGCGTGCTTGCTCGTGTGTGTGTGCATGTGCATGTGTCTGTCTGCCTTTCTGTTAGTCTGTGTGTCGGCGACGCTTAAGCAAGCTGTACTTTCTTTTTTTTTTGTATGGCTCAATAATTATAAAGGCTGATCCTCACTTTTGCACGCTTAGGTAATTCTCAATACCGCTGACGGCAAAGAGGCACACATTCTCGCTGCGTTGGTCGGAGCCGAGCGGTTTGTCTTTGTGGCAAAACTGAAAAAAAAAACCAAAAAAACTTACACACACATACACGCACGCACGCACGCACACACACACACACACACACACACACACACACACACACACACACACACACAACACACACACACACACACACACACACACACACACACACACACACACACACACCACACACACACCAAATTATCAGACCGAACGCACACTCAACACACAAAAACAGGGATTTGTGCCAATATTCATGCCCCAATTGAGCCTTATGGGGAGGGGGTGGGAGATTTTCTTTCCTTTCGCTCTCTTTTATACATCATCGTTATGTATTCTGTTGTTGTTGGGTTTTTTTTTTTTAACTTGTTGAAATATGACGGTTGAAGAAAAAACAACCCCCCCCCCCCCCCCCCCCCCAAAGACTTGTGTTGTGTGGTATAATGGCGTTGTTATGCATATGAGATGAAGCTGGAACGATTGTTGTTCAGTGTCTCGTGGTATACTTGTCGTTTGCGAGTATGGTAGAAGTTGGGGAGGTTGTACTGGTTGTGAGTGTGCGCAACTAACACCACGCGTAGTGAAACGCAGCGCGCACACACATACATACATACATACGCGCGCGCGAGCACACATGCAAACACACACACACACACATGCACGCTCACACACATTATACATATATCGATATGTATGTATATATAATACATATAATATATATATATATATACATATATATATATATATATATATATATATATATATATATATATATATATATATATATATATATATATATACGCGCGATCAAAACACACACACACACACACACACGCACGCACGCACGCACGCACGCACGCACGCACGCACGCACGCACGCACGCACGCACAAACGTATGCACGCTCCCCCTTACTCCCCCTTCCCCCACAGGTCCACAGCAGATAGAACCTCAGCTGATGCTCTCTCTCTCTCTCCCTCTCTCTCTCTCTCTCTCTCTCTCTCTCTCTCTCTCTCTCTCTCTCTCTCTCTCTCTCTCTCTCTCTCTCTCATTCTCTCTCTCTGCCTTCCCAGGATGCTGGTACGTATGGACGACGACATCATCCGCCGCTACTCCCACGAGACAGCCTTCCTGCTGGAGATCCACCACGAGGGCAGCGAGGACATGGAGGTCATCCTTCTGGAGACCGCCCACTGACCTCCCCCTCCTCCTCCTCCCCCTCTCCATCTTCCTTCTCCTCTTCTTCCTCCTCTTGCCTGCCTGGTAAAGTCTCCACAATCACCACCATGTCGTCTTTGAGGTGGACACTGAATGAGAAATCTCTGAGGTCTACCCTTTTCCCCTCACGCCCCCACCCACCTTCTACCCTCCAGCACCTCAGTCCAGCTATTTCTGGCACTAGCTGGGGGGGGGGGGGGGGGGAGCGGGGGGGAGTCAGCTAAGTGATGGGGTGACATGTCCATGATCTGGCCTCTGTGGTTGGCGGGATTAAACACAAATTTGGGATGGATTTATTGGTGGGTTGATTGATTGAATAATCGAGTCAGGAAAGATTCGGATACTTTACTTATGAAGAACTACCATTCCGAGTTTCTTCCGTAGCTGCTTTTTTGTTTTCCATAACACATCCACCTCGGATGAAGACCTGTGATTTATTACCCCTCCAATAACAGAGCTAGCATCTACTTACAAGTGGCCTTGAGATGACCTGAGAGTTTGAGATTTCACAGGATGACAGGACTTTTTTTTGGGGGGGGAAAGGGGGTCTGGAATCGAGGGGATATTGATGAGGCGAGGACAGTGCCGATGTGCTTGTTTGATGATCTCAGAGTGATTGAGGAGGGTGTGACATTATTGAGAGAGGGGGTGGAGAAACCTTCAGGCAGCTATGGTCCTCTACTGTTCATCTGGCAAATGCCAATGCAAGCTAGGGAACTGGAGAGAACTCTTCGGAATTATTGTGAATGTTATATATCTACTTAGCTTGTTTCGAAGCGCGTATAGTTACAGTCTACAGAAAAGCTGGATTAAAAAAAAAAAATTCAATACCAAATACCAATTTTTTATTATCTCAATAAACGGAGAGAAATTCTCGTGGGCTACACAAGCCATATCATTTCCAAACACAACCGACAGAAAATCCTTGTACCCACAAAAAGTGGCACGATATAGTTCTAGTTCCCAGCATACTACCCCCCTCATTTCATCCGTTCAGGAGAAAATAGTGGCCGGTTGTAGATAACCTACGGGTTAATTTAAAGACTTGCAGGGAGTTAGTCTCAGATCACCCCTCAAGCTGGAATGCAGCTAGCTATATCAATAGTAGCAATAATAATCAGGTCGCAATCGCAAAAAATAAATTTCACCATTGTAAACATCTGAGCTCTAGCCCAGGAATAAAAAAAAAAAAAAAATCTACAGATCATCTGAAGAAAAGACAAACATTCCTGATATTACAAAACTCATAAAAAATAATAGATGTTGAATGACTGATTCTGTTTCAAAGCCGTGAGATGCAGCGCCGAACTGTGTTGCAAACGAGTGCACACCTGCTGTTTAAAGACTTCAGGCTGCTATAAACAGAAAATGGACTGAAAACAAGAAAAGAAAAAGAAAGCAGCAGTTGTTGACCACAGACTGAAAAAAAGACCAGCTTAAACCATTCAGTCTTCTGCATTTTTATATTTTTTTTGTTACAGCGCTTTACACAGTTAAACCACATACCAAACGTGACAGCCCCGATATCGATATGAATGACCTCAGTGTGTCGTGGGTGGGCCTAAAGTAAACCACATGTTAGGATTTGATTGGACATACCCCAATCAAGAGATGATACAATGTTTGTGAAATAAACGAACTCCTAGGAGGAGGGCCTTCAGCACACGACTTACCCCATCCTCCAGTTGTCCGTCGTCTTATTTTAGCAAAGCTGGTATAGCTTGCATTCAGACTGTACACTAACGACCACAAAGAGAAAGACAGCAGGAAACTCGTGCTAACTTGATAATGTGTGAATATTCCTGCTCCCTGGATATCTGGTAAGGTTCCTACCAGATGAATGAAAAAAAAAAACATAACCACAAAAGCACAACAAGGGCAGCAGGCTGGATATCAAGTGCTTCAGAGCAGGAGTGACTTTGTAAATGAGTGTTTTGACCCAGCTAGAGTGAGTGTGTCCATTGTGAAGGACATAGCTGGGGTAGGGGGGGAGGGAGAGATGTGTGGATATGGGGGTAATGGTTGTTATTTGTTGTTGTTTTTTCTTAGCACCTGACAAAGACTTGCATATCATTATGTGTATACTGTGTTGTGTTATGAAAATATATAATTGTGTGTGTGTGTGTGTGTGTGTGTGTGTGTGTGTGTGTGTGTGCGACGCGCCGCGCGCGGGTGTGTGTGTGTGTGTGTTTTCGTGTTATGCCTGATTTTTAAAATTGTTTTTCTGTTTATGTTAAAGAAAATGAAAACTTTGATCACTCAAAACACTGCCGATTTGGAAAGGAGATGAGATATGTTACGGATTATCGGGCGTGGTGTACATATATATATAAATTTATTATATATATATATAATATATTATAATATATATTATATATATATATATATATATATATATAATATATATATATATATGTATATGTATGTATATTAATTATAATATATATATATGTAATATATATATATATATATATATATATAAAATATATTTGTCTTAAGTACGGTCACAATATATACTTCTTTGTCTTGAGTACGGTCACAATAGCAGTATAATTATGATATTAGTGACGACAATTTGGTTCCTATAAACTTTTTTAAAAATTGCAAAATTACAGGGTAATGAGTGATTCTTGAAGAATGTTGACATAATAAGTGTCTGTCATAGAATTTGACATTGATGTAATCGAGGCCTTTTTATGAACAGTGTATTGTCAGTTGTGTGTGTGTGTCTGTGTGTGTGTCTGTGTATGTATGTGTGTGCCAAATGCTGCTGTTACTGTTCGATCACGTTGTGTACAGTGTTGTGCCATAAGCATAATGCAAACCGATCACCTACACTACTACTACTGCTGATAATAGTTTGAGGATTCAGAGAGAGAGAGAGACAGAGAGAATGTTTTGTTCATTAGGATAAACATCAGATTAAGTTTTCATTCAGCTCGTGAGGAAGGTGGGAGAGAGGGAGATAGGGAGGGAGAGAGAGAGAGAGGGAGAGGAAGAGAGAGAGAGAGAGGGAGAGAGAGAGAGGGAGAGAGAGAGAGAGAGAGAGAGAGAGAGAGAGAGAGAGAGAGAGAGAGAGAGAGAGAGAGAGAGGAGAGAGAGAGAGAGAGAGTTGTTATATGTCGTCTTCCTTGCTGAGGAATTAAAATCATATCAGAAATGTTAAAAGTTTACACCTCCAGATCTGTACCCACCATTACATTCCGACATAAAAATGTGTGCTGCCTATTTACTTACGTACTTACTTACTGTTGAAGACCATACTGCTTGACATGATTATGTCAATGTTGGCTATGATAGAATCATATCTCACTGACTTGTGTGTGTTATTGTGTGCATATTTCTTTATACTTAATTACTCCTGCGTTATGTTTGTGACATTAGGGTAATGTCTCAATAGTATTGTACATGGCCTTGAAAATTTTTGATCAATATTTGTTATCACAGAACAAATCATTCGTTTGAACTTTACCCTAAAAATCACATACCATTGTTTGTTTTGTTGTTGTTTGTTTTTTTACTTCATCCTATTCGTCATGATGTTCTTTCTGTTAATATGCTAAGCATTTTGTATGGTTGATACGTGTTAGCAAAGGAAAGGAGAGGAGAGAGAGAGAGAGAGAGAGAAGAGAGGAGAGAGGAGGAGAGAGAGAGAGAGAGAGAGAGAGAGAGAGAGAGAGAGAGAGAGAGAGAGACTGGTGGAGGGGGGGAGGGAGGTAGGGGGAGGGGGTCAGATAAAGTTTTGACACCATCTTTAGATATGAAACACGTTTTGTGTTTTTGTTTTTAAGCTTTGGATATTCCAAGCCATGTACATTTTGGGTCAGTCCAGTCTGTATGATGACATCTTCCCCTTTTTTGCAGCTCTTGAATCAGTTAGAAACTCTTTGTTTTCTTTTTTTTCTTTATTATATCATTTTCTGTTACTACAGATAGGATTTCTTATCTAAATATACTGTCTGATTTTGCCCATGATCTCTTGTGTGTTTTATTTTTTTTATTTTTTTCAATGATCACATTCTTTTTGTCTTTCATGAGAGCAGGATTGAAACAGACGAGTGAGAATTTTTCGCTCCTGTATTTTTCTATTTTATCACTTAGGATCTGTGGCCAATTTGACAATATTTTGCGACCTAAACGTTAAACTAACAAAGGCTGTGATTATGTTAGAGAAAAAAAAGAGGAAGAAATCTGGGGAAGGGGTGTGTGTGTGTGTGTGTGTGTGTGTGTGTGTGTGTGTGTGTGTGTGTGTGTGTGTGTGTGTGTGTGTGTGTGTGTGCTGTGGTGTGTGTGTGCGTGTGATATGTTGACGACAGAGCAACTTGTATTTTCAACTATAAATCAAGTCGTTAAAAGGCCAGAACGAGTTAAACGTGCATTATTGATCTCAAGCATACAGGGTTTTTGGTTTGTTCATTTGTTTGTATGCTGTGGATTTTGCAGAGGGGATTTTTTTTTGGATGGTAGCGGGATGAGTAAGTAATGGAAAAGGGGTAGGAATTGCCAAAAAATAAAGAAGAGAAAAAAAGAAATGAAGTGGGTGAGTGTCTACCTTTTCCTGATCACTGTTTTTGTATCTATCTATACTCTTCAGCAATACTATTATACATGTTAAATAAATACTTCTAGTCAAGTATTACCAAACTTGCACGAACAAGCCACAAGAAGAAACAGAACCCGACTTTGAATAACAATAATCCTTCAAAGGGTTTCTAACTTATTTTCTTTAGCTCCCGCGCTGTTCATCTTTCTCGATCGGTTTCGCTATGTCTTTTTTTTTGGTTTGGTTTGGTTTGTTTTTGTTGTACATCACATACAGGGTATTATCTTTTAACGTCTTGTTCTCCTTCTCAAACTTCACAAGTTTGGCCTCTGTGTTTGGGGGAAAAGTGTGGGAGAAGGGTGATAGTGGTAGTAGAGGGAGCTATGTGTATCTGTGTGTTCGTTAGTGTGTGTGTTCGTTAGTGTGTGTTCGTAGTTGTGTGTGTTTTGAATGATTTTTTTTATAAGTTATGTAGGGTTTTGTTTATGAAATTAGGCTCATCTACTTTTGGCACCATTCTTCACTTGCACACACACACACCACACACCACACACACACACACACACACACACACACACACACACACACACACACACACACACACACAAACACACACACACACACACAACACACACACACACACACAACACAACACACAACACACACACACACACACACACACACACACACACACAAACACAAGCCTTCCCCAGGGACAGTAACCCGAATGTCACGCAGAGAAATCTACCGTTATTAAAGTGGGACACAGAAAAAACATTAAAAAGACAAAAATCTTTAAAAAAAAGAAAATAAAAACAATTCCATTGCATAAACGTCCCCCCCCCCAAAAAAAAAGAGAGAACCACAAAACAAAATAAACGACAAAGCAAAAAAAAAAAAAAACCAGAGAAAAACCCAATTAAAAACTAGTATCAAAACATACAACAACAAAACCCAACGAAAAAAAACCCACAAAAAACACTTCTACCACCACCATCCCACCTCTTATAATCAAAACCTTACTTGATTTCATAAATTACATTAGAACTATTGTACTTAAATTTACGAAGGTTATTATTTAACAGTTCTATGTTATTGTGCTACCTACTATTATAGTGTATCGTACTTAATACTAAAATGGTTTTGTCATGCATAAGATATTCAGTTGGAAATAGTTCGTAAAATGTTTAGTCGTCTTCTTCTATTTTTTTTTTTTTTTTATTCAAGACAGTGTGCTGTTTCTTTTTTTAGGAAGGAGTTACTTCTGGATGCAAACTTATTATATGTGTGTTTAACCACTATATGCATGCGTGCTTGCGTGCGTGTTGTGTGTGTGTGTGTGTGTGTGTGTGTGTGTGTGTGTGTGTGTGTGTGTGTGTGTGTGTGTGTGAGAGAGAGAGAGAGAGAGAGAGAGAGAGAGAGGAGAGAGAGAGAGAGAGAGATTTCTCCACCGTGGCCTACTTATGTGTACTTAACGGTAATTTCGTCCATATCACTAACACGTTGACTATAAACTGCTGGTAAACACACCATAATAAAATAAAAAAAAGTAATGTATACTCTATACATTCCAAAGATCTCATACATATGTACATATTTGTTGGTGTGTTGTTGGGTTTTTTTCCCCCTCGGTCATACAACATGACTGGAACATCAGTGGTAAAATGTTTTACAAACAATAATTGTTGTTTGAAAGCTGATCATGACATGATTTATATTATAACATTTTATATTCACAGAATTGGATTTTTTGGATCAATTTTGTTTTTATTGTTGCAGGGGTTTTTGTTACTATTTTGTACTTTACTGACAAATTCAGTTAGGACAGTTGTTGAATAATGTATTATGTGTAATTTTTGGATATTACTGTTGTGAACAAAATGCAAATAAACATATCAAATTTATGAAGTGTGGATGACATGCCTGTTATTGTCTGCTTCTGCTTCTGTTTTTTCTATATCTGCCTGTCTCTCTATCTATCTATCTGTCTGACCGTCTGTCTGTCTCTCTTTTCTTTGTAAGTATGAATTAGTGTGTGTAAACAAGCGTGCGCACGCACACGCGCGTGTGTGTGTGGTGTGAAAGAGAGAGAGGATAGAGAGAGAGCGCGCGCAGAAATTCTCAATACAAGGGAGACTATTCTGTACAAACTCAAGTCACATTTTGTGCAGTTGTTGTTCTTAGTCCATAAACTGAAGCAAACGCACCACCTGCTATTGCTGTATCATTCTCGCTTTTCGTTTTATTATTGTTGTTATCGTCGTTATTATTGGCGTTATCATTCATACAATTATTGTTGTTGTTGTTGTTTTTAGTAGTAGCTGTTGTAGTTGTACAAGTATTGTTTTGAAATATACATGTCTATCTGCCATTTCAAAATTCTATGGAGTTGTTTTTTTTTTTGTTTGTTTTTTTGTTTTTTTGTTGTTGTTTTTTGGGGGGTACTAGCTGCTTTAAAACATTGCCAAGAAGAAGAAGAGGAAGACATATGACTTTCCTCAAAAACAGGAGATCAACGCTGACAAAGAATTACATAGAAATAACACTGAGGACATAGTTAAAAAATGTAAGCATGTTTTTTTTCTGTTTGTTTTGCAGGTATGATAATTA
>CM060323.1:35312734-35350234 GCA_030674155.1 Stramonita haemastoma | reverse complement strand
TGCTCTACTTCAATCAGGAAGTTAACTTTTGCTTATTAGTTTTTCATCCACCTTTCTCTTTCCTATCCTCTCTGTCCCCTGTTTTTCCACATGTGTTTCTCTGTTCTTACTCCTCCTCCTCCTCCTCCTGTATTCTTGCTTCTGTTTTGTTTTTCTTTACCTTGCCTTTTTTGCAGGAGTATTTATTGGGATATCTTTTGCATTAGTTTTTATGCATGTTTCCATTTTCGTTTTTCTGTGTCTGTTGTGCACCTGTATTTTAGCTGGCTTATAGTACTGGCTTGACATTACATGCTGTTGAAAGTTTTGCTTGTTTATTTTTTTTTAAATCGAAGAAATACAGCTTATGTCTCCAGTTCAAGTTCGTGCATTTTGGTTAAAAAACAAACAAACAAAAACTAAAAAAAGAAATCCGATGCACTTACTCTTTTTTATGGGGTTTTGGGTATTTTGTTCGTTGTTTTTTTTTTTTCTTAATGTTCCCGAGCTATTTGCTACCACATAGATGGTTTGGTTATTTTTTTTACGTAGGCGTACATTTTGGTTATTCTTAGGTGAGCGCGATTTTTTAAAACCATTTTTTTTAGCTGTTAAGTCTGGTAAGTTTTTTTTTTACGGTAATGTCAACACACAAATACTTGGATTTTCAGTTGTGATGGGGTCAAACTTAATCTGACATATATACAAAAAAAATGCATAAACAAAAAAGAGCAAAATAAAAGCAGTCTCAAAAGATTTATTTTGAGAAAGAACCCAGAAAACTCGAGATAAAAAAGGAACATTTAAAGAGAAAAAAACTGAGACCTCCCCCCCCCCAAAAAAAAAAAAAAAAAAAAAAAGTTGAAAAGGTTGACGGAGTTGATTCCAAATATCAGTATATATGTATATCCATGTAGGGGGTCTGATTCCAGGTTAATGTTTATTTATTCATTTAATGGATGCATTTTGGAGGGATGTGTCCAGTTTTAGAGGAGTGTTTGGTTTTTGTTGTTTGTGTTGTTGTTGTTTCTGTTGTTGTTGTTTTGTTGTTTTTGATGTTCTTGATGTTGTTGCTGCTGGGAGAAAAGCATCGCACCCTTGCTGTTAGTCTGTATATTGATATAAGAGTGTAACTGCGCAGATATACATACCTCTTTGCACCATTATTTGTATATTCTATATATTTTATACTTTTATATCGAGGATAATGGAATAAGCACTCATATGCTTTTTTGCATCCAGTCCCTATGCGTATGCAGTTTTGTAAATATTGTCATCTGTTCCCCCCCCCCCCCCCCCCCCCCCCCCCCCCCCCCCCTGGCACACAATGGCCTACTCTTACGAAAAGTGGAACAGGATTTAACGTAAATACGAATCGAAAGGTCGGTGCAATTGAAGTTCTTTCTCATACTCAACTCTTTGTTTTCCGCATTTCGAAGTGAAACAGCCACAAAAATTGTTATTATTGAAACAGTAATTTAGTTAATTTACCATTAACCATACATTCTCTTTTAATTATGTGAATGTTATCGGGAGTCAGGAACCAACCCCCCCAAAAAAAAAACAACAACAACAAATCAAAAAAACAAACAAAAAAAAATCAGAAGATCTGAAGGAACCATTATCATTATGTCCTGTATGTCGCGAAGTGTTGCGTATTCTATTGTTGGAACCTTTTTGCTGATCTATTCTTTATTTATTTGTCTGTACCTGTATTTTTATTTTTTTTGCTTATTTATATATTATTATTATATATATATATTATTTATATATATATATATATATATATATATATATATATATATGTCTTTTCATCCCCAAGGTCAGAATGCGATTAAACCTCACTGGTTCTGGTAAGGGGGAGAAGGGGGACGGTCGCCTACACAAAAATATCTTACCATTGGTAAAGCTAGGCGAGGAGCGAAAAAGTCATTACTATTTTATGTATTTGATTTTATTAATTTATTTACTTGCTTGCGGTGTCATCTTCTTTTGACTTTTGACACGAAAGTGCTGCTGTTCCCGTCGTGCCAGGCCGCTGATTCTAGTCTTAGTCAACACCACCACTATCACCACCACCACTACCACCATCATCACACTCAGGCACGTTGTGGGGTATTTTGGGAAGTTGTCTACAGAGAGCTAATCGAGTCATGGTAGGCTGCCGAGAGGGCACTCACATGAAAAAGACCCTGCACTGCTGCTGGGTCACTACTGTGGTGTTGTTCAGGGTTGTCTGTTCTCAGCAAACCTACGCAGGAATCACACACACACACACACACACACACACACACACACAACACACACACACACCTAACACACACACACACACACACACCACGCACGCACGCACGCACGCACACACACGCACGCACGCACGCACACAAACATGCACGTCCGCACACAAACATGCACGCCTGCATGCACGCACACACACACACACACTATGCTACCCCCTCCTCTTCCTAATACTTGATATAATGGCGTAACACACTGTTAAATTCTTTTTAATTTCTCCATGGGCACTCGTTTCCTCTCAATAATGTTTCTTTTCTTTTGTTTCTTTTCTCCCGATACATTGTGTGTGTGTGTGTGGGGGGGGGGGGGGGGGGGGTATGCAGATTTTATGCTTTAAAAAAAATCTTTCAATTTATTCTTTCAAATGGATGGACCCGGAAAGTCATTAAAAAAATAGCCACCATACTTCATACTTCATCATATATAGAAATCGACTAGATTCGAATCCTCCTCTATGATAGAAAAACTTGTCATCTCTTCATCTCATCCTGACAAACAGAAAAAAAAAAACAAACACAACAAAACCAAACAACCGCAGAGAAAGCAGCGAACTTTCACACAAACTCTGTAGCGCTTTTCTAAAAGTGTATAGCACCAAATGATAGATCACCTTCTCCTCCTCTTGAAAAACGCATTTCTGTGTGGGGTGAGATATCAAGATGGGTAGTGTGTGACCCCAACAATAATGATTATCGCGGGGGTTCCAGACACATTGCTAGCCCAGGCTAGGCCGGTTCTGTCCTGACACCGAGGTTACGGGCTCTAAAGCCCAGTGAATAAGAGGTCGTATTCTAATCCAAGGAACGCCTCAGCCGAGTGGTTAAGACCGGTTTTTGATTTCAATCCTGTTGAGGTCATGAGGTCCTGGGTTCGAATCTTGTCGTCAGTGCTTGGTGAATTAAAGGGTGGAGATTTTTTTTACGATATCCCAGGTAAACTGTATGTGCAGTAAACACGCTATTACCTTGATTTGCTTGATGTATATGCCTACTATGCAAAGAGCAAACAATGATGTATGTTAAGTATCTCGTCATTTATGTCAGCCGTTCAGTGGGTTACGGAAACACGAACATGCCCGCATGCAACCGTACAATGAAATGAGCTGCTCTGAAGTGGGAAGGTGTCGCCTGAGGCCAGCGTGCAGATTCCTGAGAGATACCTGCACAGGAGAAGACCAGGCACTACACATCCCACACGGTAAATAGGAAAAGGAGAGAGAGAGAGAGAGAGAGAGAGAGAGAGAGAGAGAGAGAGAGAGAGAGGAGAGAGAGAGAGAGAGAGAGGAGAGAGAGAGAGGAGAGGAGATGGAGGGGGGAGGGGGGGAGGGGACTGGTCCCGAAGCCATGGCTTTGAATCTTTTGCATCGTCTGCTGCATTTTGTGTGGTTATGTTCATTTGTACAATTATTACTATTATTATTTTTACAATACCATTTCGAGGCAATTGGTGGATAAAGGGCAGGAATTTTCATACTCGCTCAGCTCAGGTCAACTGATGTGTTTAGGCCTGTCTGTCGGTTCCTCGCTAGCATCATTAATTCATCTCATCATCATGATATCATGCATATAAATTTTCCATCAGCTCTCAAAACTGGATAGTCACTCTATCAAAAGCACGACCTCGATCTAATATCCTGAAGACTATAGACAGTCTTAATCTGCTTTTCTTAAAGTCTTGAAAAAGTTGTTCTGAAACAACTCAATAGCATTTCTTTCCATAATCTCTTTCCCCTTTTCAGTCTGCCATCGCGTCAACCACAGCACTGAACCACCCGTTCATACTTAAACTGCTTCTCCATGCTTCTGACTCAGGAAAATCCCTTCTAACTCTCTCGACTTATCTGCTGCTTTGACACCATAGACCATTCAATTCTCTCCGCTCAAAACATGTTTAGCATTAAGGCACAGCCTCACCTGGTTCACTTCATACCTTAAAGACCGAGTCACACAGTTGCAGTAACAAGTATTCAATCAGCACTGCCAAACTGAATGTGGTGTCCTAGGATCAGTTCTGGGCCTCTTCTCTTTACCTCTATAATGCTCCACTGTCATATAATAGACCGTCATCAATCAATTATCACTTTATGCTGACGACTCGCAGATTCAAAGCAGCGACACACTGAAAATTTCCTTTTTCTGACAATTGACCAGCTGCCTTAGTCACATGGAGATACAAAACAAATTAAACTAAATGAGATAAAACCGAAGCATGCTGTAGGCACAACCAAACTTTCCTCCATTCCAACAATTCAATAGAATTCGGCAATAGTCAGTTCCGCTATCCTTCTGTGAATTCTAGGAGTCGTTGTGGAAACACTCTCTCATGCAAATTCATTACCCAAACCTGTCAGTATGCTACTATCAACTACGGCGTATTAGCGCAATTCGAATACTGTCCACTGATGCAACATCCAACTCGTCATTTCTTATTCTCTCACGTCTGGACTATTGCAATTCTCTTTTGGTGGTTGCCAGCATCATCCATCCACTCCCTTCAACGTATACAAAACTCTGCTGCTCGTCTTGTCCTCAGAAAGAAAAAATCTGAGCACATTACCCCTCTCTTGAAATCTCTCCATTGGCTGCCTGTACCACAGAGAGTAAACTACAAGATCAATACCCTCTGTTACAAATGTCTCCACAATACTGCACCCTCCTACCTCTGTGAATGTCTTCACTTGTACACACCTTCTCGCTCCCTCCGCTCGTCGGCAGATACTTTGTCCTTAAGAATACCCAGATTCAACCTATCTACCGTTGGCCGCCGCTCTTTCTCTGTTTCTGGTCCATCGATCTGGAACGACCTTCCTCTCTCCCTCCGGCAAAAGCCTACTTATGACACTTTTAAATCCAACCTCAAGACACACTTATTCCAAACCTAAGTTTTCTCCTTCCGCTTCCATCTCTTACCTGTCCCTGCCTTCAACATCCACCTGCCAAAGTGCATAACGTTTGTAGGTGTGTGTGTGCCCGCGCGGTGTGGTGCTTGGTGCGTGCGTGCGTAGTGTGTGTGTGTACATTCGAATTTGTTAAAACTGTAAATTGTTGTTAATTGTGTGTTGTTGTCGAATGCAAGCGCTTTGATTTGTTTTTACAAGATATGCGCTATACAAATTCATGTAGATTATTATGATATGATCATTATTATTTTATTATTATTTATTAGTCTATTATTATGTATTATAGTCTTATTAATCATATTAGAACTTGTTTGATTTCTTGTACACAAAGCATGCAGAAGATCCAATACTAGTGCATGTTAAAGACCTGTAATCTATCAGCATTCATGTTTTGTCACCAGGCCAAACGCTCTGTCAATAATTCTTGATGTAAACTAAGTGTCGAGATCTATAATTACAACAAACATGTTGTTACACTGAAGTGGTCTTTTGAGAAATTGATCTGCCATGACAAACTTTCAAGCAGCAGAACCTGCGCTCTCTTTTATGCTGAGAAAAAAAAAAACCTCTGAAGTCGGAGTATGCTGCCAGATTGGCGAGTACTATAATATTTGAAAAGACTTATTCAGGCAAATTTATAACCCAGAGTGTACTTTCAGACCACAAGATTGCCCAGTGTGTGTTAGCGGGAGAACGCACACCAGCAGCGACAAAAAAATACTAGTGTCTAGGCCTGTCGGTTCCATAATAACTATAATCCTCCCTAGTTTCCCCTACACACAAACAAGCTTGAAGAAGACTACTTGTACACGTTAAAGATCCTTTTGTCTACTTGCCTTGTTTGTCAGCGTGTAAATACAAGAAGACAACAAAAAGCCCAGCAGGTGTGGAGGCTTTGTCTGTGCATTGTCCCCATGGGAGCATGCCACCAGGGACTTGTCGTATAAATAGCATCCCCACCTTCTGGAAATTCTGTGCCTCGAATTCCCTCTTTTCTATTCCTCTCATTGTGTCTACCTTGTTCCTTTGTTTTTTTACTGTCACCTCCTTTTTGTCTATTTTCTGCTTCTTTTTGGTCCATTCTCCTGCCTTTTTTTCCGCGAAAAGACTTAAAAAAGATTACCAGTCTCTCCCAAGCCAAAGCGGATGTGCCTGGCCCTGACTTGTCCGCGTTTAGCGTCAGAGCAACGCAGTTTTACTCATATAACAGACAATTTGCTGTCTGAGCGTCCGACGAAGACTTTGCGCATTAGGTTTTGCTGTTGCTGGTCGCTTCATTTGTTGGGCGGATTTTTGCCACTGTGGGTTTTTTTACTCTATGCGTGTCAAATCATGTCAAGTTGAGTCAAAATAATCTTTATTATGGATGAGATTAAGCTTGCATAGATTTTTTGTCCCATCCTGCTCTAACAAACAAAAAATGAAAAATATGTTAGTGTGTGTATGTGTGTGCGTGTGTGTGTGTGTGTGTGTGTGTGTGCGTGCGTGCTGTGTTTATGTGTGTTTGTGGTGTGTTTGTGTGTGTGTGTTTTGTGTTTGTGTGTGTGCCCCTCCCCCATCCACTTCTAACAAAAGCAAAACCAAAAATCAATTTATCAGATTCAATAAACTAAAAAACAAATTGGCTTGCTTGCTTGCTTACATACCATTAACACTCAGACTGGGAATCAGTATGAGGATGAACATTGTCTTTATTATTTTATTGACATGAATGAAATGATGAAAATCTTCCACTTTAGTCGCGGATTCCATGCCAGAACAACACACACACATACACACAAAACACACACAGCACACGCAACACACACACACACACACACACACACAACACACACACACACCACACACACACACACACACACACAAACACACACACACACAGAAGAAAGGCAAAGAAACAGAATCATGCACAATAGAAACTTCAAAAGCAAAGACCAAGAATTGGTATCAGATTCTTCACTTAAAAATTCCCGAAGAAAACAAAAAAAAGAGACTAAGTTGCACTAGTGCAGTACATTTATCATTGTCCCCAGCTACGCACGTGCGCGCACTTGCGCACACACACGCGCACGCAAACACGCAGGCACATACATATGAAGGCAAACACACACACACACATGCACACACACAAACACACATACACATACACACACATGCACACATGCACACACACACACACACACACACACACACACACACACACACACACACACACACACACACACACACACACACACACACACACACCGCTCATGCGTTCATCTGTGCACGTATATGCATGATCAAAGTAAATAACAAACAATAAGAAGAAATCCCTCAATTTTCTAGGAGTATTCTTTGTCTTCTTGATATTGCTGTTTTTCAAAAATAACAATATAAAAAAATTGCGCCAAACCGTTCAAAGCACATTCTAATTTGTTTATACTTTGATGATGATAATTATGTAGGCAAAAAAATGCAATATGTAGAGTGAAATATGAATGTAAAAAAAGAAGAAGAAAAGAGAGGTATAAAGAATTTTAAGTCATGAATTTAAACAACGAACTTGACAACAGATGGATTAGAAGATATAAAGAGATTTCAGGACATCAATATAAAAACACCAGATTTTAAAAGTAGATCGATTTGCAGGAATCAAAACCTTAATAACGAATATATCGTTTTGTATTTCGGAGATGACTATGTAATAGAATTCTGGAAAAAAAATCAGTATGACTTGTGATGAACACTTTTTTGGAGCGTAGTATTGTATAATTAGTCAAGATTTACAGGGTGTACACTTCAGCTAATACAAATATACACCAAGCATAGTAATTTTCCTTACAAAAATCATAGTGCTAAAAACCAATGCTGCCATCTATGCCAATTGTACATTTTCTATGCCCCAAAAATACAAACAAAAACACATAGGGAGTGGCGAAAATGAATCATTTCCCTTTAATTCTACGTCTGTTCACGCTAACGTTAGAAGGCATAAAAACAAGAAAAAATATAAAAACAAAAAATACGCACCCCCCCCAAAAAAAAAAAAAAAAATAATATACGAGAAAAAGCACCACAACTCAACCTAATATAAAGACATGTACAGCAACAGTAATCATAGATTCAGTAGCTCAGAAACCGGGACGTTGATAACGTATTGTATAATATCAACAAGATCCCAACACAGCTACTGGTCAGACTTATTGGCCTGTAGCTATCTGCTTCGGTTTTTGTCTTTTCCCTTCTTGTAAATAAATCGGGATCATTGTAGCCTCTTTCCATGACTGAGGTACTAATGCTTTAGACCAGCTGGCATTACAGATGTTATGCAGCATCTTCTTTGCTGATGGTCCCAGGTATTGCAGCATTTCATTGGTAATGCCATGATTTCCTAGTGATTTCTCTCTCTCTGTATCTGAGTCCTCAAGGTTTTTTTTTTGTAAAAGGCTCTTTCATGACTTCTTCTCCATTGGAGATTCTGAGGCGTGCCCTGTGGCACTTCTCCCATGACAGTGGAACACTTCCTCCAGACCTGTCCAACACACCCAAACCTGAGTGAAGGCCGATATCTGGCCTACTGACCTGCCGATGAGGGACAAGCTTTTTGGACCCCAGGAGGGCCTTCAGCGCACGGCAGCATTCGTGAGGGCCTCAGGAGTTGTTGTCTGAGCGTTCGACGAAGAAGATATCAACAAGATTAACGTCTTTTCTGTACAAATTTCATTAGCATCACAAGCTCCAAGATTGTTGCTTTTTTTAAGTCGCTGCACACTCTTATCATGATTATCTTTCCCTAACATCGTTAAGCTAGCAACATTATGTCATCGCACTTTCCGTAATACGAATGGGACTAGATGTACACTAAAATGAAACCACTGATTTAGAAAGGAGTTTTATGATGTTTCAACTTATTTCATTAGAAGACCCTCCAGCGCCTTAAATCTATAGATTTGCTAACAAAAGATCACGTATGACCGTAAAAAAGTTCCATGATGTATCTCAATGTTTAGTAGATGCCAAAGCATACCGATATCTAGCACTTCCCCCAAAAGATGGACCAGTGCAGTCAATAGGTAATGCAATGGGTTCAGAATCTGACACACAAATACTGGGGCGTGACAAAAATGAAATATTCTGCTCATAGTCACTTCTTTGAGAAAAAAAATGAACAAAACAATGAACAAATATAAAAAGATACTCATGACCCATGTTTTAGAGTACAACATAACTATATGCCGAAACTTCAACTCAAGCTATGAAAAACGAAATGGCACGCATTTCTTTGAAGAATTAAACATTGAAAATGTTCTAAAATATAATAAAGCTTTTTTTCTGTAGTTTCAAAGCCTTCTGACCTCTAGAAAGGACATTCGTATAAGATGAAAATCCAACAAAGCAAAGAGCAAAACGCTGCCCCCAAAATGATGGGATGTTGTTGCTTGACGGTCTCAAGCTGTGAGGTACTTCACAAGAGTGTGGCGCCATAGAACCTTAAGACCAGCAGTTACAAGCTCGGTATGACATGCCGCCCGACCACATTGCAGCTTTACCTAAAAAAACCAAGCCATCTCTTGTCAAACATCTTGTCATACATGGTAAAACGAGTAGAAACTAGAGAGTGAATAATAACCATCAAAATCCCGTTATAACAGTGTTAGGTTGGAATAACAGGACGGTGTGCTTTGTCCTAGGTTTTTTGTCGTAAAAAGGAAAGGTTCAGCAGAAATAAGATCTCCTCTCCCTCCTGGGGTCTTGGAACTTCTTGTGGAAAATTCTATTCTCCTTTTCTTCATCAGGTGGGTGCCAGTGCACAGACTTCAAAAGGGCAGGGCACCCGATTCCGAATCTGGCAGTTCCTGTTGGTTTGAGTTTTTTTTGTGAGCGCACAAATTGGGTAAAACAACATGGTTTTCTAGTTTTTCGTTCTGTCTTAACTAAGCTTTTCTAATGTATTTTTATTGCCATCATTCTGGGTCGCGTTTTCATGTTTGTCGATATAAAACAATGTGTTAAGCAGTTTGAAAATGATGTCCAGCAATGTTTGGACAATTTTCGTGCAGTTAGCAACAAGAAAACAATCTAAGGACACCACTCAGCCCTGTCGTATGTTTGAAGCCTTGGCAGTCAGTGATGACCATAAAACAATGATGTAGAAATATGTTATAAAATTTGAACACCTCTTTGGGGGATCGGATGTCCATACTATGGTAAATGCCCTTCAAAACAGGAAAAAAGCAGACTCTTTTGAAACAATAAAAAAACTCACAAACTACTCATCTCCTCCTCCTTACACCCCCGCCCCCCCCCCTCCGCATCATTACCCCCAATATTCCCCGCCTCCACTTTTCCAACATTCAGAGAAACATTAAAAAAAACACAACCATATATAAAGAAGTTTCAAAATTGCCATGGATAATAATGGTGTCTTTCAATGTGCACTTGTCTTTAGATACAATTCATTATGAGCTGAGACAGTACAGCCATTTTCCTAGTCAAAGTGCCGGTAAACATAATCTTTACAATCACATCATACAGCAACAATCATCAGAGCTTCAATACAACACAATTTCGGAACAATCATGTCCGTACCGGGAAGGTCATCCGTAACACATACATGGTGTCAAACCAGTTTTCCAACCACCACCGAAACATTCCTTCACGGGAGTTTTCCCGTGGAGTTATCAGTGCAGCCTCCACCAACCCCTTCCCCCTCACCTCTCTCCCCCCCTTCCACCCGAAAATCTTTCTGATGAGACTATACACCGTGTGCCCTTGTGCGAACGCATGCAGAACATCGCGCACACGTTTAAACCCGTTCCACCTTTCGGAAGAGTAGGCCGTTGTGTGGCGTTTGAAAACGGGTGAGAAAATGTTTAAAATAATTGATGTGCACTAATGAGTAGTTAAACTTTTAGACATCCTCCCAAATGTGGACATGCCAGCTGCCTTACTAGCGGGCCAAAACGGTTAAATACGTGAACATCTCCCACTGGAGAACCTCAGAGTTTAACCCAGGAACAAAAAATATATAAACAGCCCCCAAGCCTCATTCCCCACCTCCCCAAAAAGTAAAACAAAAATGATGAAAAGAATATACCTCCATCCTCGCCTCCCCTATCATGCATGTAGTTCAGTAGACGTTGGGGCACCACCACTGAAGATTTTGCAACCAGCTTCTTCCACTCTTCGCGATTTTCAGTTTTCTGTAGCAAGTCATTCTACTCAGGACTATAATTATATATACTTATATACACTGTATACTTCTTAAGGTTAAAGAATAATCTCAAATATAAAGCTTAAGTTTCTACTTCAACTTCGCATCGTGTGAGATTTTTTTTGGTGTGAGTGGTTGGGGGGGGGGGGGGGGGGGGGGAAGGATCAGTTTGAGTTGATAAATGACCTTGCCTAATTTTTATTGACATATATTACATTTTTCTGTGATACCATTATTCCTGAGCTTGTTGAAAATGTAGTTTGTGAAGTTTCCTTTGATAAAACACACACGCACGTACGCACGTACACACACACACAAACAAACACACACAAAACACACACACACACAAACACACAAACACACACATGCGACACAATTCAAATATGACTCGATGAGTACTTTTTTACGGCTCTGTAATGATAGTTTTTTTTTCTTTTTCAACAGTAGCAAAAAAACCAAAACAACAACAAAACAAACAAAATACGAAAACAAACCAGCCTGTAAACTGTGTGACACGTACATACTGGGCTGAATCCACACCAGTTTCCCAGTAACAGTTTGTATATTGTGTTCTGGCAACACTGTACATGTTACGCAACTCGTTACATCACTCCATGAAGTTAACAACACATCTTATAGGATCAAGATCGACACCATTAAAAGGTGACCACAAGCCAAGCTAACCGGTCATGTCAGTCTTGCTTTTCTCAGTCATTGGGTCCATGTATTCATTTCAGAGTTGGTGTTGCGACGATATTACTTTACAAAGGTATGAGTATGTGCCAGTTTTTTGTGTCACTTCTTTGCCATTTTTCAACACAAAAAAATCAAGACTGTGTCCTCTAAAAATGTGTACACATAGTCAAAACGTTAACATTGTAGAACCAAGCACATTGGTGTTCTACCTTCACCACTTTAGAAGATACTTGAACACCAAATATGTTCACAGCTGGGTTTTTTGATAAAAATCCTTTTCAAACTGTTCAACAGCACAGGTTGGGAGGGAGGAGAGGATGAATACCTCAGAAACTTCACATAGCGTCGTAAGGCTTGATAGAAAAAGTCTTGTTCTGCCGAGGAGAACTGAGCATCATACGAGAAATGTTCCGCGGGCTGCGCTTCCAGAAACACAGCGTCTCCTTAAGGCTGCGCCTGAAATGGTCGGAGAACATCCAGTAGATGAACGGATTCAGGCCGCAGTTGAGGTACATCATGACGGCGGAGATGGGGGTCAGGTAGTCGAAGAGGTCACCCGCCTCCTGCACGTTCCAGTAGTGCAGCAGGTTGCGCAGGTGGTAGGGCAAGACACAGATGGCGAAGATGGTCACCACCGCCACCAAGAGGCGGATGACGCGGCGCCGTGACGTCAGGCCCCTCTGCGAACTGATGCGGCAATGCGTGCGTAACCGGCGAGTAGGGGCCGCGCTGGCACTGCTGCTGTTGCCGCCTCCTCCTCCTCCTCCGTAGCCGTTCGTGTAGCTCTTGCCCTCCGAACCTCCTCCCATCCCCATCCTCCCCCCACACCCACCACCACCCCCACACCCTCCTCCCCCACCTCCTCCTCCTCCTCCGCCGTCTCCGCGAGACTGGAAACTGTCGTAGTCGTCAGAAGAGTGGATGTCGCTCATTTCGTAAACGTAGTCATCCACGTTGAGGTGTTTCTTGTTGGCGCTGCGTTTACCTGTGGAGGTGGAGGTGGTGGGGAGGATGTGGGCCGAGTCCAGACGTTGCAGGTAGCTGCTGCTGCTGGCAGACCCCTCTCCTCCTCCCCCTCCTCTTCCTCCTCCTCCTCCTCCCCCACCGCCACCACCAGTGGAGCCCCGGCCCTGTACACAGCCGAAGCAGTCGCCGCAGCCGTTCATCACCACCATCTCTATTTGGGTGGTGGGGCCCCCACCCCCACCACCTCCTCCACCCCCTTCCCCATCTCGGGTAGGGGATCGCGCCAGCAGCCTCTGTGCCGTGCGGTCCAGGTCTGCATCTCTCCCCCCTCCGCCGCCAGGGCTTCTGCTTCTGAGCATCTCCTCTCCTGCGCTGTCCATCAGTCGGATCTTGCTGCCGTACAGCCCTCGCCCCTCGCTTCGGCGCATCTCCCCCCCACCACCATTACCACTCTCCCCGTGTCGTCCCCCTCCTCCTCCTCCTCCTCCTTCCGCTGATCCGGCTAATGCTCCTAGCGTCACCACGGACCCGAAACCGTTCTCAGCTACCGAGTCACAGTACGACATACTGGTCCGGCCTGTGTTCGCTCCAGATCCGTGATGATGAAGATGAGGATGATGTTGTTGTTGCTGATGGTAGTGGAGGTGGTTGTGGTGGTTGTGGTGTTGGTGTTGGTGGTGGTGGTGGTTGTGAGTGTGGTGGTGGGGGTGGTGGATCTGGGTGTCCAAGGCCACAGTGAGGCTGACGGAGCCCCGGCTGTCTGAGCGGGAGACGGGGACGGCCGTGGCGGAGGAAGCCCAGAGCGTGCAGGAGATGCGTCCGTACATCACCAGAATCACGGCTAGAGGGAGCAGGTACCACAGCATGAAGTGGGCTGTGTAGTAGGCTTTCTGAAACATGGACACACAGAGAGAAAGAGTGAGAGGGCATGGTTACATTCATGAGGTACAGAAAAGGCCTTATACGCCGCTGATTATGGTTGGTTTGTCTTTTTTTTGTTTTGTTTTGTTTGGGTTTTTTTGCTGCCTCATCTTCTGTGACGTTCTTACCCCTGCTGTTCCCACGCCGCTCGTTTCAATCTCCTCGCCACTGCCATACCCCAGGTTCGATATGTCTTATCCTCAGGATCGGCAGTCAACAGGGAGCTTATCAATATTAGGCCACAGAGGAGCCACCAGCCAGAGGGGCCCTGCACTGCTTCTGGGGTACTTTTGTGGTTTTCAGTGGTGCCTGTTCTGAGCTAACATACGCAGGACATCACCCACTAAGCCCCCTACTAACGACAGTAATAGCTCAGTCGCGGAGCCAGACTGAGTGAGACGCCCACCCGAGGTGGCGACCACCACAACGTCCCTCCAACTACCGGACCCTCGAAACTCTAACCCCAAAGGATTTGACACAAACTCATCACAGGCACAAAAATGCATGGGGAAACCAAATTTGAAGTCAACATGAGACCAGAGGAACCAGAGCCACGGAGTCAGAGGCATTTTTTTCATTTCATGATGATCGATGAAAATGAGGATGATGTAATGGTGCTACTATGGAAGTGCATCTGCTTTGAGACTACTTGACAGGGTTGTTCTCTACGCTTACTGTCATAGTATATCCCGGCGTCAACCAGGCCCCGACAGCTACAGACACCTGCAGTGTTGGTCTTGTAATTAGAGCAACACTCTCAAATTCGCATCCGTAAAGTGGATGAAGCTCAACTGTGTGGTCCCAGTCTTCCCATTGAGCCCACACCACACTCACTCTGGGTAAGAGCCGGCCGGAGCCCGAAAAATTCCTGTGACTCTTATGGGAATCGAACCTACGACCTTCCAGTCCGAAATCCAAGGTGCTAACCACTACGCCATGGCGGCTTGTGTTTGATCGTCTGTTTATTTTTGTAGTGAGCAAGTTAAGATGGATATAACGCTAGCTTTTGGCCTGAGTCTTTAAAAGGTGAAAAAAAGTAAAGGTGTCCTATAACCTATGCGGTCATTGGGGAGCGAGGCATCAGAGACTTCAGCTTTTCCAGGGACCAACATATTGAGGGCGGCGCTCATCTCCCCTCTTCCTCGCTGCTTTACTTTCCCTGACCCTAAAGAGGGCAGGTACCCATCGACAGCTGAGTGAACTGGGGACTGTACTGAAGCCAAGGTGCGCAAACGGTCACCCATCCACTTGGTTACCACGCTCGATGCTGCTTAACCTTAGCTGGGGGCAAAGAGAGTGATCTGACTACGGAGCTATCATGTCCACTACGAGCCAATAATGATAGTAAGCAATGACATACACACTTTATTTATTACCACTTTATGTTACAGCAGATTTCTCTGCGTGAAATTCGTGCTGCTCTCCCGGGGGAGAGAACGTCGCCAAAAGTGCAGCGCCACCTTTTTTTTTCTCTTTTTCTGTCTGCAACTGGATTTGTTTCCCTATCAGAGTGGAATTTTCTACATAATTTTGCCAGGGACAACCCTCTTGTTGCCTTGGGTTCTTTTACATGCGCTAAATAATGATGTGTAACACACGGGACCTCGGTTTATCGTCTCATCCGAAAGACCAGCTCCCAGACCACCACTCACGGTCAAATGGATGGGGGGAAAGTTTTGGGCCCGAACGGGATTCGAACCACTGCACGCCCCGACCCTGACTTTTCACTTTCTAGACAGGCGCGTTACCTTAAGACCACCGATCCACTGTACTCACCAGGTTCATGAGAGACACGGTGAGATAGCAGAAGGAGCCCACAGGGGTGTCCGTGGTGTCAAAGATCAGCAGGATGGGCACATTGTAGGCCGCTGCCACCACCCACACCACCACCTGCAACACCACACACACACATACACACATACACACATAGTCACAGAGTCACAGACACAGGCACGCACGCACACACACACACACACACACACGCACACACAGACACACACACACACACACACACACACACACACACGCACACACACACACACAGAGAAAGCATTAACAACCCTGTCCACTCTACTTCTTGTAGCCATGCCTACCACAGAACTAGGGGCTGGCTGTCACCTCGTTAGAATTTGAGCTTCTTAAAACATACTGTGCAACTATTGTACAGATTAAAATTATGTTCAATATAAGTTGTCTGTCTTTATTTTCGTAGTATCACCGCCCTTGTCAACCGTAAGGGTCAACCCAGGACTGAAGACATCACGTTGAGGGAGAACCACATACACGAAGGACACAGTGGGATAAAACCCCAATACTCCATTCCTCAATAACCAACCTTGTTCGTCGAAGTTTGTTTATTTATTTATTTATTTATTTATTTATTTACTTATTTACTTATTCATTCATTCATTTATTTATTTATTTACCTTTTCTTTACATCGACAAAAATGGAATAGCCTCTTATGTGCTTTTTAAACATCCGGTCGATCCCCATGTGTATGTGGCTTTGTAAATTTTGTCCTCTATTCCTACCACCCTACAATGGCCTACTCTTTCGAAAAGCGAAACAGTATTTAACGTGTGCGCAATATGCTCTGCGAGCATTCGCACATGGGGCCTCGATTTCTAGTCGTATCCGACAGGACTTTTGGGGAGAGTGGAGTCTATATTGATGTAAACTCCTAGGGAAAAATCCCCTTGAACGGGATTAGAGTCCGGGTAGTCAGATTGCTAACGCAATGTTCTAACCACTAGGCTATCCTGTCCCCCATAGTTAAGTAACCATGACATGTTAACTCATATCAGACGGAAAATGCCTGATTCTCTCAAGATTTAAAAAAAAAAAAATGCTATCCAGTGTAACATACATCTGCAGTAAACTGTTTGTGCCTCATATCTTGGACACCTCGACGCTTCAGAAGCAGATGCTTGATGGTTTTATCACACTATCTCAAGTCACACACCATGGGGTTCCCTCGCCTTTGAGCAAATGAATGTGGGTTATGTGAGAGTGGCCTGTGTGTATCCTAGTAAACATTGTTTCCTCTCTTCTGTTGTTGTTTTTTTGCACAAAAGGGAAGACTTCCTTTAGCATCAACTAAACAATAATGATGTCCATCAATCACAATTCTCGGTGGATTTGCAAGCCACGGAGAGTTCAACAATTGACAAAAACCGTTTTATTTACCTATGATACTCGGTGGTTCTGCCCATAAAATAATCACCCCCCACCCCCCAACACACACACACACACATCCACAGAGCACCCCCTAACCTGGGTCTCCTTCACCAATCATTCATTGTCGATGCTCTGTGTTTTTGCTTACCAGAGAGAGAGAGAGAGAGAGGAGGAGAGAGAGAGAGAGAGAGAGAGAGAGAGAGAGAGAGAGAGAGAGAGAGAGAGAGAGAGAAGACAGACAGACAGACAGACAGACAGACAGACAGACAGACAGACAGAAGACAGACAGACAGACAGACAGAGACAAACAGACAGACAGACTGACAGACAGAGACAGACACAGAGAGAGACAGAGGCAGAGACAGAGATCGACTGATAAAGAGACCGACGGAGAAAGAGAAAGAAAAAGATAGAGTGAGGGAGAGACAGAAACAGAGACAGAAACAGAGAGACACAGAGAGAAAAAGACTAGACTACACTAGACAGACAGGCAGACAAGCAGAGACAGAAACAGGGTATGACAGAGAGACAGAGACTTCCGTTATTTTAATTAACACTCAATTAATGCCAAGTCGTGTTATGTTTCCGACCAACGTGCAATGACATGAAAAAGACACCCCCTGCCACTACCCCCACTCTCTACCCCACCCCTCTCCAACTCCCCTAATTCACCTCTGAAAGAGTTCAAAGATTTTTCGTCTTTCTTTTCTTACTCTCCATTCTTTTCCTGTACTCTCATTCCACAGAGGGTTGTTCTTCTCTCTCTCTCTCTCTCCTCTCTCTCTCTCTCTCTCTCTCTCTCTCTCTCTCTCTCTATCTCTCTCTCTCTCTCTCTCTCTCTCTCTCCTCTCTCTCCTCTCTCATCTCTCTTTTCTCTCTCTCTCTCTCTCTCTCTCTCTGTCTTTGTCTCTGTCTCTCTCTGTCTCTCCCTCTCTCTCTCTTTCTTCCTCCCCCTCTCTCTCCCCCCCCCCCTCTCTCTCTGTGTCGCTCTATCCCTCTGTCTGTCTGTCTCTCTCCCCCTCTCCCTCTCTCCCCCCCCCTCTCTCTCTCTGTCTCTGTTTCTCTCCCTCTCTCTTCCCCTCTCTCTCCCCCCTCTCTCTCTTCTTCTCTCTCTCCCCCCTCTCTCTGTCTGTCTCTCTGTCTGTCTCTGTCTGTCTCTGTCTCTGTCTCTCTGTCTCTCTGTCTCTCTCTCTGTTTCTCTCCCTCTCTCTCCCCTCTCTCTCCCCCCTCTCTCTCTCTTCTTCTCTCTCTCCCCCCCTCTCTCTGTCTGTCTCTCTGTCTGTCTCTGTCTGTCTGTCTCTGTCTGTCTGTCTGTCTGTCTGTCTGTCTGTCTGTCTGTCTGTCTGTCTGTCTGTCTGTCTGTCTGTCTGTCTGTCTCTCTCTCTCTCTCTCTCTCTCTCTCTCTCTCTCTCTCTCTCTCTCTCTCTCTCTCTCTCCTTCTCTCTTCCCTTTTGTAAAGTGTGCCTTGAGGCACTGTTCTCATTGTAAAAGCAGGATTGCAACCCAAAGATGACAAAAAAACAAAACAAACCCCACCCCAAAACAAACCCCAAAACAAAATAAAAATAAGACTCCACACGCTTGTTATGTGAATGAATCTAGTTAGCGTGTTCATCATCTTCAAGCCGCATAGGAAAAATCACTTTGAATTGATCATTCAACACAAACTGTAGTAGAGATAAAAATTAGAAAAAAAGAAAAAGCACACCACTGCTACTGCTTCTGCTACTAATTCTACACATACTATTGTTGGTACTAACTACTCCTACAACTACTACTGCTGATATTGCAACTTCTGTCGCTACTACTACTACTACTGCTGCTACGAACTACTACTACTACTACTACTACTACTACTACTACTACTACTACTACTACTACTGCTACTGCTGCTGCTGCTGCTGCTGCTGCTGCTGCTGCTGCTGCTACTACTACTACTAACTACTACTACTACTACTACTACTACTACTACTACTACTACTACTACTACTACTACTACTACTGACTACTGCTACTACTACTACTACTACTACTAACTACTACTACTACTACTAACTACTACTAACTACTACTAAATAACTACTACTACTACTACTACTACTACTACTACTACTACTACTACTACTAACTACTACTGCTTGCTGCTGCTGCTGCTGCTGCTGCTATTGCAGCTGCTAATGCATTTACTACTGCTACTACTACAACAACAACTACTAGAGCTACTACTACTAATACTTCTACCGCTGCTGCTACTATTCCCCCCCCCCCACCACAACCCCTCCCCCACAAACACACACCCACATCCACCCACCACCCACCCATCCCCCCACACCCCACACCCCACCCACCACCCCCCCCCTCACCCCTCCACCCCACCCCCATACACAACCATCCCCTCCCCCACCCCCCACCCCCCACCCACACACCAAATCTGACGACAAAAAAACCCATCAACGGAAACCAGAAAGGAGAAAAGACGGACAAAGAAGATTCACAAGGAAAAAAGGGGGAAAAATAAAAAAAAAATAAAAAAGGAAAGCCGAACAGGATGACAGGGAAACACTAGAAGACAGCCTGCTGATAATGCAATGGACAGGATGTACCATGCCCCTCCATTAGTGCTCAACACACAGTCAATCAGCTGATGCCTGAGACAGACAGAAAGACTGAGGAAAGAAACGGAAAAGAGCTAGGGTAACGTCTTCTTTTTTCTTCTTCTTTTTTGTATTGTTATTGTTATTGGTGTTGTTGCTGCTGTTGTTCTTCTTGTTGTGCCTCTTGTTGTTCTTGTTCTTGTTCTTCTTCTGCTCCTCCTCCTCCTTTTTTTCTTCTCTCTCCTCCCTCCTCCTCCTCTCCTCCTCCTCCTCCTCTCTTCTTCTTCTTCTTCTTCTTTCTTCTTCTTCGTTCTCTTCTTCTTCGTTCTTCTCTTTCGTCTTCTCGTCGTTGTCGTTCTTCTCTCTTCTCTTCTCTTCTTTTTCTTTTCCTTCTCTCTCCTCCTCTTCTTCGTTCTTCTTCTTCTTCTCTTCTTCTTCTTCTTCTTCTTCTTCTTCTTCTTTCTTCTTCTTCTCTTCTTCTTCTTCTTCCTCTTCTTCTCTCTTCTCTTTCTTCTTCTTCTTCTTCTTCTTCTTCTTCTTCTTCTCTTCTTCTTCTTCTTCTTCTTCTTCTTCTTCTTCTTCTTCTCTTCTTCAATTCTTCTCTTCTTCTTCAAATTCTTCTTCTTCTTCTTCAAATTCTTCTTTTTCTTCAAATTCTTCTCCTCTTCGTCTTCTCGTCTTTGTCTTCTTCTACTGCTTTTTTACGTCGAACGCTCAGACAGCAACTAAAGTTGTCTTGATATATGAGCGAAACTGCGTTGTGCTGCTGCCATTAATTTAAGAGCCCGACAAGTAAGGCCCGTAGGTACATCCGACATTGGCGTGGGAGAGAATTGTTATCTTTTCAGTCTTGTAAAAAAAAAAAAAATAAGGTCGAAAAACGGACCAAGAAAAAGATAGAAAATAGGCAAGAAGGGGACGACCAGATGAAAAAGAAAAAGGAACAAGGCAGAAACAACAAAGAGAGGGGTAGAAAAGAGGGAATTCTTAGCATATAAAAATGTCCAGAAGATGGTGATGCTATTCTTAATTCTGACATTCCCGTAAGCATTCCCTACTGAGGGAAGTAAAAAAAAAAATGAAGATAAGAAGGCAGCGATTTTATCAGGATGGGGAAGAGAACAAGGGTAAGGGGGTGGTGGTGGGAGGAGGGGCGGGGGCGGGATGGTGAGGATAGAAGTAGACATTTTGTTGTTTTGATTTTTCTTTTGTTTTATTTTGATTTGTACTTTAGTTTTTTTTTTAGCGGAAATTACAGTATGAGAGATAAATCTATGACAGGACATTGACCTGTTAAGGCATTTGAATCATCATGTTAACCTGGCCATTGTTTTGTTCACTCTCTGTGTCTATTCATTTATCTGTCTGTCTTGAATCTCTCTCCTCTCTGCACCGCCCCCCTACCCCCACCCTTACACACACATACATAAAAAACACACACACACACACACACACACACAACACACACACATACACCCCCCCCCCCCCCCCACCACACACACACCACATCACATTATCCTATCCCTGTCAGTCTCTCTCTCTCCACACTATTTCTCTCTCTCTTGAACCCCCCACAACCCCCCATTTCCTTCGATCCCTTTCCTCTCTCATACTGTGGCTAAGTGGTTAGAGCGTTATGCTCGTGATCTGACGGCCCGAATTGGAGCCACCACAGGAAGGATCGTCCCAGAGGATTTTCCCCCTGGGGTCAACACCAGTACAAACTCCACTCCCATGAAAATCCCACGGATGAGACTAAAAACCAAGCCCTGTGTGTGCGTGCGAACGCCACAGAACATCTTGCACACATGTACGATAATCTCCTTATATACCTTTCCGAAGAAGAGTAGGTTTTTGTGTCCTGGTGGAACGGATGACAAAGTTTACAAAACCGCACGCACACCGGTGTGTTCATTCAGAGTGCGATTACATTAAGAAGTGGGTAAAGGGTCGCCTACGCAAAATATCTGTAGTAAAACCTCGGAGTTCTAGCTGAAAAACTGGGGAAAATACATCAGAACTTCAAAAAAAAAAGTAATTGTGTCTCATGTCTACCCATCTTCACCAACCAACTACACTCCCTCAACACGCAGAATCATAGTCAATGCCATGTTATTCCGACAATGGAGCTCTTACGAGAAACGATACCCCCTGTGGCTATAAGAACGCTGCGATCCCATTAACTCATTATCTCATGGTTACCACCGGAGCGTGGCAAAGAAGATAGATAACTCAAAATAAAACCGCACCCCAGAAATGATGAAAGAATGGACATTACAGGCGAATGCATCTGCAAAACAGACACACACTATGTACATATCCCACAGGTTGTAGCCTGATTACTTTTGTAGCCAGGTAGAAAAACTAAAACATAAAAGGCATGAAGAGGAAAGGAAGAAAAACAACGGGTAGACAGACACAAAGAGCGATAGAATCTAGGAAATAGAGAGAGAGAGAATTCCCAAAAGATGGTAGAGGGTCATTCTAGTCTACAGACCTCTAAACAAACTCCTATGGGCTGAGGGAGGGAGGGAGGAGGGATGGGGGGTTGGGGGAGTGGGGGGGGGGGGGTAACATTCGAGGGAACTACAAGAGAGGCTTTCATAGCACCAACACACTTTGAACCATCTCAGAAAGTAAGGACAAAGAAAAATAAGCTGACCATGAAATATCAGGATGGTTTGGGGCTGATGGACACACACACCGATGACTGTGTCTTGTTCTACGAAAACACGAGAAGCCTCTGTGCAATGAACTCCATCTACTCTCGGGGTTTCGGGTGCAACTCTCACTGGGAAGCCAAACTTGGCATACCAAAGGAAATAAATAGTGTAGCCTGCTCCCTTAATGAATCTACATACATCTGTACCCTGGAAATTGGCTGAGAGAATTTGCTCTGGAGTTAGGTTTCATTCTCTCTCTCTCTCTCTCTCTCTCTCTCTCTCCTCTCTCTCTCTCTCTCTCTCTCCTCTCTCTCTCTCTCTCTCTCTCTCTCTCTCTCTCTTACGGAAAATGTGTGAACATTCAATTTCTATCTATTCCCTTACATGCATGAAATATCTAGTTTATGGGGAAAGTGTAATATATTCGTTATACATAAGGACATATATAAAAAGTATTAACTACATGGTTAAACCTTCTTAAACTACCAGCTTGAGAATATAGACAGGCTTATGAAATGCTAATCTTACAACATGAAACTGGTCAACACAATTGGGTGTCTAATGTACAAAAAACTTTAGGTGAGAATGGATTTGGTATTGTGTGCTGAGTCGAAGCGTAGGATGTGAATATAGCTTAATAAATGAATTTAAAGATAGACTTATTTCATGCTACAAACAGAACTGGCATTCGGATTTAGAGAATACTGACAAATATATGTGGTACAGTTCCTTCAAAAGTGTCTTTCAAACAGAAAGATATCTGTCTTTTATAACCAACAAATGGTACAAGATCAGCCTCAGTATTTTTCAGCTAAAATTCAGTGGCCTTAAAGATTGTAAGCAATCATTTTCAAGTGAAGATAACTCTAACGATAATATATGCCCTTCATGGCGAAATGCCAGAAGATGTAGCTCCCTTTCTTTTCGACTGTATGGGATATTTTGATAAACGCAGAAACAGTGAGGTGCTAAGTGTGTTTAAAGACACAGCTGATATGAATTCTGTTGCAAATATTCTATCTGTCAGCAGTGAAGAGAAAAAGTCTAGCTAAATTTATGGGAGAAGCAATGAATATCAGGAAAAAAGATATCGGAACAGAGTAACTAGTCCCTAGATGGTCCATTATAGATTCTTTTGGTGTGTGAAGATCATGATCAAGATGCTGATCATGATGATATCTGTAACCTTTTCGATCCAACCCCTACCCTTCGAATTGAATCGACGGATCTCATTTCTTAAATTGTTATTCCCCCCCCCCCCCTTTTTTTTTTTTTTACAATGTCTATTTTCCTTACATAACGGATGCCAAGTCTTGATAAGATACACTACAAGACTTTCTGAATCTCTAAGAAAACTCTGCACATGAACAACTCACTAAAATATTGCGAGTTTAAAAATAAATCCCAACTGTAGCAGCTCCTGTCATGACAAAACTTTCCAGATAGATAAACACTGCCGCTGAATTCGTCTCCGCTGTTCATACAAAAATGCACTAGCATTACCACCAACAAAACAAACAGATGAACACACAATTCTCCTCTCTTGATCTCACAAAAACTCAAACACGACAGCTACAACAACACAGACGACAACAACAACAACAACAACACCACCAACAACACCAACAACAGCAACACAGCAATACATCGTGGGTGGAGGTGTCAGGGCTAGTTGTTGCAAAAAAACAACAACCCAAACAAACAAACAAAAACCCAAACCTCAAACAACAAGAACAACAATAATGAAAACTCTCTTTATTGGAAAAAGGACGGAATGAATGCAGATGCCATTTTTCTCTCCTAGGTTACACAGAAAGACACCTTCTCCCCTCCTTACCTTCCCCCTCCACCACCACCACCACCACCACCACACCACCACCACCACACCACACTCACACAAACACCCACGCCAAATAACACGCTTTTAAACTATTCATGAGAAGACATCACATGAGGAAGCAGATGGCAAAAAAAAAGTCTATTGATGGCATCCAACAATGCCTGCAAATCCCAATATCAAAAAGAAATTTCAATATCAAGAAGATATTAAAAGAAAAAAACAAACCTCAAAACAAACAAACCAACCTGTGAGCATTATTTTCTTCCTGGGTTATTGAAAGGTCAGCTCCAAATAAATGATGAGACTATTTTTTGTTGTTGTGTTGTTGTTGTTGTTTGTTATTACTGTCGATGTTCTTTTTCCACTTTTCAAAGAATGAAGCGGGGACGACAACAAATTTCTCATTAAGTAAAAGCAGAAACTGTTGCACAAAAGAGAGTTAATAAAACACACACACACACGCATGCACGCACGTACACACACGCACGCACACACACACATATATGTACATGTATATATATATATATATATATATATATATATTATATATATATAATATATATATATATATACATGTATATTATATATATTATCTAATCTACGCATATATATAATTATTCATTAGACATGATTATATCATTGTTTTGTTTTCTGAAAGCACATTATACATGATATTTTTTTCCTCGAACAACGTATTATTTTGCAATCTATCACATCAATCTAGAGAAAGATTTGCACCTTAGAAAAATGACATATTCCATTCATCTATCAAGCACTGGAAGAATGATTCTGTTGCTACATTCATCAGTTGTTGATTGGGGAAAGGATAGCCTGGTGGTAGATAATTTTTTTTTGCGCTCAAGATTTGGTGGCGCAGGTTCGATCAACAACCAAGGCGCCCGTTCGAGGGGATTTCCCCCCATGGAATTAACACCGGTACCGACTCCACTCCCCCGAAAGTCCATCGGAAGAGATTTACAAACCAGGATTCCATGCACGAACGCACGCAGAATATATATCTAAAGACGAACGTTACACTCCGTTGCGCCTTTTGGGAGATTAGACCAATTTGTATCAGTACAAATAAAATTAATGACTAAAACCCCAGCATGCTCACTGGTGTGCTTAAACATCATCCCCGAAGCCAGACGGCGGCTACCTTAATTGTGGGCAAAAATCAGTCGCATACGCCGAATCTCACCACTAATGAACCTTGGAGCTCTCGCCAAGGAAAAACAAAAAAATTAATACTGTCTAGACTACCCAACTAACTACAGTAGCCACAATACGAGCTTTTTAAGGTAAAAAAAGGTGTGGTGTCCTATGTGGTCGTAGGAGAGCGAGACGTCAGAGACCTCAGCTTCTTTAGAGGCCAGCATACTGAGGGCGGCGCCCATCTCCTCTCCCTCGCTTTTTTTTTTTTTACCTCCCTGACCCTAAACAGGACAGTGTCCATGTACAGCTGGGTGAACTGGGGGACTGTACTGAAACCAAAGTGCGCAAACGGTCACCTATCCACTTGGTAACCACGGTCGATGCTGCTTAAAACTGGCTTGGAGAAAGCGAGTGCTCTGACCACTGAGCTATCTTTTACGAGCTTTAATGCATCACTAAATCCAAAAGCAAACCAAGTCGGTGACGAACATTCATCCTCTCCATGACAACATCACGATGAACAATCCGCTCCCATAACTATATCCGTCCTCCTGCAAAAGTGCAGGACACAATTTTCTTCGCCACTGCCTTTTTTCAAAGCAATATGATTATTATTATTATTATAATGTAAAAACCAACAAGTCTGGCCGCGCAGAGCATGTCAGCTGTTCTGCAGAATTGATTATTCCCAGGTTACGCTCTTTCCCCGTCCAGAAAGAAAAAAGTGAACAAGTAAAAACAGAGGCTTCCAAAACCAGACAGAAGATTGCAGGAAAACCAAGTAAAAAAAACCACCAAACCAAACAAAACAAAAACAATGTCCTCATCCCGCACCCCCACCCCCCATAATAAAAATCCAAACAACCATCTAACCAGCCATCCGGCCAACCAGCCGACCAGTCAACCAATCAACCAACTAACCAGCCAATCGACCAACCAGCCAACCAATCAACCAACTAACCAACAAACCAACCAGCCAACCAACCAACCAGCCAACCCACCAACCAACCAACCACCTAACCAGCCAACTAACTTAACCATTGCAGAACTGAGTTCTCTGCTCATCACATTGTTAATTAACAGTTTCAGTTCCAAACAGTCAGAGAGAAACAGCAAAGACATCCAACTCGGTGCCACAGTCTGTGAGAGAAAAACAAAATAAAAATCATATATCAAAGATTGCCTTTCAACAAAACAAAACCCAAACCGGGAAAACAAACAGACAGAGAAGACTGAAAACACGCCAAAACTTACAACAGAAGAAAGTGGTAAGAGGCACAGAAAAGTAAAGGAAACAAACAAGGTGAATTGAGTAATAACTATTTCCAACACGGAATCTTCACAAGGTGTGTGGAAGCAGGTTTGTAGTAGAAAGAAATTATGATTTTAACACGATAGTCCCCTCCCGAAAGCTAAGATAACTATACAGGTAAGAATAACGCTGCACTGTGCGCTAAGAGCTAACATCCTTCAAACACCGGCTTGGTGCAGAGGTGGTTAGCACGGTGGATTCTTGCTTAGGGGATACTGGGTTCGGAGTTCACAAGCAGCAGAATTGATCGACATTGTGGGCTTCTCATGCCCAAGTCGGATGCACTGGGCCAGACTTGCCAGGCCCTTAAAGGCAGCACAATACATTTTGGCTCAAACAACAAGCATCAAAAGTTGCTGTCTGAGCGTTCAACGAAGAAGGATGTGCTTCCTTCTATGACCATCATCTACACCGGGCATCACACCCGTTTGGTTCTGAGACTAAACCTACCTGTATTATGTGTAAACTGTATTAGCTGTGGAGCCGTATATTATGAAATCAGAACAGACATTGCTGAAAAAAAATAATGTGATCTTGGAGCATGCAGTGTGCAGCCTCCCTCTCTGGTGGCTACACAGCACACAGCTGTCAGTTTCCCCCTCTTTTCAGCTACTCTTAGCTGCTACCTGTATCATCCTTTCCCAGCCCAGCAGGGGCCAGCTGGTGCTAGTTTTAGCAGGAACTGACCATTTGATCTTGGTAAAAGATAGGGGCGCACTGATTCTAGCACTATAGGTCCTTGATCCTTGACTGAGGTGTACTGGATCTGTACTCTGTGGGCAACCTAATGCTGGTAATTCCTTGTGGACTGCAGAGTCTGAGTGGTAATTACAGAGCTGCCTGGTGGGGCTATGTCAGATTACTTGGCAATGAGCCGCGTTCAAAGAACAGTACTTGGACGTCCTGACATATGAAGATAAACCCCTGAGGTCGTAATGGGGCCGGCTGGTTATCTTCATGATGGGCAAAAGTGGTTGTTTTTTTCACAAAAATCTCACCATTGGTGAACCCCAGAGCTTTAGCTGCAAAACAAAAAAAAAAAAAAAAAAATACAGCTGCATTAAACGCAGAAAAATCTGCTGTGACATAAAGTGGTATAAAAAAATCAATATAATAAAAGTTATGTTCATTTTGACCGAAAAAATATAGATACATGTTGCAATGAAGCTACTTAAGTATCAATAGAATAGAAGCTGATGCTCTTAACCAAAATTAATATTATCAAATGTCAAATTTCTTTGCTGGGCTTAATACAACTTCACACCATCAAACAAGAATCTTTTTATTCATTTCGTGAAAGCTACTGTCAATGCTGTGATTAAACTTTTTTCTCCATTTGGAATGAAAGTTGTCCTTCATGTTATCGCTCTTCTAACAAAGATTCTTCTTCTTCTTCATTAACCGACACTGTTTAATATTATTGCTGTACTGTGTATGGTTGATGATAATCATAAACTATCAACTTTAATAGTTGCTGAACAACTGAGTACGTTCTTTTTTTCTCTCTTTTTATGAATAACGGCTTTTTCAGATTTAAAAAATCGCATATATACCCCAATATATCGCAAGAAAAACACACTTTTCAAAAAAAAAAGAAGCAAAACATATAAAAAAAAGACCCCAAAGTACAGAAAACTTTCATCACACACACACACACACACACACTGACAGCACCAAACTTTTCAACACCTACACAAACACACACTGACCCACTAAAACAACACACACAAAAGAAACAAAAAAAAACACCTAAAACTCACGACAAAAAACTATCAAGAAAAAAAACAAACAAACTTTCAAGGCCACAGGAAAAAAAACAACAAGACAAGCAGACTAATAGGGAAGGAGAGGTCAAGAAATAAGGGATGGAGAAGGAGGGAGGGAGGGGAGAGAACAAAAAGGAAAGGGATGAGGGTTAGCCACCAGACGATAACATAACGGAAGTGTCGTACCGTGATAGTTGTCTTGTGCGAAAACAACTCGTCTCGTGAGGACGATGACGACAAACACGAAGGAACCCTGGGCGCATGGGCGTGAATGGGGCGCAGATGGCGCACGGTGCGCTACACGAGTCCCACGGGGAGATAGAACGGTAGGAAAGAGAGAGAAAGTCATGGGCCACAAAGAGTTAAAAGCCAACCAAACCCAGACAGACATTGGCTAGAAGAGACAAGAATGTATTAGTCTAGTAGTACTAGCACTAACACAAAATAAGAGGATAGATTTATTTATTTTTTTAAAGCTTAACTAGGTAAAGGATTAATAGTAGCAGAAATAAATAGTGGGTGGTGGTGGTGGTGGTGGTGGTGGTGGTGTGTGGTGGTGGTGGTGCAACGCGCAGTACAATCAGCAGCAGACGCAGCAGCAGCAGGAGTGATTGCAGGAGGGGCAGTAATAGTAACAAAAGAAATATTCATAATAGCAGCAGCATAAGTGGTGGTGGTGGTGGTGGTGGTGGTGGTGGTGGTGGTGTGGTGGTGGTGGTGGTGGTGGTGGTGGTGGTAGTAGTAGTAGTAGTAGTAGTAGTAGTAGTAGTAGTAGTAGTAGTAGTAGTAGTAGTAGTAGTAGTGGTAGCAGCAGAAGCAGCAGCAATAGATGTTGTAGTAGTAGTAGTAGTAGTAGTAGTAGTAGTAGTAGTAGTAGTAGTAGTAGTAGTAGTAGTAGTAGTAGTGGTGGTGGTGGTGGTGGTGGTGGTGGTCAGTAGTTGTAGCAGTAGTAGTAGTAGTAGTAGTAGTAGTAGTAGTAGTAGTAGTAGTAGTAGTAGTAGTAGCAGTAGCAGTAGTAGCAGTAGCAGCAGCAGCGCAGTGGTAGTAGCAGTAGTAGTAGTAGTAGTAGTAGTAGTAGTAGTAGTAGTAGTAGTAGTAGTAGTAGTAGTAGTAGTTGTTGTTGTTGTTGTTGTTGTTGTTGTAGTAGTAGTAGTAGTAGTCGTAGTAGTCGTAGTAGTAGTAGTAGTAGTAGTAGTAGTAGTAGTAGTAGTAGTAGTAGTAGTAGCAGCAGCAGCAGCAGCAGCAGCAGCAGCACAGCAAATAATAGCAGCAGCAGCAGCAGCAGCAGCAGCAGCAGCAGCAGTAGTAGTAGTAGTAGTAGTAGTAGTAGTAGTAGTAGTAGTAGTAGTAGTAGTAGTAGTAGTCAGTAGTTGTAGCAGCTGCAGCAGCTGTAGTACTAGTACTAGTAGTAGAAGTAGTAGTAACAGTAGCAGTAGCAGTAGCAGTAGTAGTAGTAGTAGTAGTAGTAGTAGTAGTAGTGGTGGTGGTAGTCAGTAGTTGTAGCAGCAGCAGCAGCAACTGTAGTACTAGTACTAGTAGTAGAAGTAGTAGTAGCCGTAGCAGTAGTAGTAGTAGTAGTATAGTAGTAGTAGTAGTAGTAGTAGTAGTAGTAGTAGTAGTAGTAGTAGTAGTAGTAGTAGTAGTAGTAGTAGCATCTTCTCTGACTGCTGCTGCTGCAAAGGTAGTGGTGGTGGGGGGGGTGGTGGGGGGGGGGTGTGTGGTTGTGGTGGTGGTGGTGGTGGTGGTGACGCCAGCAGGAGTAGCGATAGCAGTGGTGCTGGTGGTGGTAGTTTCATAGCTGAGGAAAGGAGGAAGAAGAAGGAGGAGGGGGAGGGGGAGAAGACGCAGAACAAGAGAAAGAATATAAAAAAAAGAGAAGGTGGAAGTAGAGGGAGAGAAGAAGAAGAAGAAGAAGAAGAAGAAGAAGAAGAAGAAGAAGAAGAAGAAGAAGAAAAGAAGAAAAAAGAAGAAGAAGAAGAAGAAGAAGAAAAGAAGAAGAAGAAGAAGAAGAAAGAAGAAGAAAAAGAAGAAGAGGAGGAGGAGGAGGAGGAGGAGGAGGAGGAGGAGGAGGAGGAGGAGGAGGAGGAGAGAGAGAGAAGAAGAAGAAGAAGAAGAAGAAGAAGAAGAAGAGAGAAGAAGAAGAAGAAGAAGAAGAAGAAGAAGAAGAAGAAGAAGAAGAATGGATCTTATTTGGAGCAAAATGTGTCCCGTCTCAAAATGACACACACACACACACAAAATATATCGACGGTCATTGTATGTACACGTGCACCATGCACTCTAAAACATGTCTGAAATCCAAAACAAGAAATAAATTCCAAACACAGCAAACCAAATTAGTACACAAACAAAAAAATAATCTATCAAACAAACAAACAAAAAACACCCCATCAGTCAGGGAAACTGCACTCTTAGAAATCTACCGACAGTGCGTTAGAACTAAAAACTACAAACAGAAGAAGAACAAAAAAATAACCCTATGCAAACAAACAAAAAAAGTGAAAAAAAACAGCATCAAAAAACAACCTAACAACAAAAACAAACTAGAAACAACAAAATTCCAACGACCGTGGAACGTCACGTCCTAATAAACCTAACTACATTCTCTTTTCAACCGAACAGGGAGCATGCACACACACACACATAGAAAATGTTGGAAGAGTCTTAAAAAATCGAAGGACACCTCAAACTTTTATGTGTCCATGGATCACACGCATGCACAGAGGCATTATGCTTACGCACACGTATATATATACAATCATGCACTTTGCGTGCACCAGCGCGCGCGCATCAACCCATACATATACACACCAATACATCCACCTACAACACACACACTCACACGCACACACACACACACAACATTGCATAATGATCGACGAGAATGAGCATGATATAATGCTGCTGCTATGGAAGTGCATGTGCTTTGAGACTACTTGACAGGGTTGTACTACACGCTTACTCTCATAATATAAAACCGGCGTCAATCGGGCCCCGAGAGAAACAGACACCTGCAGTGTTGGTCAGGTAATTTGAGCAACACTCTTAATTAAATTCGCATCCGTAAAGTGGATACTTTACTTGCATACGCACGCATCTTTGCACATATTCCACTCCACAGGGGATATGAGGGTGGGGGGTGGGGGGGTGAAGAGTAAAAAGAATGAGAGAGTAGACATGCAGAGAGAGAGAGAGAGAGAGAGAGAGAGAGAGAGAGAGAGAGAGAGAGAGAGAGAGAGAGAGAGAGAGAGAGAGAGAGAGAGAGAGAGAGGAGAGAGGAGAGAGAGAAGAGAGAGAGAGAGAGAGAGAGAGAGAGAGAGAGAGAGAGAGAGAGAGAGAGAGAGAGAGAGAGAGAGAGGGGGGGGGGGGGGAGAGGATGTTTGTGTGCACATACCAAATATATTATGGAAAGCCGCAAGTTCGCTTGTCCTACAAATTTTATGCAGGGACATGAGTTAACTCCACTACATTCTGATGATTGCTAGGCTTTTTGTTGTTGTTTATCTTTTACAAGCTGTATCGCGCACATGGTTGTGTCAAGAAAAAAATTAAACAAAATCAAATAAACTAGAAAAGAATAAAAATGAATATGACATGAAATAATGAAACTACTTGTTCCCCATTTTTCGGCTTAAGCCTCCAAGATTCACCAATGGTGATAATTTTGTCTATACGACCCGGGTTTTTTTTTTTTTTATTATCCTAGCCCACCATTAAGGTAGCCGCATTCCGACTTCGGGATGATTTCTCAAACATGACACCAGTGTTGCATGCACTTAAAAATCTTGTCCTCCGTTCTTACTGCACGGCACGAAATGACCGACACTATCTTCCGAAAGGCTGGAAGGGTTTTAACGTGTGTGTGAAAGATGTCCTGCGTACGTTCGCAACACAGGGGCCTTGCTAAATGAATCACTATACATCGATTCCTTCTTCATTCGTGTCCGTTTGAAGACACTCAAGCTCATATCAATAAAGGATGATTCTATCTTTTCCATCTTGTGTAATATAATACACACCCTGCTTCTATCAAATCTGGCGCGTGGCAACTTATTGATAGGACAAGACAAGACAGGACAAGAAAAGACAAGACACAAGACAAGACAATACGAGATTCTCCAGGGTGGTCAGACGAAGACTTCGTGTAGAAATATTTGTCACAACTACAAAATTTTATGCTATTCAACACTAGACAACCCAGACAGCAACAACAAAAGAAAACAAACTAGCCCAGACAAAAAAGACAAAACAATACAAATTAGACAAAAACAAAGACAAACTCCTTAAGGAGAGAGCTGACTAGACTTTTACCCAGAAAAAAACAAACCCTGCTTATACAAATACTACTCAAGATTAGACTAAAGCAGAGCAGAACAGACCACACCACAACACCACACCACACCACACCACACCACACCGCACCACACCAGACCAAACCCTAAAACCAAGACACCCCCCCCCCCCCACAAAACTAACCAAAATAAAACAAGACTTGGAATGACCAGGAATCCCCCCCAAAAAAAAACAAACAAAAAAACACCGAACAAAAAAAAACCCAACAACACCCACCCACCCTTCCACCTAAAACAGCCCTCCCCCAAAACAAAAAACAAGACAAACAAAAAAAACAAAAAAACAAATTTAGGGCAAGCCAGGCAAAAAAACAAAAAAACTCCCCCCCCCAAAAAACACACCCCACAACGCAAAAACAACCCCAAAACAAACAAAACAAAACAAACCCCCCAAGACAAGAAAGAAAAAAAAAAGAGGAGGGTTGGTTAGTTAAAATACCTGAGCCACGAGGAGTCTAGGAGCCGTGAAATAGCCTCGTGAACGTAGCGGATGCATGATGGCGATGTAGCGTTCCACAGCAATCACCACCAACAGCAGAATGGATGCTGTGTAGGCCAGATAGTTGACGAAAAAGTACAGCTTGCACATCACCTGTCAACAACAATATTAAAAATTTATTGAATTATGTTTATTGATATACGGCTCTGTCAGACTTTTGTTGTTTTTGTTGGTGTGGTGTGGTGGTTGGTGGTGGTGGTGTTGGTGGTTGGATGGTGGTGGGTGGTGGTGGTGGTGGTGGTGTTGTGGTGGTTGATGCTGTGATGGTGAAGGTGTGATGGTGTGCATTGGTGTGGTGGTGATGGTGGTAACTAATTTTGTTTTTATTGTTGGTGATGGAGGTGGTTATGGTTGGTAGTGAGTATGTAGTATGTAGTAGTATTATGTAGTAGTAGTAGTAGTAGTAGTAGTAGTAGTAGTAGTAGTAGTATAGTAGTAGTAGTAGTAGTAGTAGTAGTAGTAGTAGTCGTAGTAGTCGTAGTAGTAGTTAATCTTTTACTGCTGCTGCTCCTCCTCGTCATCCCTCTTTATCATAATGGCCACCAGCCTTTTGCAATCGATTGCTGGCATTGTCACCAAAATCGTCGCTGGAAATTCTTTTACCACAAAAAATCCACCCTTGCTGTCATCATCATCATCATCATCATCATCATCATCATCATCATCATCATCATCATCACCATCAATTATTTCGTCAAGGTTTTAAGCCGTAAGAAGCACCAAGACAACAGGATGGAGCAAGTTCAAATTACGGCACATTCCTGAAGTTGGAATGCAGCTACCTTCATGGTGTTCAAACGGTGGCAAGTGCAAAAATCTCACTATTAGTAAACCTCGGAGCTCCAGCCGAGGAAAGAGGAGAAAAAAGTAGGATATTTTTGTTTGAAGTTACCTTGAAAAGTTTAAACCAGTATAAAAATGTAGCTTTCTTTGCGTCTTTGGTATTCTGATTCAAATCAATGTGCCTGTCAGTATTGTCATTGCCCTTCATGGAATGATTGAAGTGTAGTTGACGTGACTTGAATTCAAAGCTACACATGACATTTATGAAAGATTCGGAGTCTCCCAAGAACGCAAATAAAGATTTAAAAACAAACCAAGCCAAAACATGCATATATACATATGCATTTTAAACATACCCTCAATTTTGACCCTTCTCGCTTTAATCATAATCCCTGACTTTGTGACCGTGAAGATCAAAGAGTGAGGATTTTCTTTTTAACGATCTCCCTAGGTCCACATCAAAGTACAAACCTTTCAGAGTATTAAATCCCTTCATTTGCATACAGCGTACAAGAAGATGAAAATATGCACGTCAGAGATCCTATAACTCCGGTCAGTATCTAACCGGTTAAGTTACCGAAACATGCAAAAGACTCGGTATGCACTCTGCACCTTGAGAGAAAGAGAAATGCTTCAGCATGCTCCAACTGTGCCTGGGAGATCTGGACTGAAGAAGTCAGTACCAGACCCTAAGGATTCAAAGAGAGAGAGAGAGAGAGAGAGAGAGAGAGAGAGAGAGAGAGAGAGAGAGGGGAGAGAGAGAGAGAGAGAGAGAGAGAGAGAGAGAGAGAGAGAGAGAGAGAGAGAGAGAGAGCAAAGAACTCGGATGAAGATTGCTTCCTGGTAGTCATGATGCATTTTTCATTGCATCATCCTTGGGTAACTCCTCTCCCACACGCTTCCAATCAAAATAATGATGCTACAGTGTTATGAGCACTTTCAAGGTACGTTTGTACGTGAGTGTACAAAGGTTCCTAGTACTAGTAGTAGTACTAGAAGTAGTAGTAGAAGTAGACCTAGAAGAAGTGGTAGTAGGAGTAGGAGTAGCAGGAGCAGCAGCAGCAACAGCAGCAGCAGTAGTTGTAGTAGTAGTAGCAGTAGCAGTAGCAGTAGCAGTGGTAGTGGTAGTGGTGGTAGTGTAGTAGTAGTAGTAGTAGTAGTAGTAGTAGTAGTAGTAGTAGTAGTAGTAGTAGCAGCAGCAGCAGCAGCAGCAGCAGCAGCAGCAGCAGTGTGTGTAGTAGTAGTACTAGCAGTAGCGTAGCAGCAGTAGTAGTAGTAGTAGTAGTAGTAGTAGTAGTAGTAGTAGTAGTAGTAGTAGTAGTAGTAGTAGCAGAGACTGTATAAGCTACTCTGGTAATAGTAGTACTAGATTGAGGAGTAGGTGGAGGAAGAGGTGGTGGTGGTGGTGGTGAGTGAGTGTGTGTGTGTGTGTGTTTGCGCGCGCGTATGTGTGTGTGTGTGTGCGTGCGTGCGTGTGTGCGTGTGTGTGTGTGTGACTTTTTTTAAAAAATAGATTTTAGGACAAAACATTGTCACATTCTTTTGCCATGTACGTGTTGTCCTGTAGGAGGGAGAATGCATCATTTTTGTTCTCTTGAGGAAAATGGAGGCCTGTAGTTACAGAATCAAGGACTCTCTGTGTGTGAGAGGGAGGAGGAGGAGGACGGAGGAGGGGTAGGAAGGGGAGGAGGGGGGTATACTGAGATGGTGACAATCATGGTATTGCTAGGTGTCAACTGTGCATGAGATAGCAGCGCGGGTTGTTTTTAATGATGATGATGTTTCGGGTAATGTTGGGCAACAACTTTTCTTATCATTCTGTTGCCCTGTGTCTTTGTCTCTCCAGGGTTGTATTGTGTGTGTGTGTGTGTGTGTGTGTGTGTGTGTGTGTGTGTGTGTGTGTGTGTGTGAGAGAGAGAGAGAGAGAGGAGAGAGAGAGAGGAGAGAGAGAGAGAGAGAGAGAGAGAGAGAGAGGAGAGAGAGAGAGAGAGAAATGCGCGCTCATGCACGTATACACACACACACACTACATACACATACTCGTACCTCCCTACCCCCTCACACACACACACACACACACACACACACACATCCACCTCCTCCTGCTCTTCCTCCTCCTCCTCATCATCAAAGAACGTATTATAGATACAGCAACAGTCGCTTGTGAACAAACATGACAATAGATAAACCACCGTGTACACGGCAAAGACAGCATCAGTCAGTGGGCATCTATATCACGGTAGTGTCTTACTCCAATGAGAGTGTGCCGTGATAATTATCATCAGAAAACACAAGACATCATCAGCATCTCACGTGCTCCTGTTCTGACGGCCTCTCGCGCCTACGTAATAATTCTTCTACGCAAGAGTGATGGTGGTCATGATGCGTTTTGTCTCTGACGTCATTTCGTTTTACGTCATTTTTGTTTGTGGTCTTCTTCGGTCTTGTCTGTGGTGGTGTGGGTGTGTTGTCGCAAGTGATTTTGCGATCTTTTCATCAGGTTTCTCTCTCTCTCTCTCTCTCTCTCTCTCTCTCTCTCTCTCTCTCTCTCTCTCTCTCTTCTCCTCTCTCTCTCTCTCTCTTGGTTTGTATCCCTGAAAGGGCGGGGACTGGATGTAAAAGCACATGTGTGCTTATCTATCATCCCCGAATAAAAGAATTTGCCTTGCCTTGCCTTGCCTTGCCTTGCTTTCTCTCTCTCTCTCTCTCTCTCTCTCTCTCTCTCTCTCTCTCTCTCTCTCTCTCTCTCTCTCTCTCCATTCGCGAAGTAATATTTGTACAATGTTCCTTTGTTTACATCGATAGTGACATTTTGTGACATTCCTGTTGATACCTACGGCTGTGAAAAGCGAGTAATACAGCTCAAGCATTTTGTGTAACTGCATAAACTATACATTTCCGTTTTCGGTTTCCATCGCGAGATAACTATTGTACATGTTCCATTTGTTTGTGTACTTTTCGATTTCGGTCCCTACCCAAACTCCTATTGTAAATGGGTTGTATAACTCACACATAAACCTTTTGTCATTTGTCATTTGTCATTGTCATTGTCATTTTCTCTCTCTCTCTCTCTCTCTCTCTCTCTCTCTCTCTCTCTCTCTCTCTCTCTCTCCTCTCTCTCTCTCTCTCTCTCTCTCTCTCCCTCTCTCTCTCTTTAGCCCCCTCTCACCCCCTTTCTCTCTCTCTCACCTCCATAGCTCTTTACTTCACTTTGGAGCATTGTTTTGTTTGTTTTACTTATATGTTTGGGCTTTTTTTGTTTGTTTTTAAAAACACCTTTTTATTCATGTATGACTTCATATACTATTTTGTTTTTGTGTGTTGGTAGCTGTTTTATTTATTTAGCTTTCTTTAGGGGGGTGGGAGGGGCGCGGTAGTGTTCTGTTGTTATTGTTGGTGGTCA
>CM060323.1:35297734-35302734 GCA_030674155.1 Stramonita haemastoma | reverse complement strand
TCCTCCTTGCTACACTCTCTTCCGAAAGGCGTAACAGGTTTCTAAGTGTGCACAGATGTTCACATGGTTGCACACGGGGCCTCGGTTTACAGTCTCATCCGAATGACTTTGACATTCAATTCGATTTTTTCGTCAAACTGGGAAGAAAGGGCGAGGCTGGGTACGACCCCAGAACCTCACGGTTTATACATTAGCAGGCGAACGTCTTAACCATCATGCCACCTTCCTTCCATTCCTGTTAACTCTAGGGAAAAAATTCAATGGAACAGGAGCCTCTTCCTGTGTCCTCTTGGAAGCAGTTCAACCCCACTCAGCTTCTTTCAGTCGCTTCTGACAGTTTTGTTATCACTCTATCATGAGCAGCATAAGTAAGATTATATGACAAGGAATCAAGCTTTCTATGCAATTCCCAGTTTGGATTGACACAGTGAATGCGTGTGATGAAAATTGGTGTGCTTCATTAGCATTTAATTTCATTCCATGTTGTTTACAGCCTTACCGACTACAGAAAGCCCATAATCATATCAGAGCTGCCACCTCATTCAGTTTCTGTTGCTCTAGTAACTTTCACTTCAAGGTCAAAGCTTAACACCTCCTTATAGTCCTGCGGATGAGACTACAAACCAAGGTCCCGTGTGCGAAGCACGCAGAACATCTTGCGCACACGTTAAAACCCGTTCCACTTTTAGGAAAATTAGGCCATTGTGTGCCGGTGGGAAGGGATGACAAAATTTACAAAACTGCATACACACGGGAACTGAATGTAATAAAGCACAAGAGTCCTTATTCCATTATCCTCGAATGAAAGAATTAAATATAAATAATACTTTTGAACATCGTCAAGCAGGGGGGAAAAACCAGATTAAATCACACAATCCCTAAATTATTTCAGTCCTTAAGAGCTAATAAACCAGGCTGTGCTGAGGATCACAAGGCATTCCGCTTACTTTATCATCCCCAGCTTACAAAAAAACCCACACAAAACAAACAAAAACGAATTCTTTAAGTACAGAAACAAATAGCTAAAAAAAACCCACAAACAGTAAGCGAATAAGAGTGCAGATCAGAGCGAACATATCCTTGGCCTTTCCAAGACTGAAGTATCACTGCCTGGTTGTCAGGAGAAAGCAGTAAGTAACAAGACTTTATTTTGTTTTTGAATGACGGAGGTGGTTCAATATTTAATTTAATCTATGCTACCACAGAAGCCAAAGATGATAATAAAATCTTTGGAATGTTGATACAGAAACTTACATGTATGGGTCACAATCGTTTGTTTGCTGACAAAAAAAACGTGTTTTTTTCCTTTTCACCTAATTTGTACTTTCCTTTTTTTCAGGTGATTGCTCCTTTATTCTTTTCACATACTGGATGTATATTTTTTGTCTGAAAAAATACACTTCTGTTTGTGTTCTAGCAAATATAGGGTACAAAATCAATCATGTATTTTTTTGCTAATGAGGCATACATGCTACTCTTACATGGAGAAGTAACCGCTGGTACTTAAACATGAATCTCGTTCTTATTTTGTTTTATGATTTTTACGAATACAAAACCCATTTGGACTAATAAATAAAAAACCCAAAATCTAGGTTTGGTACATATACCTTGTCGAGTACAGCAGTGGACTACGATAATCAATATTAATTCATACATTGAATTTTTCTTGATATTTTTTAAATTAGATTTAAGACTAAGTTTGCTCATTTCCGCTGCATCATCATTATTAGGAAAAACAAACACACACACACACACACCACACAAAACACAACACACACACACACACACAACACACACACACACACACACACCAACACACACACACACCACCACACAACACACACACACACACACACACCCCTTCCCTCGAAGACAAATAAAAATAACGAAATATTCTCCAATTTCAAACGATTTTCCAAATAAAAAGCACACCTAAGCAGCTGCACAGGAAATTGGAAAGAAAAGGGGAAAGGGGAAGAAGTAAGGTAAGGGGAAGTGAAGATAGAAAACCGAAGGTTAATAAAAAAAAAAAGAAGAAAAAAAGACCCACCCCGAAAAGGAAGAGAGGCAGAACTACATATTTACATAATTATCTTAATTTGAGAAGCGGCCGTCTCTATTAACTATCTGATCAGAAAATAAATCAGGGAAAAAGAAAAATAATGAAGGAAACAAAAGTGTAATGTGGCCAAAGCCAATAAAGCTACAACGGATAAGAAAGAAAAAAACAAAAAAAGCCAATCAATAAAATTCCAATAACGTAAACGACAGAGCGAAAGTAAAACCAAAAATGGAAGTTTAAAATCGATGATATATATATATATATATAATATGAGAGAGAGAGAGAGAGAGAGAGAGAGAGAGAGAGAGAGAGAGAGAGAGAGAGAGAGAGAGAGAGAGAGAGAGAGAGAGAGAGAGAGAGAGAGAGACAGACAGACAGACAGACAGACAGACAGACAGACAGACAGACAGACAGACAGACAGACAGACAGACAGACAGACAGACAGACAGATGTAAAACGCATGCCCTGACATCGCTAAATTACATGGAAACGTCCATGTAAACATTCTAGGCAATAAGAAATGAAGAAGCATGCACGGAATTTCGCGAGTGTCATTTTTTATTTTGTTAGTTTGTTTGTTTGCTGTTTCTTCCTATTTTTCCTGCTTTAAATCTACATTTTGGCCAATATTTTTTGGACAGCACTTTCCTAAGTCAATAACGATGTCTATTACCACATAGGCCAACTTTCTCTTTGTCAAACTACCGGTCACTTATTTGCCAATAAAATCATTTCTATTAGGGGTGGGGGTTGGGGGAGAATAGCCTAGATGTTAGAACATTGCGCTCGGGATTTGAACGGCCTGGGGATCGAGCCTGGGTATTGAGCCACCACCCGATCAAGGGGATTTTTTCCCATGGAGTTAACATCAGTACCGACATCACTCCCCATAAATTCCTTCGGATGAGACTATCAATCGAGATCCAGCGTGCGAACGCATGCAGAACATTCTCTGCACATGTTACAATCTGTTCTGCCTCTCGGAAGGGTAGGCCATTTGTGCTGGTAAGAACTCGAGATAATGGCAGATGACTACCCAGTCAATTTCTATTATTTTGATTCAAAGACTTTTTTCTCACAGAGAAAATATTTTATTTTAAAATACCGCATGCACACTGGTGACGTGTTTCGACACCATGACCACTAAAGTCGGAATGCGGCTACCTTAATGGTCAGGCACAAAATTGTCGCATTAGGCAAAAATCTCACCATTGATGAACCTAAGAGCTCTAGCGCAGGATTGGGAAAAAATGGGTATTTTTTGCAGTCAGATCTAGGACGAATAATATTAACACAGGGCCTGTCTTGCCATATTGACAAATTAATTGCAATGCCATTTTTTTTTTGGTCAGTGTTTTGGTCTCTGTCTCTCTACGTTTTTACTGTTAGCTTCTCAAGTGAGGGGACGGGATAGCTCAGTGGTCGGATGACTAGTTTTCCTCAACCCAGTGATAAGCAGCATTGAGCGTGGGTACCAAGTGAACCGGTGACGTTTTTACGCTCCTTGGCTTCAATACAGCCACCCAGTTTCACCCAGCTGTAAAATAGGTACCTGCCCTTTTTTAGGGTCAGGGAAGGTAAAGCAGCGAGGGAGAGGAAGATGGGCGCCGTTCTCAATATGCTGTCTCCTAGAGAAGCTGAGGTCTCTGATGCCTCGTTCCCCACAACCACATAGGTTATGGGATAACTTTTACTTTTTCCTTTATTTTTACCAGGTGGGGCCAAAGCGGGCAGAACAGTCCATACACTCTACCACATCTGTTTCAGAAATCTGCCTAACTGATGCTTGGTCAACTCCATGACCCAGCGCGCTGGCATTGAGTGCAACGACTTGCTGCGAAAAAAACCACCGGAAAACCGCATAGAAGGGAGGAAGCTGGTTGCAAATTTTTCAGTAGTGCCCAAACGGTCTACACGACCACCACGGGATAGGTGATGGTGTAAAACCAGCTTCTGTGTAAAACTGTCGTGATGATACGCACTCTTCTTCATGTTTACACAACCCCCCCCCCCCCCCCGCATTGTCTTTATTTACACAGTATACATACAACTCTACATCCACCCCCATCCGTACTCCAATTCCCTCCCCCTCCCCCCTCTCCTCCTTCCACCAAAACTTAAAGAAAAAACGAACAGTCCATTGATGGATTTTTTTCCTTCTAAAAGCCAAAATAAAAGGAGGGGGGTGAGGTTAACAGGGAATAAGTTCAGGTAACAAATATAAGACAACGCTACACATTATGAAAATAATAATGTGCCTAGGGGCTTTCCTTTTCTTTAAATACAATACGTCGTTTTAGGAAGGAACACTGGAAATTTCTTGTCATTATTATTTCAAATAAAAGAAAAAAAACGAAAAAGGTGATGAAAAATTGGAGGAAGAGGAACAGAAGAAGTAAGAGGAGGAGGAGGGAGGAGGAGGAGGAGGAGGAGGAGGAGGAGGAGGAGGAGGAGATGAAGAAAAATTGCGAAGAAGAAGAAGAAGAAGAAGAAGAAGAAGAAGAAGAAGAAGAAGAAGAAGAAGAAGAAGAAGAAGAAGAAGAAACAAGAACAACAAGAAACAAGAACAAGAACAACAAGAACAAGAACAAGAACAACAAGAAGAAGAAAGCTGCTAAGAAACTTATAGAGATCAGTAACTCTAGAATAATTTTCCTCGACAAAGAAAACGACGTTACATGTGCGCCTTATCCTTTTCCTTAACACCGTGATATTCATAAGATTTGCTACCAGGTTAACAAAGGAAAGCAAACCCAAACAACAAGCAAAAACAAACCCCTCCCCCTACCGAAAGAAAACAAACAAACAAAACAAACAAAAATTGACCCTAAAGAACGGAAATTGTTTAATTAAATCTTGTTATTTTGGGTCGTGTTTTCTTCTGCGGTGACATAAAACCGTGTGCTTAGCACTTAGAAAATGATGCACATTTGCATA
>CM060323.1:35285271-35292634 GCA_030674155.1 Stramonita haemastoma | reverse complement strand
TGGTCCTACTTATTTAAATGAATAATTTTTTTTCCTTTCAAAGCTAAATTTAAAATTCCATATTTTTTTTTTCGGGGGGGCCCTTCCCCTTTTAGGGACCACCAATGAATGAAGAATTATCTTTATTTTTAAAAGAGCTACAGTTTAAACATTCCAATTTTTTTTTTTCATCCGACCCTTGCCCTGATTAGGGACTGAACAAAACAAAAGGGAAAAACACCCCCCCCCTCAAAAAAAAACCCAATAACACAAACAAATTTACAACAAAATTTTGATAAAAAAAACAAGGGGTAAAAAAACGAAAAACCCTCATTGCGGTACACCCCTTTTATTTCTGTCAAAAATTTTAAAAAAACCCCATTTTTCAGGGGAGAATAAAAGCTAATCCACCGTCAAATTTAATCGCTTGGAGAGTAGCGTTATTTATATACCTGCTTTCTAAAAAAAGGTTTTAAATGGGGGGGTTTTGCGATTTTACTACCTACACGGCCTTCTCTCCCCTTTTGTTTCACGTGTCGGGATGTGGGCTGCGAAATCTTTGCCGACGAAGAACATCTACACTCAACATTTTCGCAAAAGCGTTTTAGGAAAAATTCCAAAATATACAATTTACCATTGTTTTTCTTCTTTTTCCAATATCGTTCGTTACACGTTCCGCTAATGCGCGACGTTTTGAATGCCCTCCCCTGACCATCAAAAACACTGTTGCCTTCTTTAAAACTACTAAATTTCATAATGGCTTGTCGCCCCATACTTTGAGTCGCCTCCCTTAACAAGAACACTGTTGCCTTCTTTGTGCTTACTAAAATTCATAAAGGCCGCCGTTTCAGGGGAGTAAACTAAGGAAACAACTTACTCGCGAAGAATTCCTTGTGTCTAGCTTTGCATATGTTACATCGTTTACATCGCCCAAAATATTATTCTGACGGTAGATATCCCAAGATAATTATTCTGTTCGTCTTCAGAAAATATTTTTGTTTTAAGTCTTCAGAAAATATTTTTGTTTTAAACTCAAAGAAATCATGCTGATACATTACTAATGAATGAATTAATTAACTAATTAATCAGTTTTTATTTATTTGTTTGTTTGTTTGTTTGTCTATTTATTTATTTATTCATTTATTTATTTATTTATTTATATCAAGGACGGACAGGTCTAGAACTCAACAAAATTTGAGAAATGCAAAAGAGAGAGAGGAATGGAGAAAACTAGTTGTCAAGTCTTAATAATAATAATAATAATAATAATAATAATAATAATAATAATAATAATAATAATAATGATAATGATAATAATAATAATAATAAATGGAGGCTTATATAGCGCGAATTCCCCCCAAAAAACATGGGCTCACCACGCTGTACAACCAAATGAATTTAAATAGGTTACATAATTATGAGCGTGAAAATTTTGACTAGCACAAAAAATAAGGAAAAATGCATGCACATACAATACACAGCATATTACATGGCCAGACAATAAAAGTAAAGACGGAGAGAGAGAGAGAGACAAAGAGAGAGACAGAGACAGAGAGAGAGACAGAGAGAGAGATAAAGAGAGAGACAGAGACAGAGAGACAGAGAGAAATAGCGGGAGAGAGAATAAAGAGAGACAGGAAGAGACAGAGAAACAGAAAGACAGACACAGAAAGAGACACAGTCAGAAATCTAATCTCTCCCGTCCCTCACACAACACACACACACACACACACACACACACACACACACACACACACACACACACACACACACACACCACACAAACACACACACATACACACACACTTACACACACACACTTACACACACACACACACACACACACACACACACAATATCCAACTTACCCGCCCTAGTGTCCATATGGGCGACAGCTGAATCGAGAGACTGGGCAGCACACAAAACACCCCCACACACAAAAATCGGCCACGGCTAAATTGGCCAAGAAGAGGTTGGTGCGTGTTCTCATGCGTTTGCTATAGGCAAACACGACCAGTACCACGATATTGCCTGGAAACACACAGAGAAACAATAAATATAATACTTTTCGGGTGATACATTTTTCATGTAGCTTTTACGTGTAAGTTATTCGTATATAATGATATGCAATGCATAATGTATCCCAAGTTCATGAATAAATTAATAATAAAAAGTGGTCATACTCGCGTGCAAAGAAGCTAGATACGAAATAACTAGGTATATGCTTGTAATTAAACTTTAAAAAAAATTCTTGTATAGGCTTAAAAGTTGGTATTATTTGTAATTCAGCGTGCGCTGCGCTCACATGTTGTTTTTTTTGTTCCAGTATGTAAAATGATAATGATAATAATAATAATGTATAGAATGTATATCGCGCTGAATCTTGTAAAGCGAGTAAATCAAATAAAAATGTAATCGCTAACAGAGTGTATGAAATGTTCTTGTTAATAGGCAGACAGAGAGATAAGAACACACACACACACCACAACACACACACACACACACACACACACACACACACACAACACACACACACACACAAAATACGCGTGCGCGCACGCGCACGCACACACACAGAGACACAACACACATACACACACACACTCACACACACGCACACACACACAAACAAACACACACACACACACACACACAAGAGTATCTGTTACAACTTTGAACACCCCCTTAGCATCTTATCTATACATAATATTTGTAATATCAGCAAACCCCACATAGTTTCCACCTTCAAGATCCGAACATACGTCAATCCTAAAATTGAAGTTTATGTAATATCAAGCCCTTTTCACACCAGATCTAAGAATCTAAATATGGCACAAAAGCAGTCTATTTCTAACAACTTCAGCACTGGTTACATCTCGAAGTCAACAAAACGGAGTTTTCACTAGAAACCAGGTTTTACGTCCCCCCCCCCCCCCCCCCCCCGAAAAAAAAAATTGCCCAAATGACGTTCAAAGTGCCCCCTTTACTCAAAATAGTGTGTGATATTGATATATTGAACACATGTTCCAGTTCCTGCCAGGTTTTCAGGTCTTTTGCGCAGAAAGGTTCAAACACTAGTTTCAAAGGAAGGGGGCCGGGGTCTTTTTTCCTAGAAAGATCTTCCTCCTGTTCACATCTTTCAAGACTTTTTTCTTTTACATGCAAAAGATGCTTTGATGTCATGCATTCAAAGTACCCGCTTCCTCTCCTCCCCTCCTCGCCTCCCCTAAAAAAACGTAAAAGGTATACATATAATTTTTTTTAATATATCCGTGTGTATTCCTTTTTATGTTTATTTTGGTACATGTTGTGCATACATGCAAAACAATGATGCAAATGATCTTTTCCGGTAATAATCTAAGGCTGTGATGTTTCTCAGTATCATCATCTATCTGATGTGATGGGCTTGTTTCGGTCACAGTCCTTTGAAGAATAGTGTGGGGAATCGCATGCATCGCTTTTTTTTTTTTTTTTTTCAGAGAATATGTTCTGGGAAAGGCGAACATCGCAGAAGCCCATCTTTTTTTTCCAAGTTGCATGCATGCTGGGTATTGTAGAGGGTATTTATTCACAACATGGAGTATACATATATACATATATTCTAAGCATATTTTCTTTCTCTTTTTATCATCGTCTTTTGAGGGCAGCTTCAAAAGGCCACAGGAATATCAAATATTCCTTTGAATGCAATTGACACTTTTAAATTCTGAAAAGTGTCTTGCTGTAAGGTACCACAGCAGGTGGAGTTTCAATCACCACCGGGACCTCTGATGAGGGCTCATCCAGGAGCCGAAACTCGAGTCAGGTCAGGCCAAAGGCATGGTTCTTACACAGAAATGCCTACAATGCTGCCACTGAAAGACATTATTCCCTAGAATTTATTTTCATTTCTTTTTTTTTTTATTTGAATCTTTGATAACTCATTTTCAAAACGATTGAGAAGTTGGTACCTGCACTTGTCTTTCCTCACTACTTTTTCCTCAATAACATGGAGTATAAGTTGGATTACTCTTGTATTAAAGAAAAAGTATGTTTTTTTATACCGTTCACGAAAGCTTGCTTTGCCTACATTCACACACAGAAACCTGACATACTTATGATTATTTTTTATCCTAAGATTTTGAAAGAGAATTAATACGTTCTAAAACTTTTGCCAAGTATGAACCATTATAATATGATTTTGTATTCAATGCTTGTGTTTGATTCAATTATACTTATTACAACATGAGCGAGCGAGCGAGCGAGCGAGCATGGCGAGAGAGAGAGAGAGAGAGAGAGAGAGAGAGAGAGAGAGAGAGAGAGAGAGAGAGAGAGAGAGGAGAGAGAGAGAGAGAGAGAGAGAGAGAGAGAGAGAGAGAGAGAGAGAGAGAGAAGGCAAGGCAAGGCAAGGCAAGGCAAGGCAAGGCAAGGCAAATTCTTTTATTCGAGGATAATAGATAAGCACACATGTGCTTTTTTACATCCAGTCCCCGCCCTTTTCAGGGATAACATCAAAATAAAAGATAATAAACAATAAAACTATACGCAGTACCAAACAACATACAGTAATAAGTACACTGCATATAATAAGGTAAGAGAAATGCGACAGTACACTACATATAATAAGGTGAGAAAGGTGCACTCATTCAGAAGAGAAATCAGAAGTCACAATAAAATAATTTGGATTATTAAAGAAGAAGAAAAGAAACGAAAAAAAAACCCAGAACAAAACAAACAAATAAGCAAATAAACAAACAAAAAACAAACAAAACAAAAAAAAACAAAAAAAAACAAAAACCCAAACAAACAAACAAAGAAAGAAACAAACAAACAAGAGAGAGAGAGAGAGAGAGAGAGAGAGAGAGAGAGGAGAGAGAGAGAGAGAGAGAGACAGAGACAGAGACAGAGACAGAGAGACAGAGAGACAGAGAGACAGAGAGACAGAGAGACAGAGAGAGATATAGTTCATAGTGAGTGTCCACCTTGACCTCAGAAAGAGGTCAATGAAAAGACTGACAGTTTTCAGTGTCAGTGTCTCTGGATGTCTGCAGGGTTGGCTGATGGAGAAAGATGCTGTAACGGTCTTCACACCACACCCCCTTCCCCTGCTTCCTTTCCAGTACTGATGGGTTAATGTCAATGATAGGAAACCCACACCCCCTACCCCCACGCCACTATCCCACCGTCACCCTCCCACCCACCCAACCCACGTATTTTGGTTACACTCCATGATCCACCTTTAGCTTCCGGGGGTCACATGTATAGTATCTTGTATAATGTGATAGTCAGAGAAATTAATGTGTGTGTGTGTGTGTGTGTGTGTGTGTGTGTGTGTGTGTGTGTGTGTGTGTGTGTGTGTGTGTTGAGTGTGTGTGTGTGTTTGTGCGTGTGTGTGTGTGTGTATGTGGTGTGTGTGTTGTGTGTGTGTGTGTTGTGAGTGTGTGAAGTGTCTGTGTGTGTATGTGTATGTGTGTGAGCAAAACAGACACTAAAATATATAGAAGAAGTGGGTGGGGACCCACTATTAGAAAAACCACCCCCCTTCTGCCCCCGAACGCAGCCTCCCCCCCACCCTCACCCCCCACCCCTCCAGTGATATAATACTATAACATTTACATAAAGTCTTAAAAATACAAAAAAAAAAATTATATACCACTCATATCTCAACGGAAATTAAGAACAGGCGAAAGCAAGAGAGAACATGAGCAAGAGTGAGGACAAGGGAGAAGAGAGAGAAGATGAGAGAGAGAGAGAGAGAGAGAGAGAGAGGAGAGAGAGAGAGAGAGAGAGAGAGAGAGAGAGAGAGAGAGAGAGAGAGAGAGAGAGAGTGGTAGAGACAAAGAAAAGAGATAGAGATAAAGAGTACAAGAGGCATAGTTATGAAAAAAAAGAAGATGAACTAAAAACATGACACGATAAAAGCAAAATCATCACAAAAGCACCAAAGAAAGGTGTCAACTTTGGAACAATCCTGCATCCTATTTCAACTTTAATTCGGTGAACCCAATCAAGCTACAGCCAGGGGGAGCCGGGGAGCCTAGTGGTTAGAATGTTTGACACGTGATCTGACGGTCAGGGTTCGAGCCACCATTGAGAGGAATGTTTCCCCCATGGAACTAACATCAGTGCTGACTCCACTTCCCCGAGAAAGTCCTTCGAATGAGTCTTGAAACCGAGGTTCCTTCCGTGTGTGAACACACACGAAACATCTTGCGCACACATTCAAAACTCGATATAAAAGAATAAAATAAATAATTAAATTAAAAAATAATTAAAACCTGTTCGGCGTTTGGGGCACAAGCAATGTGCATGCACACGCACACGACCTACTCCTAACAATCCCGAAGTCTTAGATTTGAACCTTAGCAGTGCCAGGTGAATTAAGCAGCACAAGAAATTTTACGTCAACTTTTGTGCAGACCTGCCAGTGCTTTAGTCTCTCTTTCTTGTATATTTTACCTGTAGAAAATGACATAATTCTATAGGATTTGTAAGCACAAGGTATCGGCAGCAGAACGCAAAATCAGCCCTGGCATGAAGAATGGCTTCTGCAAAGTTTTCAGTTACCTAGCTGTGTTAAAGCTTCGCTCTGGTGTCCCTTTAACCCCTTAGGAAGTTCCAGTAAGAAGCTGACATAATGACCTCTCTCTCTCACTCTCACTCTGCCAAAAGCCTATATTTTCTGACGCTTTCAAACCCAGCCTCAAGACACACTTATTTCTTTTCTTGCCCAGGATCTTCCCCAACATTAGACCTTACAAACCACTGTCCCTACTTTCAATCCGCCTCCTCCATCTCCACCACCTTGCCTTAATCTAGAGTGGTTCTCTCTCTCTCTCTCTCTCTCTCTCTCTCTCTCTCTCTCTCCTCTCTCTCTCTCTCTCTCTCTCTCTCTCTCCTCTCTCTCTCTCTCTCTCTCTCACTCTCTCTCTCTATATATATATATATATATATATATATTTTTTTTTTTTTTGGTCACACGACCCTTCAGGCACAAAATGACCTTCTTTTCCAAAAAGCGGGACGGGTTTTAACGTGTACCCAAACTATTCTGCCCGCATTCGCACACGCGATCTCGGTTAGTAGTATAAGCCTAAGGATTTTCCGGGGACTGGAGTGAGTTCTGATGTTAACTCCGGTAAGAAAAAAAAAAATCCCCATTGGGACAGGTGCCTCAGTAGTGGCTCGATCTCAAAGGCCGTCAGATCACAAGCACAACGCTCTAACCACTAGGCTATCACAAGTCGCCCCCCCCCCCCCCCCGCTCTCCCCCCCGCCAATATTTTCAATATAGTTTCATCATTTGCACAAGTTTCTATGTAGTTTTTTTTTTAAAGTGTCTTCTAAGTGTGTGTGTGTGTGTGTGTGTGTGTGTGTGTGTGTGTGTGTGTGTGTGTGTGGTGTG
>CM060323.1:35275271-35277771 GCA_030674155.1 Stramonita haemastoma | reverse complement strand
TTGGTACACGCGTGTTTGTATGTGTGTGCGCGTGTGCACTCGCGTGCGTGTATGAGTGTCTGTGTTCTGCGTATATGCATATCTGTAGGTTTATGTGTGTCTGATGCAGACACCTATGTATAAGACTTTTGTGTGTGTGGTGTGTGTGTGTGTGTGTGTGTGTGTGTGTGTGTGTGTGTGTGTGTGTGTGTGTGTGTGTGTACGTACGTGCGTGTGTGTTCGCGTGCGTGCGTGCGTGCGTGCGCGCGCGTGTGCGCGCGTGTGTGTGTGTGTGTGTGTGTTGCGTGCGCCAAACTTTCTCTTTTTGGCCTTTCCACAGGTAGCCGATAAAGATACCACATCAGACCACACTTTAACCGAGAAATCAATCCCACTCTTGCTAGCAGGCCCGTCTGTCTGTAAGCGCTATCATATATTGACCCATTCTCCATACCAGAGTGCCTATCATAAGTCTAAATGTGTCTGGGTTCGATCCCCGTATGCCCCCTTGATCTTTTCGTGTTAAGTACTTTCTGAGATGGAGTGGACAGAAGGACGTTGAGTAATGTTGTACCCTAAAGAGAGGGGGAGAGAGAGGGGGGAGAGAGAGGAGGGGATGGGGAGAGAGAGAGAGGGGGGGGGGAAGGGAGAGAGAGAGAGGGGAAGAGAGAGAGATAGAGAGAGACAGACAGACAGACAGACACAGACACAGACAGAGAGACAGAGAGAGGATACGGATCGAAAAGTATGGAAACACACACACACACACACACACACACACACACACACACACACACACACACACACACACACACACACACACACACACACATAAGTGCGCTCGCGCATGCACGCACGACACACACACACACACATACACATCACACATCACACACACACACACACACACACACACACACACACACACACACACACACACACACATATTCATCCAGATATGTAGATATGTAATTCGCTCTCTCTCTAACTCTATCTATCTATCTCTCTATCTCTATCTATCTATATATTAACTATCTGTTTATCTATCTGTTTATCTATCTGTTTATCTATCTATCTATCTATCTATCTATCTATCTATCTATCTATCTATCTATCTATCTATCTATCTATCTATCTATCTATCTATCTATCTATCTATCTGTCTGTCTGTCTGTCTGTCTGTCTGTCTGTCTGTCTGTCTGTCTATCTATCTATCTATCTCTCACATTTTGCGTGTGCAACTGTTTGTGCACGCACAAGCAATGATCCACCAAACTCGACAGATTATTTTAGATTTTTAAAAAAAAAAGTGCTGTCACGAAACGCACTTTATCTTTCTATCCACGCAATACAAGATTTCAAAGCTAAAGAAAGATCAAACTACTGCCAAAAAAAAATCAGATCAACAGTGGAGATGCTTTGGTCCTGTGACACAAAATCGCCATCCTACCTTATGGACATTTCTATGCCTGGATTTGCCTCTATTTCATCCTTATCTTTGTTTCTGCCATGCTCATTTTTTCCCTTCCTGTCACCATGTCCTTCGTGTTTATTTTCTGCTTTCTTGGTCCATTCTCTGGCCCCTTTTTTTCCACAGAGACATAAAATATAACAATTCTCCCTCATGCTGAAGTTGGATGCGCAGGGCCTGACTTGTCGGGCACTTAACGGCAGCTTAGCACATTTTGGCTCCAAATAATGACAGAGAACAATTGCTACTGTCTGAGCATAATTTTAACAAAAGGAGAATTTGAAGAAGAAGAAGAAGAAGAAGAAGAAGAAGAAGAAGAAGAAGAAGAAGAAGAAGAAGAAGAGAAGAAGAAGAAGAAAGAAAGTAAACAAACAGAAAGAAAGAAAGAAAGAAAGAAAGAAAGACAGACAGAAAGACAAAAAGAAGAAAGAAAGACAGAATGAAAGAATGAAAGAAAGAAATAAAGAAAAAAAGAAAGAAATAAAGAAAGAAAGAAAGAAAGTAAGAAAGAAAGAAACGAAGAAAGAAAGAAAGAAAGAAAGTTCAAGACACTGTCAAAAACAACAAAATCACACACTTTTTGAAACAAGGAGACAGATCGATCATCACGTGCATGATCATCATCGACTCTACAAAGCAACTGCACAATTTTATGGTTTCCCCATTTTTGACCTCCCTTGCACTTCAACACACTAGAAGAAAATTAAATCAAAGACAGCAACCTGAGCCCCCACTCCCCCCCTCACCACCACCACCCCCTAACTTCCCCTTTCGCAGTCTTAAACAACACGCACATCCCCACTGTCTTGCCTGTCAATAATACTGTCTTGAAGAACATTGGATACCTGGTTTAAACCATCCCAATTTATGGTGCCACTGCACTCTCTCTCTCTCTCTCTCTCTCTCTCTCTCTCTCTCTCTCTCTCTCTCTCTCTCTCTCTCTCTCTCTCTCTCTCTCTCTCTCTCCTTCATGTCAGACTTGCATGCAATCTGAATCGATCATTCATTAAATTTTGAAAGAATAATATTGGTGGCAGGATGTATGGGTGG
>CM060323.1:35255271-35260271 GCA_030674155.1 Stramonita haemastoma | reverse complement strand
AGATATTACTAATGATATCGACCCTGACCCGACTTAAGAAGTATGATGCTGTATTATGTTTTGCACTCTTGTATCGTATACAGCTATCAGTCATGGCATATTTCTCTGCAAGAAATTCGAGCTATTTCCCCTATTTTTTTTATACATTTTTATTTATTTATTCTTTTATTTCGAGGATAATGGAATAAGCACTCATGTGTTCTTTTTTATTTACATCAGGTCGCCGTGCGTATGCAGTTTGGTCGATTTGGGCATTCGTTCTCACTTGCACACAATGACCTACTCTTCCGAAAAGCGAAGAAGAAGAAGAAGAAGAAGAAGAAGAAGAAGAAGAAGAAGAAGAAGAAGAAGAAGAAGAAGAAGAATGAAGAAGAAGAAGAAGAAGAAGAAGAAGAAGAAGAAGAAGAAGAAGAAGAAGAAGAACAACAACAACAACAACAACAACAACAACATCAACAACAACAACAACAACAACAACAACAACGACGACAACAAGAAACAAAAACAACGCTAGAAAAAAAAGAAGAATAATTGAACTAAACGAACCATGCAACGGCTCAAATTAGTTTTAACAAGACGTGTTTGTTATCATATAACCCTCATCCCCTACCAACCCACCCACACACCCTCTGAAAAAAAATCCAGCCAGGGAAAACCCAGAAATTGAAAACAAAACAATCCTAAACCACACACGTAAGCCTTGAACTCATTCTTGTACTCTTTATAACCTTTCACACAGAACTAAAGCTGAATACACAGAACAAAATAGAGAACGGGCAAAGATTTAATTAACCTTACATTATCAGCCAAGTTAAAGTTAAAGTCTGTCCCGAGCCTAAGGCTCATCAGCCAGTGCTTATCCCGGTTTCTGTGGCGTTAAGCGACTGAGAGTCATAGACTCCCCCCTGGATAGGACGCCCGTCAATCGCAGGGTTAACCCCCAACACAAGGTTGGTACCCCTTTTACACCTGGGTGGGGTGAGAAAATAGCCGTAAAGTGCCTTTTCCAAGGGCACAACGCCATAGTCGAAAGCTGGGATCGAACCCACAACCTTAAGATTACGAGTCCAACGCCCTAACCACTAGACTACAGCGGCGGCTGTATTACCGGTATTGGCTGTATTATCAGCCAAGCTGCTTACAAAACCAGCCAGTCTCTCAAGGTCTTCTCTCCCTCTGGAAATGAAGATGTGGACGCTAAAAGTTAATAGGCAGCAAATCCTTTAGTCAGTCATTCGGTCCTATCCCTTCACGTGTCCATACATATTCCTAACAACCAAAATTTTAAAAACAGAGATGATTATCTGGCTATAACAGAAACACGATCTGCTCTTTATGACACTAAGCAGCAAATAATTAATCCTACAAAAACGAGTCATCTAACTTCCTCATTTTCCGACTCAGTTAAGCCTAAACTTAAATGTACGTTGTTGTTTTTTTTAACGAGAAGATTATTCCGTTCATTCCATTAACTTTCATGATCTCACTAGTCGACCATCAATTGAAAACTATATGTAGATAATGATCATTAAACGGCATAACCCGATGCGCTTGCAGAGCCTGAAATTAATTAATGCATGGTGGGTATTTTCGTGTTAATGCAGAGCAGTGGGAATACTGTTAGCGTGCCTAGGGTCGATATTTTTTCATGAGCGATGATGGACATTTTGAAAGCTGTAATTAAAGCATTCGTTGGGCGAACTTGGTTTATAGTCTAGGTTTTTTTTTTAAGACACACTGGGGATTGAGGTTGTTGTTGTTGTTGTTTGTATTGTATTGTATTATGTTGTATTATATATATTGTGTTTGTTGTTTGGTGTTGTATTGTATCATTTTGTATTAAAGTATGTTTTGTTGTATCCTATTGGGATGTATTTTATTGTACTGTGTTGGGGTTGTGTTGGTATTGTGTTGTGTTGTGTATTGTGTTGTTTGTATTGTATTGTGTTATATTGTTTTGTATTTTTTGTTTTGCATTGTATTGTGTCGTGTGGTGTAGTGTTGTATTGTATTAGGTCGTTTTATGTTGTTTTGTATTATGCTACTATTATGTTGTATTGTGTTGTATTGTATTGTATTGTACTGCATTGTACTGTACTGGCTGTACTGTACTGTACTGTATGTATTGTATTGATTTATTGTACTGTAGTGTATTGCGTTGTATTGTGTTGTGTTATATTGCACTGTATTATACTATATTGCATTGCAATATACGGTATTGTATTGTGTGTATTGCATTATATTGTATTGCAATGTATTCTACTGTATTGCATCGTATGGTATTGTATTGTACTTGTACTTCGTTGTATTACATTGTATGGCATGCATTGCATTGCATTGCATTGTATTGTATTGTATTGTATTGTATTGTAATGTCTAAACATTGCGTTGTATTGTATTGTATCGTTCTCTGCATACAAATTCGGGCCGCTCTCCTCTTACCAAAGGTGGTCATTAATTTTTGTCTCTGGTATTCATGGGGGGCTCCGGTTACTACAGTAAGGCTTCGCCACGAATAATTTTATAGACAATCCCCCGATAGTATAGCATTTCCATAGTATAGTACAACACTGTCTTTACTGCAGACCTTGGCACCGCAGCTCTCTCTACACCCTCATCTTCACCTCTCCCAGTAGTGTAGTAAATCAGACTGTTGGGCATCATTGACTGAAGATTTTGCAACCAGCTTCCTCCACTCCTCACGGTTTTATCAGTTTTCTGGAAGTAGTGTGTGTTTGCACTCCATGCTCCTTGTATTGTATTGCATTGTATTGTACTGTATTGTATTGTGTTGTACTGTGTTATATTGTACTGTCTTGTACTATGCTGTATTGTGTTGTACTGTGTTGAATTGTATTATATTGTATTATATTATATTTATTATTAATATTATATTATATTATATTATATTATATTATATTATATTATATTAATTATATTATATATTTATAATTAATTATATTATATTATATTATATTATATGTATTCGTATCGTATCGTATCGTATCGTATCGTATCGTATCGTATCGTATCGTATCGTATCGTATCGTATCGTATCATATCATATCATATATATCATATTGTATTCTATTCTATTCTATTTATTCTATTATATTGTATTATATTATATTGTATTGCATTGCATTACATGGTATGGTATTGCATAGCATTTCCACAGTACAACACTGTCTTTACTGCAGGCCTTGGCACTGAACTCTCTTTACACCCTCACAGGAGGAAGAAAAAGAGGCAGACCAAGGAAGAGATGGGAGAACAACATCAGCAATTGGACAGGCCAAGAAATAAAAAAAACTTTGAGAAAGGCAGAACAGAGGAATGGATGGAATTGGTTGTCAAGTCTTCAGGGTGCCTCCCCCCCCCCCCCCCCCCATTGTCGCCAGACTAAGGGATAGATAGACAATAGATAGATAGATAGTATGTGATTCAACTCAAAGCCAGCCAGTCCACTTCTCTGACGTTGTCATCCCATCGTTTTAGTCTGTTGTTCCCTCCGTGCACTGTTCCCTGCAGGACAGTTTTCTATTTACAACAACAACCGACACAGCTTTTGACCTGGGCTTGAGAGAAAACAGACAGAATTCTTGAAGTCTAGATGAGTCTATAAACCGAGGCCCCGTGTGTGAACGCACGAAAAACAACTTGCGCACACGTTCTAAAAAACCCGTTCCGCCATTGGAAGAGCAGACCATTGTGTGCCGGAAAGAGCGGATGAACAACAAATAAAAAAAAACCAGCCTGCACACAGTGTCCGTGTTTAGACACCAACCTTGAGGAAAAATCGGGGAGTTGGAGTCCCCAGGGAGGTTTGGGGCTGTATACGGCAACGTTCTGGTGGCTCCTGCGACGGCTTTGGAACCATTCGTATCGGCGATTGCCTTTCCAATGAACTATTCTAGAAACGTAGATGGGGAGGGGGGGGGGGGGGATTCTGCTGCATGGGTAACAGCTTGCCTTCCACACTAACTTACCTAGGCTTTGCGCTCTAGAGCCTAGAACACAACCCATAGTCTTCCGAGACTGACGGATACCTACCTTAGCAGTAACGCAACCGTCTACCAAGCAAGAGGGGTAGCAAAGTTCGGTTCCTGTCAGAACTCATCTTGTACCCTCCATCTGTTAGATTCTGAGTTATGGTCTGGGTGCAAGTCTTTCGAAAGAGACGATAAACCGAATTGCGATAATGCATTTTGCGCACGTTTAATAACCCACGGCAGCAAGAGAGCGACCTTTGTCGATTTTCTTTTTAAAAGAAAAAGAAAAAAAGTTATTTTCAATGTAAACCAAATAGATCATTAACAGATTTGTTTTTAAGTTTAGAACAGGTGGGCGGGCGACACAGTCTCTTCAGGGAGGGAACGGGAGAAGAGAGAGAGAGAGAGAGAGGAGGAGAGAAGAGAGGGAGAGAGGAGGAGAAGAGAGAGAGAGAGAGAGAGGGAGAAGGAGAGAGAGGAGAGCAGAGACGAGGAGGACAGAGAGAGACAGAGAGAGAGACAGAGGAGACAGAGAAGAGAGAGAGAGAGGAGAAGAGAAGAGGACAGAGACAGAGACAGAGACAGGACAGAGACAGCAGAGACAGACAGACAGACGACAGACAGACGGACACACAGACACACAGATACACAGACAAACAGGCACACAGACAGTCAGACAGAGATTAAAACTAATCCTTTTTTTTTTAATTAGTCCAGAAAGGATTTCAATCAGCAAGTATGAGCAAGGAAGGTACGGGATTGAACGCGAGGTGGAAAACAGAACAACAGTATAATCCTTTACGCGTCTGGAACTAATTGCACATAATACTACTGTTTAATTTTGAATCCTACCTCACTGGAAATACCTGAACACAAACCTACGCATTAACCCCCCCCCCCCCCACCCCACCCCCACCCCTGAAACAACCAAACATTCTCGTCTAAATACATATACTAAATCATTTCCTTCCTCGTCTGTATCCCATCCATCCTCTTTGCCACAAAAAT
>CM060323.1:35230271-35245271 GCA_030674155.1 Stramonita haemastoma | reverse complement strand
AGAGAGAGGAGAGAGAGAAGACGAGAGAGAGAGAGAGAGAGGAGAGAGAGAGAGAGAGACAGACAGACAGACAGACAGACAGACAGACAGACAGACAGACAGACAGACAGACAACAGACAGACAGACAGACAGACAGACAGACAGGACACAGAGACACAGACAGAAACACAGACACAGAGACACACAAAGAATGATACTTTTTGTTCGTCAACATCCTTGTTGCAGTCCTACTTTTTTTTTTCTTCTTCTTCTTTTTTTTTTTTTTAATTCAATTACAGATCGAACAAAGAGACAAAAAGAAAGGCATAAAACACAACCAACGGAGAGAAGAAAAGCAAAAGCTTAAAGGAGAACTTCACCGTGCATTAAGCAGGACATTCTTAACTTTGACTCTATTATGTTTCTTTTCTTTATCTTTATTTTTTTTTTTTTTAGGGGGGTTTCAAAGACCTTTTTTCCCTTAGCGGCACAGCAAGCGTACTGCTACTTTCAAGGCTTTGTTAAGAATATTTATGGTATTGTTTACACACTGTATGTGTCTTTCCTTCCTTTCTTTCTTTTTTTCTGCCAGGTTTCTGGGGTTTTTTTTTTTTTCGTTCTTTTATTTGGGTTCAGTTTCGGAGCGTCAAAGGAATTGTATGTGGAGTTTTAGTGCTGGCCTGGTAGTTTTATTTCGTGTGTGTAGTGTGTGTGTGTGTGTTGTGTGTGTGTGTGTGTGTGTGTGTGTGTGTGTGTGTGTGTGTGTGTGTGTGTGTGTGTGTGTGTGTGTGTGTGTGTGTGTGTGTGTGTTGTGTGTGTGTGTGTGTGTGTGATGTGTGTGTAGTGTGTGTGTGTGTGTAGTGTGTGTGTGTGTGTAGTGTGTGTGTGTGTGTGTGTGTGTGTTGTGTGTTGTGTGTTGTGTGTGTGTGTGTGTGTGTGTGTGTGTTGTGTGTGTTGTGTGTTGTTGTGTGTGTGTTGTTGTGTGTGTTGTTGTTGTGTTGTGTTGTTGTGTTGTGTTGTTGTGTTGTTTTTCTTTCTTTCTTTCTTCTTTCTTTCTTTCTTTTCTGTCTGTCTTTCTTTCTTTCTTTCTTTGACAGTGCCTGAGTTTTGATCTCAGTCTCCATGGGGCTGTCTACGTCTAAAGGAATTCTGACCTTTGAAGATTTCTCTTGGCACACCAGGCCTCCTCCCTCTCCCCCCTCCCCCACCCCCCTCCCTTCGGCTTATCCCCTTACCCCTACCCCCTCTCCCCCCCTTCCCCCCTATTTCTTTTATTGGTGCTTTGCCGTCCAGTCTTTCTTTTCTTTCTTTCTTTCTTCTTCGTCATCTTCTTTTCGTTTGGTGTTTTGTGTCTGTCTAATACCTTTGACTTTGGTTTTTCTTTTTTTTTTTTTTTAGATCTTGACTGTCGGTGAAATCTTTTTACAAGTGCATTTCTGTTTGGTTGTGGGGTTTTTCTTTTCGTTTTTTCGTTTTTTTCTTCTTCTTTTTTTTTTTTTTTTTTGGGGGGGGGGGATTAGGGGTAGGGAAAGATGGTATCTGTTTTCACGTTTCCTTAGCTACAACTCCAAGATTTACCATTGGTGAAAGTTTTCGTGTAAGGCCGTTTTATTTTTTGGTTCACCGTGAAGGTGGTTGCAGTCCAACTTTGAGGGAAGGGGGGGGGGGGGGGGTGATAAAAATGAACACAAATGTGCTATCGTTTTTTAAATGAAATTTTGTCATCCGTGCTTACTGGCACGAATGGCTAGTTTCTATCATAGAACGGGTTTTAACGTATGCGCGATGTTCTGCGTATTGATTTTTTTTGTTTTTTTTTGGTGGTGTTTTTTTTTTTACACTTAACATCTTCACTTCATACGACATTGCGATACACTGCAATGCACTTCTACATCTTACTTCATTCTCTCTGCTTACCATCATATTGTCTATTATACCACACTGCAATACACTCTACATCTTTACTTCATACCACACTTGCAATACACTGCAATACACTTCTATATCTTTACTTCATGCCGCACTGTAATATACAGCAATCACTTCTACACATATACTTTCATATCAACACTGTATACACTGCAACAAACTTTACACATATATACTTGTACCACTCCTTTCTTAACTCTTCTCCTTATCCCTTAGCTTCTTTTCAATGGTATAGGTAATTTGGCAACGGATACTTAGTTTATGTTTCACAGGAGGATTTCGTCAATTTTGGGAGGGGGGGGGGTGGGTTGAGTGTATGGAGTTTTTAGCTAGGTACTAATGTTACTTCTCTAGTGGGGCTAAACTTCCTTTTGCGTACCGTTTTTTTTGGTTGTTGTTGTTGTTTTGCCCACTATAGACCTGGCTAATGCAATCATCTCATCTCTACTTATACCATTGAAGCTAATTCCATCTCTATTTACCATTTTGAATTTCCTTTATTTACATGAGCAATCACTTAGAACAAAGGAAAGATGTGTATTCGATTTAATGTAAATTATAAAGTTATTGTTTATCTTATGCAGTATTATAAAGGAAAGTCCAATCTTAAGAAACGTACATTAGATTCTAGCTTATTAAAATAGATAGGCTGTTTTGACCCTGGAGTATTTTGAGTGAACGTACTCTCTTGCTATATTTGGCAATAATTATTTCGTCACGAATAATTTTTGAAAGTAGAGCTTTGCATCGACTTCTATTGCATGCTATTCTTACAGTTCCAAAGCAAAAGGAAAAAAAAATTTGTTTAATTGATCAGTTAGATACTTGCCATTGCACTTTCTAAAAAGATCATCTTCAACATCCTACCCTAGATTATTTCAAAGTTTTAGAAGCCTTTGAAAAGAGAGCAAAAAAAAGAGAGAAAGATAAATCGATCAGACTAAAGTTAGAAATGGTACACAAAAAGTGAAAGAACGAGACATACACACCGCGATGTTTTCTTTCAAGTTTTAGAAGGTAAACTTCGCAAGGTCGGAATGCGGCTACTTTTTATGTGGTTAGCAAAACCGGTCGCTATACGAAGAATAAAAAAAAAAAAACAGGTGATATATTATAATTTATGGAAAGTAAAAATTAATACTAAAACCAAAATTTGTTCTCTGATTAAAATTAGTAAAGTAAACAAAGTTAGTCTTTTTGGTCAAATAAAACCTGCAATAAGACTGTTAAAGACAGACACGACAAAGAAATACAGATTGCAAAGAGACACAAGGACAAATTTGACAACCAGCCTTTCATGTCTTTTTATTCATCGACAAAAAAGTTATCTTCAAAAGTGAAAAGAAAGCCCCGTTCCCACTCCTCACTCCCCCCTACCGCACAATAAAAGGACTTGAAAATAAAGTTTGCAAAACTTTCTTGGTCAAATACACCATAACAATCTGTCATAACTGCCATGCAAAGTAAGGGTCAGAGAAAGAGAAAGAGAAAGAGTGAGAGAGAGAGAGAGAGAGAGAGAGAGAGAGAGAGAGAGAGAGAGAGGGAGACAGAGACAGACAGACAGACAGACACAGAGACAGAGACAGAGAGAGACAGAGACAGAGAGAGAGAGACAGAGAGAGAAACAGAGAGAGACAGAGAGAGAGACAGAGACAGAGAGACAGAGATAGAGAAAGACAATGACAATGAAAAGGATTTATTGTGTTAGGTTTTTCAACCTATTCAGAAACAGGCAGTTGGGAAAAGGGATCGACATCGACAGATACAACAACAAAATTGAATACTGCGCAATATGAACAATTCTTTGCGAGTGGTAACCATAGCGCAGTATTATTTATAGAGAGATTGAGAGAGAGAGAGAGAGAGAGAGAGAGAGAGAGAGAGAGAGAGAGAGAGAGAGAGAGAGAGAGAGAGAGAGGAGAGAGAGAGGAGAGAGAGAGAGAGAGAGGGAGACACACAGAGAGACAGAGACAGAGAGACAGAGACAGAGAAACAGAGAGACGGAGAGAAAGAGGGGGGGGGGGAGGGGGGGAGAGGGGAGAGACTGCAGGTTGCCGTCTTCAGAAAAAGAGAGTGAGATAGAGAGAGATTGAGAGAGATAGAGACAGAGAGAGAGAGAGACAGAGGGAGAGACAGAGAGACAGAGACAGAGACAGAGAGACAGAGACAGAGACAGAGAGACAGTGACAGAGAGATACAGAGAGACAGAGAGATCCAAAGACAGACAGAGCAAGGGGCTGACAGACAACTCATAACCTTCTGTCTGATTGAGAGACAAAAATCTTGGCCTGCCACTTATCCGATTTGCACCCTTCAAATACAAAACAAAACAAAACAACAACAACAACAACAATCTCCAAGCTAAACCGATGGGAAATTCATACCCCTCCATTTTCACTTCAAAGGCACTCACATTTGAGAGTCAGCCCTTGCCAACCTCCGCCTTCCTCCCACCTCACTTATCCCTGTTTTCCTGAACAAACACACACAACATACACATGCACACATACACACAGACACAGACACGATACACACACACACAATGCACGCACACACACACACACCACAACACACCACAAGACAACACAATGCAACACAACACAATGCAACACAACACACAACACAACACAACACAACACAACACAACACAACACACACACATACAACAACACACCACAAGACAACACAATGCAACACAATGCAAAACAACACACCACACCACACCACACCACACCACACCACAAACACACACACACACACACACACACACACACACATACACACACACAACACACACACAAACACACACACACACACACACACACACACACACACACACACACACACACACACACACACACACACACACACACACACACACACACACACACACACACACACACACACACACACACACAAACTAACCACTATACAGACTAGTGTTAGTACCCCCGAAAAATAAACACCAGGGAAAAAAAAAACCAAAGAAAAAAAAGGCTGATAGGGAAATGAAAGCACTGCTCTTTTCACCGAGTCCAAGACACTCAAAACGTAACCGGTTTCTTCCCTTATGTTTCTCAGTTCAAAGACATTATTTTTGTGAGATAACATTTTACTCCAGAATGATGGCCCTCTTTTATTCCGCGCGCTGCTAAGGTCAATGAACTCGTGTGCGTGCACGTATTCGTGCGCTCGCGTGTACAACCACACTGACACTTTTTTTTTTTTTTTTTTTTACACAGACTCAGAGCTATTTTTGTATTTATTTATTTATTCTTTTATATCGAGGATAATGCAACAAGGACTCGTGTGTTGTTTTTTTTTACATTCAATCCCCGTGTGTATGCAGTTTTGTAAATCTTGTCATCTGTTCATCTTGTCATCTGACGCACAGAGAGACAGACAGAGACAAACATAGAGACCTACAGACATACAGAGAGAGAGAGAGAGAGAGAGAGAGAGAGAGAGAGAGAGAGAGAGAGAGAGAGAGAGAGAGAGAGAGAGAGGAAAAGAGACAGAGAGAGACAGAGAGAGACAGAGAGAGACAGAGAGAGACAGAGACAGAGACAGAGACAGAGACAGAGAGAAACAGAGAGAAACAGAGAGAGACAGAGAGAGACAGAGAGAGACAGAGAGAGACAGAGAGACAGAGAGAGACAGAGAGAGAGAGACAGACATACATACAGACAGACAGACAGACAGACAGACAGACAGACAGACAGACAGACAGAAACAGAGACAGAGAGAGAGAGAGACAGAGGACAAAGATTAAAAAAGAGACAGAGGGACAGATGAAAAACTGAGACCTACAGGAAGAGGAACAGAGAGACACAGACAGACAGACACAGACATAGACAAAACACATGCCAGACCTAGACACAGACAAAGAGAAAGTAGGGAAGGGGGGGGGGGAGGAAGTGGAGATAAACAGATAGACTCCAAACCATCTGTTGGTTTTGACGGAGAAGAGAGAACTGACCAGCTACTGTATCCCTGTCCGCAAAACGATGGGAAATTCATCCCCATCTATTTTCACATCAAAGACGCTCACGGTATCAGACTCCCTTTGTTTTCATGAAGCTAAACAAAGACCAAAAACAAAACAAAAAAAAAGAAAACTGACTCAGACTTTGTGCAGACAGATGGATTACAACAGGAAAAAAAAAAACAAAGAAAGAATTAATGAAAAAAAATAGGGGAATCGACACATAGCCCCTTTTTTGCCTGTTTTTTTTTTTTTTTTACTAAAGAAATCATGGTTGATTTCTCTATGGTGAATGAAATTCGGACTACTCTACCAACTGGAGAGAGAGAGAGAGAGAGAGAGAGAGAGAGAGAGAGAGAGAGAGAGAGAGAGAGAGAGAGAGAGAGAGAGAGAGAGAGAGAGAGAGAGAGAGAGAGAGAGAGAGAACACTGAACTCTGAACTCTGAACTCTGAACTCTGAACACTGAAAAGTTTTATTGCACTGCGGCCTGGGGGCCACTATACAAAACATGTTTGGAGCAGGGGGAAAGTACACATTCTAGCAGAAAACCTTTTCAGCGATGTCACAATATCCCATTCCAGAGAGAGATTTAGAGACAGAAAGAGAGAGAGAGAGAGAAAAGGGTGAGGGCAGAAGATAGAACTCTTAACCATCTGTCAGACAGAGAAACAAAAAAACCCTAGTTTAGCAACTTAGCTAAAACGATGAGAAATGCATAACCCTCTATTCTCAGCTAAATAAAAAAAAAATCAAGGTGTCTGGAACGCTTGTGCTTATAAATAACCAAAAAATAAAGAACAGAAAATCCTAGCAACAAACAAACAAACAAAGAAATATAAATCAGCCCTGACTCCGTGCAAGCAAGTCCTATAAACAAAATCATCAATAAACAAACAACAAAATCACCAATAACACCCCCAGCCGACCCAGAAAAAGGACGGAACATCAACACATAGTTCTTTTTAACAAACAGAACTCTTTTTCACCACATGAAAGGCATTCTGGAAGTAACTTCGTTTCTTTCTTTTTGTCATTTCCAGGACCTTATGAAATAAACCTAAAAAAATCTAGAATTATGGCCCTGTTTTGTTTCACTGCTGAGGTGAATGAACTTGCGTGTATTAAGTATGCATGTGTGTGTGTGCGCGCACACGCGCGCGCAAAATCACAAACACACACTCAGACACAAACACACACACATACATCACATTCACAAATACACACACAAACACACACATACATCACCCACAAACATATAATACACCATCACACACACACACACACACACACACACACACACACACACACACACACACACACACACACACACACACAAATGCACGCGCGCACGGACCGACGCACGCACACACACGTCTAATATCACAACTTCTTAAAGACGTTAAAGGAATTCAAACACACACATGTGTGTATGGCGCGCGCGCACACACACACACACACACACACACACACACACACACACACACACACACACACACACGCACACACACACACACTTAAAAAAATGTGTTAAGCGCACACACAGAAACAGAGAAACAGACTCACAGACATACAGGACAGAAGGAAAGACATGACAGGAAGAGAGGATGCAGAGAGAGAGTGACAACAGGCAAAGTCAAAGAACATGAACATTCTCCAGTGGGTTTTATAATCATAATAATTATAATTCTGCTATCGCACTTAACAGACTATTACACCAAGTGAATCCTGTCCATTGTAAGAGAACCCTACAGAATCTCCCATACTGGTAATATTTCTTCGCTAAATCCCCTTAATTATGTGAGATTCTCAACAATAGGGAATTCAACAATATCTGAAATGAATGCAGTAATGAAACACGCGCACGCCACAGTTGAGAATATCATTTTCTTTTTGTAATTCAAGCTTCTATTCAAATGCAATGGAGAAATCTCTTTTTAAATTTTTTTTTTATACATTTTATGGGTAGCCAGTCATTTTCAAAAGGGACTTACAGTTTCAAAGCCCACAGAACTTGCAGATTCGATTTCTTTCATCTCGTTAGAAACCGGAGACTGAAACGTGTGATCCCAGTAGAATATTTCAGTCTCTTCTTTCCTATTGGATCTGTTTATTCGTGCGTAAAGACCCCCGAGTGATGATAGACTTCAGCAGCGATTGAGTGCAACACTTAAGATGCAGCATTGTATTTTCTAGAAGAAAAATTAATGACTGCGTTTTGCAATTTAGAGTTGCGTACTTACAAAAACTCAATGAAACGCGATATAGATATTAATTCCGTATACTATTATGATGAATGAATTGTTATTATTATTATTATTATTATTATTATTATTATTATTATTATTATTATTATTATTATTGTTGTTGTTGTTGTTGTTGTTGTTATTATTATCATTATTATTATTATTATTATTATCATTATTATTATTGTTATTATTATTATTATTAGCATTATTATTATTATTAGCATTATTATTATTATTATTAGCATTATTATTATTATTATTATTATTAGCATCATTATTATTATTAGCATTATTATTAGCATTATTATTAACAATATTAGTATTATTATCAATAGCATTATTATTATTGTTAGCATTATTATTATCAGCATTATTATGATTAGCACTATTACTATTAGCATTATTATTATTGTTGTCATTGTTGTTGTATCACTACAAACATAAAGCAACCTTTTCATTTCAAGAAAAATGTAGTCCAAGTTGAAATGAAGCTAACACGTACTGGTAAGTAAAAACAACGGTTCCATGCACTAAGTCATGCCGCTGGTGAATCTCAGAGCTACAAGCCAAGGAACGAATAAAACATCAAGAGGAAAAGGTAAAAAAAGATAGATGGCATACCTTTCAAATTCTAAAAAAAACGATACAGAAAAATACAAGCACGGAAAATCCTGGATTGCTTCATCCGAACAATTCTGATAGATATGGATTACAATGATTGCAACGTTACAACTGTTACTACTTGCTTTCCAGTGCAGACCTGTCCCTGAAAGGAAATAAGGCAATAGTTTTCACCTTTATGATAGGCATATGTCTGGCTTTGTCTTTTTTGGGTAAAAACCACTTTCTTAACACAAAGAAATATTTAATCTGTATATTTTTCTAAGACTTATAACATCGTAGGAAGTAACTTTTAGTCTTTTAGGTATCGCCATTAGGCGGAATGTGGCTACATTAGGTAAAAAAAAACGTAAAGGTGTCTCATAACCTATGTGGTCGTAGGGGAGCGAGGCATCAGGGACCTCAGCTTCTCTAGGGGCCAGCATATTGATTTGAGGGCAGCACCCATCTCTTCTCCCACGCTGCTTTACCTTTCCTGTTCCTAAAGAGGACAGGTACCCATTTACAGCTGCGTGTACTGAGGGACTGTACTGAAGCCAAGGCGCGCAAACGGTCACCCATCCAATTGGTAACCACGGTCGACGCTACTTAACCTTGGCTGGGAGAAAGCGAGTGCTCTGACCACTGAGCTATCTCGTCCCCTTAGTGAAGGGCAAAAAACGGTATGATATGCAAAACCCCACCATTGTTGAACCTGTGAGAAACGATTCAAACACTTTTGTCCTTTTCCAAGTTTTATGAAACAGCCATGGAACTTTGCTTGCTTTATAAGGAATAAGTTGAAACCTGGAAAACTACTTGTGGAGGTAAGACTGCTGCCAATGATGTGTCAATTTTCTTTTGACTAAACAAAATCTATAAGAAGAAAGAAACTCGAAAAGGTCATGGACTGAAAAACACTTTCTGAAAAACACCTTTCGAGAAAATGGTTGACCCTTTTTTGTGTAATTCAATACAGACTGCAGAAAATACCGTATCTGCTCTTTTTGGAATCAAGCATGGTTTGATTTTAATGGCCATTTGATCTCACACAGAGTTTTGAACAAGAAGACTTCAAATAACCTTTATCTAAATGCTGGCAAGGTTTGTTTTCTTGAAACATGAAGTATAGTAACCTTTTGTTATTTCAGATTTCTGTGATCATCACATGTACCTTTTAGCGCTTCTCTCGGTGTTTTTGTTTAAAGAGCAGAGAAAAGGAAGGAAGTAGAAATATCAAAACATGATAACCTTTTTCTAGCGATAAACTAATCAGCGATACATTCACGAAAGCAAAGTACAAAAAAAATAGAACTGTCGTGACCGTGCAAATCAAATTAGAAGGAATCAACATAACAGCAGGGTACAGGCACATCATGCATCCCTTTCTCCAGCATCCGGACTCCAACGCAGATCTAAGCGCAGTCATTTTCTCGCGAAGATTCAACTAAAATTAGATATCTGATATGCAATTTGGAGTTTCCTCTGTACTAAAAGCAGAATCTAGTATGCCTCGTGTATCTTTGACTATGCCCTGCTGGGAAGATGACAAAAGTAGCAGTACGGTACGATTACAATTTTCGAAAGCAGCATCACTGCTTTTAGATGAACGTGTGGTATACCGTTGAAAGTTTCTCCATAGTTGTGATCTATTAAACGATTTAAAACAAAAAAAACCCCCTTCTACCCTATAGCATGAAAGACTTGTTTATATAGCGTGTTCTTAAACGGTTTCTTGTAGATTCAAAAATGCATTATTTACAAAATCAGTCTCTCTATCTTAAGGTTGATGTGCATTCGTTTTCTTACGTTTCTATTCGAACGCAAGGAGAGATAATTTGTTTTGTTTTGTTTTGTTTTGTTTTGTTTTGTTTTGTTTGTTTATTTGTTTGTTTGTTTGTTTGTTTGTTTGTTTGTTTGTTTGTTTGTTTGTTTGAGAGAGAGAGAGAGAGAGAGAGAGAGAGAGAGAGAGAGAGAGAGAGAGAGAGAGAGAGAGAGAGAGAGAGAGAGAGAGAGAGAGAGAGAGAGAGAGAGAGAGAGAGAGGAGAGAGAGAAGAAGAAGAAGAAGAAGAAGGAAGAAGAAGAAGAAGAAGAAGAAGAAGAAGAAGAAGAAGAAGAAGAAGAAAAAAAGAAGAAGAAGGTGATGATGATGATGATGATGATGATGATGATGATGATGATGATGATGATGATGATGACGACGATGACGACGACGACGACGATGAGGAGGAGGAGAAGGACTAAGAAGACAAAGGACAAAGGGAAAGACATGTTAAAAGAAAGGAACCGGAAGAAACACAACAACAATAGTAAACAATGGGTAGGGATGGGATGGGGAAGAGGGTGGAGGGCGTGAGGCTGGTTGGGGTAGGGAGTGGGAAGGGTAAAAAGGACAGAAAAGGGAACAAGCACATTCTCACATGATATCTTTTTTTACATCAAAAAGTCCTGCCTCCTACCATCTGACTCCAAAATAGCCGAAAAGTGAAATGGAAACGTCGCTCTCAACATTTCTGCCATTCCTGGCATGACGGCACTTCAAAAATTTATAACTTTTCTGACTTCCTCCCAAGTCACCGAAGACATAGAATACAACTTCAAAAACAAAAAAAATAATAAAAGCAACCAAACATCAAAGTCAGAGTTTTACTCCCACTTTTGGACATAACCCATACACGGAAAAAAATAACCCTGACAATTTGTTTATTAGCATATCGACTTTTAAAAAAATACACCTTTTATAAGCTTACATGCGGATCTTATTTCTGATTCTAAAAAAGAAACTGGGATTGTTTTTCTACTACTTCCAAAAAAAGAAACCGCGCCAAAAAATCTCCACACCACTTTTGGACAGAATTTCGAATTTCGATCTGACGGAAGCACTGTGAAGAAGTAACAAAAATAGAACAAAGAGGGGAAAAAAAACCATGCTTGTTAAAGAAGAGAGAATAACATCAAAAAAGGTGTCCAACAAAAAGACCTCATGCACTCGTTTTGTATAAATATTATGTGCTACATTTGGTAGATCGAGATGATGGATAAACAAAAATACCTTCTTTTTTTTGAAAATGAGGAAGTTTGAAAACTTTGGTTATGAAAGCGTTCTTTGAAATCAAAGACACATTTTTTTAAAGAAATGACGAAAGCAAGAGGCAAGAATAAAAATAAAAAGAATGAAAATGCGGGGACAGATTACAGGACGGAGGAAGAAGAAGAACAGGAGGAGGAGGAGGAGGAGGGAGGAGGAGGAGGAGGAGGAGGAGGAGGAGGAGGAGGAGGAGGAGGAGGAGGAAGAGGAGGAGGAGGAAGAGGAGGAAGAGGAGGAGGAGGAGGAGGAGGAGGAGGAAAGGAAGACTGGAGAGATGGCCAAGGAAGAAGAGGTCGAAAAGTAGGATGTACAGGAGGAAGGGAAGAAGAAGGAAGACGGAGAAGACAAAGGTAAAAAAAAAAGGTAAAGGTGTCCCATAACATATGTGGTAACAGGGGAGCGAAGCATCAGAGGCCTCAGCTTCTCCAGGAGCCAGCATATTTAGGGTGGCGCCCATCTCCTCTCCCTCGCTGCTTTACCTTCCCATGTCCCTAAAGAGGGCAGGTGCCCATTTACAGCTGGGCGAACTGGGGGAACTGTACTGAAGCCAAGGCGCGCAAACGGTCACCCATCCAATTGGTAACCACGTTCAATGCTGCTAATCATTGCCTGAGGGAAAGTGAGTGCTCCGACCACTGAGCTGTCCCGTCCCAGAAAGAGGAGAAGGAAGAATAAAGAGAAAAAAAAGAGCAGGAAAAAAAAGAGGATGATGAAGAAGAAACACTGACGATAAACAAGAAAGGAAAAAGAAGGAAGGAGGAGGAGGAGGGGGGGGGGGGGAGGAATGAAGAGAACAAACAAAAGTAGGAAAAGAAAGAGGGACAAAAGGAAGAGTAGGTGAAAACGGAGAAGAAAGGAGAAGGAGAAAAAGGAGGGATAGAGGATGAGGACAAGGGGGGAGGGAAGTGAATGAGATGAACCAGGAAGAAGAATTGAAAGAAGAAAAAGAAAATCTCAAACCAATCCGATTGTTTATAACCCCACCGACTACAGAGGCTATCATGTCAGGACTGTCACCTCGTCAGAATTTGAAATCTCAGATTACAAATGTACATCTATATTATGGTTAAAATTAAATGAGGATTAAATCCTACGTTTGTATTGTCGATCCTCGTAAAGAGGAATAAGAAGGATGCAGAAGAGTACACGGCAAAGAAGAAGAAGAAGAAGAAGAATGCAAAGAAGAAGAATGCAAAAGAAGAAGAAGAGGAGGAGGAGGAGGAGGAGGAGGAGGAGGAGGAGGAGGAGGAGGAGAGGAGGAGGAGAGAAGAAGAAGAAGAAGAAGAAGAAGAGAAGAAGAAGAAGAAGAAGAAGAAGAAGGAGAAGAAGAAGAAGAAGAAGAAGAAGAAGAAGAAGAAAGAAGAAGAAGAAGAAGAAGAAGAAGACAGACACAAATCTAAGAACAAATGTGTGTGTGTGTGTGTGTGTGTGTGTTGTGTGTGTGTGTGTGTGTGTGTGTGTGTGTGTGTGTGTGTGTGTGTGTGTGTGTGTGTGTGTGTGTGTGTGTGAGAGAGAGCGAAAATAAAACACGAAAAGTAAGAAAGAAAGAAAAAGAAAAAAACAAAGAAAAAGAAAGAAATAACACCAACAAAACACATCTAAACTAACATACAAATCATCCAGAGTTAAAAACACAACAACAAACAAACAACGTTTTTCTCTTAAAGTTTACGAGTCGTGTAGCGCGGATAACTGTATCATAAAATGGACAAAGTGTATAGCAGCACTGACGCACAAAATCCACATATTTTCAGCTGCAAACATCACCACCACTCTGCAAACTCATGCCATCATCATCTAACCGCCTACGCAGACTGGCCCCATCTATGACTGATAGCTCATGAATCCAAAACAGCAATTATGGCACCATCGAACAGGGAAAAAAAACCCAACTAAACAAAACATGTAGGCGACATGGACAAATGCTTCATGCCCGTTCACAACTCCAAAGCATCAGAATAGAAGTTGATTGTAAAGAAACATGTGCATTTACAGACAGGACAAAACTTGGTGGCCTATCCAATAAAGCCTTGTATTCGCGATTTCATGGTCCTGGTTCGAACCCGGGTTCGAGTTAATGCCTCCCCTATCCCTCCCTTACTGTCTTTCCGTCCAACTCAAAAAGAATTGATCCAGGTAAAGTACTAGCAGGTCTGCACTTTAGTACACCCGAAATACTGTAAGAGTTATCCCATTCTTGATTTACCAGCCGCCTTGCCGAGATTTTGAACCCAAGACCTCATGCACAGATAGTATAGACTTAAACCATCCATCCACCCGGCTTTAGTGTCTGTGCCATCATTTTCAGCGTCAGAAATAAATCGGTAACATTGGAAGTAGCCCTCCCTCCCCACCACTCTTCCAGATAAAAGAAAAAGAAAAGAAAAAGGAGGAAAAAATAAGGAAACACGAAAAATAAACTCCAAGAACATGAGCATCCCACCACCATCATCAACCCTTTCACTAAAAGAAAACATAAACTGGAAGCCAAAGCACATCAAAGGGGAGAGAGAAAGAGTCCAAAAACTATACAATGCTGCCAAGTAAACCCTAAAAAAATGGTAAAGGTGTCCCGTAACCTATGTGTTCGTAGGGCAGGGAGCGAGGCATTAGAGACCTCAGCCTCTCTAGGGGGTCAGCATATCGAGGGCGGCACCCATCTCCTCTCCCTCGCTGCTTGCTTTTCCATGACCCTAAAGAGGGTATGTATGTGTGGGTCGAGTGCAAGCGCTTTTGATTTGTTTTTGCAAGATATAGCGCTATATAAATTCCGTGTGTTGTTGTTGTTGTTGTTGTTGTTGTTGTTGTTGTTGTTATTATTATTATTATTATCATTATCATTATTATCATTATCATTAATAGTAGTAGTAGTAGTAGTAGTAGTAGTAGTAGTAGTAGTAGTAGTAGTAGTAGTAGTAGTAGTAGTACCATTTACAGCTGGGTGAACTGGGGGACTGTACTGAAGCCAAGGCACGCAAAAGGTCACCCATCCAATGGGTAACCACGCTCGACGCTGCTTAACCTTGGCTCCCCATAGAGGAAAAGCGAGTGTTGTGACCACTGAGCTATCCCGTCGCTAAGTCTACAACATTTATTCTGGCCTGTCTCTGAGGCCCTCTCTTGCAGACATCTGCCAATATAAAAAGGGACGCATGTATGCCTCTCACTTTT
>CM060323.1:35215271-35220271 GCA_030674155.1 Stramonita haemastoma | reverse complement strand
CGCAAGCACATCAGTGCAGCGGTATATTAATTTTATAGTGTGGTGCTATTTACCTTCTCTCTTACAAACAGAGGCTCTGATCTTGTCACGTATCAAAATCTGATGTGGGGAATCGCTGGTCTAGTGGTAACGCACCTGCCTCGAGAGCCAAAATGTTTTGGGGTCGATCCCCTGTTTGTGCCCGAAAGTTTCCCTCCTCCCTGCCCCCCTTTATCCGCCAGACCATAAGTGATGATCTGTGTACTAGTCTTTTGGATGAGACTGCATTTCACTACACTAGTGTTAGTCTTTCCAATGAGACGTTAAACGGAGGTTCTGTGTGCAGCAAGCATTTTGTGGATGTAAAGGATGTCACGGAAACAAGAGCGTTGTCCCTGGGAAAATTTACGTAGAAAAAAGCCACTCTTTATTAGGAAGAAATACACATGCAGACAGAAAAAAGAACACAAATGGGTGGAGCTGCTCTTGTAGCGACGTGCTCTGTGTGTCATGATTTTTTCCCAAAATAATTAAACCTGTGTGTGTGTGTTTGCGTGTGTGCGTGCGTACGTGCGTTTTGTGTATGTGCATACGTGTGCGCGGGTGTGTGTGCGTGTGTGTATGTGTGTGTGTGTGCGCGCGCGCACGCACGTGCGTGTGTGTGTGTGTGTGTGTGCGTGTTTAACATTGACGTATCGTCTGTGTAAGCATTCACCGAGATATAATATATGTCATATCTAACACTTTACCCACATCAAAAACAGAAAGGCTAGGCACGCATGTGCGCTTTGATTGCTTTTCAAGATTCAACACTCTAAAAACTCCATACATGAACACTGTTATTATCATTATTATTATTATCATTATTGTTATGTACCAAACAGACTATAAACATCATTCTATATCACAGGAAGCATAAGAAAACCTGAAATAGCAGGATCTCAGAAAAAAAGACACGTCCCTGTTTGGTTTCAAAGATCCCTCTTTTTTTTTTTACCTTCTTTATAGCCTTGAAATTCCTTGTATTGCAGAAGTGAGGGCATGGTTACTCCCCTTCTTTTTGCAATCTGATGGTTAACATTTGAACAGAAAGCGATGGCATGCATAAGAACCTTAAACTTCCGCTATTATGTTTTTCCACCGTCTTCAACACAATTCTTACAGTTGTTCACAATAACACTTTTCCGAGTAAAATTTTCTTTGTGCAAACACAAGATACAAAGAGTGTTAGGGGGTAAAAATCCATGGCTGTCGTTGTGCTTTTAATGTCATTTTCGAACACAGTATTTTCAACGTGTTTTTTTCCTACCGTTATTTCACACAATATCATTATGTTTCACTGTTCTCAATAAGTGATATTCCGAGTGTATTTTCTTTATACATAACCAGTGAAATAGTGTTGGTTGTCAAATTTATGGTCGTTGTTGTGTTTTTTATGTCACTTTAAAACAGAGCACACTCAGTTTAATTTTTTACGCCATTTTTTCGTCATAAAAGTTATTATTTCACAGTATTTACAATAAACAAATATGCCTGAGTGTCGTTGCTTTGTTCACTATCAGAAAACTAATGTCGGGAGTAAATCTATTGTCTGTTGTGCTTTTTTCACGTCATTTTAGAAAACAGCACTTTTCATAGCATTTTTTTTTTGTACACAGGATGTATTTGCACTTATCACAATAAGCAAATATTCCAACAGTGGTTGCTTATGCATACAATCAGAGACACAAGTGTTAGGAGCATATCCATGTCCTTGTGCGTTTACATAATGTCATTTCAGAACACAGCTTTTCTAATTCCGTTTTCTTACAAGAACAGTTTTCGGCAGTTTAATTTTTTCACACGTTTTTTATCACAGAAAATAATTATTATGTTCCACTGTTTACAAGAAGGCAAATATTCCTAGTGTGGCTTTCTTTTACACAATAAGAAGCACAATGTTGGGAGTAAATCTATTGTCCTTATGCTTTTTGACGTTATGTTAGAAAACAACACTTTTTAATATCATTTGTTGTCACACAGAGTCGATTTTCACTGTCAAAATAAGCAAATATTCCGAGAGTGGTTGCTTATGTAGACTATCAGAGAGACAAGACTTTTGTGTCGTTACACTTTATAATGCCATTATTTTTAGAAACACACTACTTCCCATTCCGTTCTCTCTCACAAAAAATGTATTCTTGCACTGCAATTTTTTTTACACATTTTTTCTCTCTTTTTTTTTTTTTTTTTTTTTACATAAAATAATGATTATGTTCCACTGTTCACACTAAGTAAATATTCGAGCGTGGCTTTTTTGTATACAATCAGTAGACACAAAGTGTTAGGAGTCAATCCATTGTCGTTGCCCTAATAATGTCATTCCGGAACACGGCACTTCCATAACATTTTCTTCGCACCTTTGTTCTCAAACAAACACCATTATTGCACTGTTCACAAAATAAACAATCCTCCGAGTCTGTTTTGCTTTGTATACATCCAGAGGAAAAACAAGTGTTAAAGAGTTAACACAATAGTCGTCATTGTGTTGATTATATCATTCTAAACAACAGGCAAACTTCCTCTAACCATTTTTTTTTTTTGGTCTCTCTCTCTGTTACACACAATGCCTTTCTGCACTCTTCACAAAAATAAACAAATGTTTGCGAGAGGGGATGCTTGCTTCGCATACTACCAGAAAGACGCTTGTGTTGGGTGGGTGGGGACAATCCATGGCTAGATATCCATGGTCGTGGCGTATGGCCCTAACGTGATACCTACAGTACAGGCCAGTGCTTGAGCCCCGCTATGATCAATGGGGGGTTTAACGCATAAAAAATCGCCACGCCCCTATCTCTCTCTCTCTGTGTCTTTCTGTCTGTCTGTCTGTCTGTCTGTCTCTCTCTCTCTCTCTCTCTCTCTCTCTCTCTCTCTCTCTCTCTCTCTCTCTCTCTCTCTCTCTCCCTCCCCCCTCCTCTGTCTCTCTCGTTTACCCTCTCTCTCTCTCTCTCTCTCTCTCTCTCTCTCTCTCTCTCTCTCCAAGGTCACAGACACAAACCACTGCTTTAGTACGAGCTTCAAGATGTTCCATGCGCAAGCATACACACATGCACAGACACGTACACATACCTACACGCACGCACGCCGGCACGCACGCACACGCACCCACACACGCCAATTTACATGCACATACACATAATACAGATATCGGAACACGTCTCTATGCGCGCACGCGTGCACACATGCAAATACAAAGAAGATATTATAGGTACGGATGTAGGAAGCAAGCGATGCTTTGTGAAGACCACACACACACACACACACACACACACACACACACACACACACACACACCACACGCTCAAACACACACACACATACACGCACACACACACACACACACACACACACACACACACACACACACACACACACACGCACGCACACACACAACACACTCTCTCTCTCTCTCTGTGAAGTATTTGTCTTTGTGCCCAGTCCCTGCAAGCCCGTTATAGTTATGTTATAGTATAGTATAGTATAGTATAGTATAGTATAGTATAGTATAGTATAGTATAGTATGTATAGTACAGTACAGTACAGTACAGTACAGTACAGTACAGTACAGTACAGTACAGTACAGTAGTTAGTATGTATAGTATAGTATAGTATAGTATAGTATAGTATAGTATAGTATAGTATAGTACATAATATATCTCTCTACCTAGAATAATGCACACACATGTACGTGGCTTCTAACTACAGTTCCCGAAAAAAGTTAGCACCAGTTGGAAAATAGGATTGGCGGCGAGGAAAGCACTTAACCTACATAGCCTGCATTGCCTGGCCCTTCCAGACTAGACCATAACTGATGGACAAAAAGTAAGGGAAGCAGGGGGAAGTTTAACTTTTCAGACACTTGAAAGAGACAAAGAGGGTTTGTCTTTTTTTTTTTTTTTTTTTTTAGGAAGGAGACAGACTGATAACGCTTCAAGAACACTTTTCATGACCAGGTATTATGAATATGATTGTGTGCGTAGGTTTTATGTAGATTACAATCTTGAGTTAAGAAGTGATAGTTCTGTTGTATGGTGGTTTTGTGCAAGATATAGGTTTGTATGTTTCTAGTGAGCGGGATGCACCGGGCCTGACTTTTCAGGCGTTTAACTCATTTTCGCTGTTATTACAGAAATAGTTGTTGTTTGTGAAGAAAACATAAAAATTATTTAAAGAATAGGAAGAGTGCAAAGAAGAAGAAGAATGTGAAGAAGAATGCAAAAAAAATGCGAAGAATGCAAAGAAGAATGCAAAGAAAAAGAAGAATGCGAAGAAGAATGCGAAGAATTTGAAGAAGAAGAATTGAAGAATTTGAAGAAGAATTTGAAATTGAAGAAGAAGAAGAAGAAGAAGAAGAAGAAGAAGAAGAAGAAGAAGAAGAAGAAGAAGAAGAAGAAGAAGAAGAAGAAGAAGAAGAAGAAGAAAGAAGAGAAGAAGAAGAAGAAGAAAAAGAGAGAGAGAGAGAGAGAGAGAGAGAGAGAGAGAGAGAGAGAGAGAGAGAGAGAGAGAGAGCAGAGAGAGAGAAGAGACAGAAGACAGAAGACAGAGAGACAGAGAGACAGAGAGACAGAGAGAAGAGAGAGACAGAGAGAGACAGAGACAGAGACAGAGACAGAGACAGAGACAGAGGGTGTAAGAGTATCAAATCTGACAGAAGGTTTAACAAACAGATAAAAAAAAGCACACCCAGAAAGAAAGGCAGACATTATTAGAACAGACATACACTAAAGACAGGAGTGAGAAACACCCAGACAGAGATAGATGAACCTAATTTCAAAATCTTATGTTACATCAGCCCGTCAAAAAAACCCTATCCCTGATAGAAAATATCTATTTTCGGGCACCAGATTGTAAACAACATCAACACCTCTCACATCTCCTAACCGTCACAACATCCTGATACTTATGATGACATATTTTTCTCTAGGATATCCTTTATGATGTACCCAGCATGCATCAAAGATTGCACAAAACGCGTGAGCTTC
>CM060323.1:35205271-35212771 GCA_030674155.1 Stramonita haemastoma | reverse complement strand
TGATTGCAATCAAAATATAAGATATGGCAAAATACTGTTCAGGATTTGTTATTCACGCTTCAAGATGATTATTCATTAACTAGGTAATGTTTAATGTCTTCCCAATGCCTATGCGGTGTTGAGCAGCAAGATGTCAGAGACCTCAGCTTCCCAAAGGGCCAGCATATTAATGGCGGTGCCCATCATCCTCTCCATTGGTGCTTGATCTTCCCTAACCCTAAAGAAGGCAGGTGCCCATTTACAGCTAGCTGGGTGAACTGGGGAACTGTACTGAAGCCAAAGCACACGGATGGTCACATATTATCCACTTGGTAATCATGCTCAACTCAGCTTAACCTTAGCTTGGGGAAAGCGAGTGCTCTGACCACTGAGCTAACCCGTTCCTCATTCATCAGTAACTAACGAACATAAAGACAACAAGAACAAAGACAACAACAACAATAAAAACAACAACAGTTAAAAAAACCAACAAAATCTTTTCCTCCTTTCCTCCATTAAATTCACTATAAATCCGACGGCTGCATTCATTAAATTTGCTGCCACCATTGTAAACTGTTTAAAGTGTCGTCTGCCTACGTGCTGACATCAGTCGTCAGACAATAAACAAGCACGTGACCCTGAAGATTTCCGATTAAGGGAAAGAACTCTTTGTCTTTTGAGCTTTCTTTGCTTGCTCATATGTTTCAAAAAAGGGCATATTTTTTAGGGGGATGTGTACTTTTTATCGTTTTTTTTGTCTTATTTTTCTGACGATGGCCAGGTCAAGATGCCAGTGTTTGTTTATAGCAGGAAGTGAAGTCGCAGAAAATAAACACTAGAACAGGCTTTATTCTCTGTTATGTCTGCTGACGTTGACGCTTCATCACGATCTTTAATCCCTTTATGTTTTTGTGTATTTATAAAATATTGTATTTTTGTTTGTATGTATGTTTGTTATTCTTTGTTGTTTGGATGGGGTTGTTTTGTGTGTATTCGTGTTCTTGCTAGACAATATTAATTTTATTCTTGATTCGTTACCTTCTCACAAATAAAGTGTCTTTTGTTTGTACGTGAAGTTAATAATTGTGTCGTTTCCAGTCGAGAAGTCATGCGTGTGTTACTCGTTTGGTCTTTTTTTTTTTGCTTTCTGTTCCTTTTGTATTTTTAACATGAATTTTGTTTATTTTCTTTTAATGCCTTTTGTACAATCATGAAAATGTTTATGTTTTTTTGGACTGGGGCCAAGCATGTAACAATTTTTTCTAATTAAACGTTGTGCAGACCTGCTTGTTCAGCCCATTCATAATGTGTACAGAAAAATCGAGGAAATCTCGAGTATGAAGTTTTGGTGGCCTCTTATGGATAGGTGGAAGGTTTTTTTTTAACTATCCTAAGTAAACCTACATACATACTTGTCAATGTCATATTGCTCTTTTGTTTTACAAATACAAATACAGAAGAACACAATGATACGATACAAATCCGGAAATTCAATTATCATGACAGAGCTGGGTATGACCATACATCCAACTATTTGGAAAGCACACAAGTGCATTAAGTCTATGCATTAGGCTAGACAATCTGTCGATGTTGTTGCTGTTACGTTGTTGTTATTGTTGCTGCTGTTGTTATTGTTTGCTGATGTTGTTGTTGGACATTCTCCAACTTGGGGGGGGGGGGGGGGGGGGCAGGGGGGGAGAGGCGATGAGGAAGGCGGGGAAGTCATGTAGAATATGTACTCTGTATCAGTCTCTTTTTCTCTCTCTGATTCTCTGTCTCTTTCTGTCTGTCTGTCTGTCTCTCTGTCTGTCTATCTGTCTGTCTGTCTGTCTATCTGTCTATCTTTCTATCTACCTATCTATCTACCTACCTACCTACCTACCTACCTACCTACCTATTCTACCTACCTACCTACCTATCTATCGATCTATCTATCTATCTATCTATCTATCTATCTATCTATCTATCAATCTATCTCTCTCTCTCTATCTCTCTCTATCTATCTATCTATCTATCTCTCTATCTCTCTCTCTATCTATCTATCTATATATCAATCTATCTATCAATCTATCTATCTATCTATCTATCTATCTATCTATCTATCTATCTATCTATCTATCTATCTATCTATCTATCTATCTATCTACCTACCTATCTATCTACCTATCTATCTATGTGACCGTAGTATACATACTGTACTGGATAGATGAGAAGCGTGCGTATCTGTCTGTCTGTTTTCACACAAGTCTACCTCGCTGTGAAAGCAACATGTATTCCCACTTCATAGGATGGGTTTCTTCCTGACTGAAAGAAGACAACTTCTTCCCCTCAAAAGGCTAAGTCACAGCAGAGAGACAATCTCAGCATGATAATATTTCAAAGCACAGCACCATTTTCATGTAGGCCTTGGCACTTTTTTGCTGATATCAATATCGGACAAAGCTTTTGGCCTGGGTTATTTTGATTGGTGGGGAAGGCTTTGGGGTTGGATGGAGGAGGGGGCGGGGGCTAGGGGGTAGGGGATAGGAAGAGGAGTGGAATCAAAGTAGCGTATACAAAAAACATCTATCTATCTATCTATCTATCTATCTATCTATCTATCTATCTATCTATCTATCTATCTATCTATCTGTCTGTCTGTCTGTCTGTCTGTCTGTCTGTCTGTCTGTCTGTCTGTCTGTCTGTCTGTCTATCTATCTATCTATCTATCTATCTATCTATCTATTATCTATCTATCTATCTAAAGAGAGAGAGAGAGGGACAGAGAGACAGAGAGACAGAGACAGAGAGAGAGAGAGAAAGAGAGGGAGAGAGGGAGAGAAATAGAGAGAGAGAACACTGAACACTGAACACTGAACAGAGAGAGAGAGAGAGAGAGAGAGAGAGAGAGAGAGAGAGAGAGAGAGAGAGAGAGAGAGAGAGAGAGAGAGAGAGAGAGAGAGAGAGAGAGAGAGAGAGAGAGAGGAGAGAGAGAGAGAGGAGAGAGAGAGAGAGAGAGAGGAGAGAGAGAGAGGAGAGAGAGAGCAGAGACAGAGAGACAGAGAGACAGAGACAGGCAGAGACACAGAAGAGACACACAGAGAGAGATACAGAGATAGAGAAATGAGCACCTAGCAACATCAGACAAATTTAAATTGAACACTTTCATTTACCTTAAAAACTGAAAACTGAACATTTTAGCCAAATGTTTGGAAAAGAACAAACAAAAACAAACAAACAACAACAAACAAAACAAAACAAACAACAACAAAATTGATGTGTGTGTGCCTTGTCTTGTCGCTAAAAAGGAACAAGACGCATTGCCAGTTGAAAGGAAAGGGTAGGGGCACACTTCGTTTGTTAAAAGCTTTGTCTGTTTCAAAAGAAGTGTTTTTTTTTTCTTTTTTCTTTTTTTGTTTGTTGAGTCTTGTCTTTATGGAAGCAGTGAGCCTACAACCCCCTCTCCTCTCCTCTCCCCCTCCTCTCACTCCCACCTCTCACCCCTCCTCTTCTGAATGTGCGTGTAACAAATGATGTAAAGTGCTTCAGGAAGTGACGTCAAAAGGGTAGGAAAAAGTGTTTATGTGGCCATATTTTCGTTTCTCAAAAATAGGGGAGAAAGGAGGAAATGCTGTCAGTTTGTTTGTTTGTTTAGTTTGTTTGTCTCTGTCTTTCTGTTTGTCTGTCTGCATGTGTCTGTCAGCCTGACTGTCTGTCTGTCTGTCTGGGCTTGTCTGTTCCTGTCTGTCTGTGTTGTCTGTCTGTAACCCTTGAGTATAAAGGTTATAACCATATTCAGCATAATAATTATTATCATCATTTCTGCCTGTCTCTTTGTTTGTCTATTTCTGTCCTCTCTGCCTTCTTACTCTGCCTGTCTGTCTGCCTGTCTCTCTGTCTCTGTCTGTCTCTCTTTCTCTCTCTTTCTTTTTCTCTCATTCTGTCTTTGTTTCTCTAACATTCCCCTTCTATTTTTCGCATAACCGTCATTACAGTTTGTGTCTGCAGGTATGTTTGTCTGCATGTACACAGATAATACATTCCCTACCTACATGCCTAGCCCTACCTACCTACCTGCCTACCTGTCTGTCTGTCTGTTCAACCTATTCTGTCTTTCTCTCTATCCAGTCTGTGGACATGTCTGTCTGTTCATTCCTCTGCTACGTTGCTGGCGTTGTAAAAGGGGGATGATGGTCGTAAAGTGGACAGACTCAAGGGAGATAAAAACTCCCCCCCCCCCCCCCCCGGGCTGGAATCTCCCCATGAAATTTACCTCCTCCTTTCCTTCACCAGGTGGGCTGCCAATACACAGACTTACAAATGCAAGACAAAATGATTCCAGACCTGACAATTTCCATTGTTGTTGTTTTTTTGTTGAGTGTGCGAATTGGGTAAAAAATGCATTTTTTTTACCCTTGGGAAAGTTCAGGAGTACTCGTGTTATCTTCGCAGTCTTAACTGAGTATTTTTTTATGTAATAATCTTGTTATTGCCGTTTATTCTGAGTCGTGGTTTTTTCATGTCTGTTGATAAGAAAGTAATGGATTAAACATTGTACAGATAAAGTTTTAGTTATGTTTGGAGTAGGTTCGCGCAGTTGAAGGCCTGAATCCAGTTAAGTGCGGAGCAAACCCTTAGCGACATCACACACGCACTCAAAAAATAAAAAGTTGCACTCGCAATCGCACGACCCCGGGTACGAATCCCGTTCAAGGGGATATTTTCCCTGGAGTTAACATCAGTGCAGACTCTACTCTCCCCAAAAGTCCTTCGGATGAGACTATAAACCGAGGCCCCGTGTGGAACCCATAGAACATCTTGTGCACACGCTAAATCCTGTTCCGTTTTTGGAAAGTTTAGGCCATTGTGTTACGGTGGGAACAGATGACATCATTGACAAAACTGCATAGACACGGGACTTGATGTTAAACAAGCACATGAGTGCTTATTCCATTATCCTCGATATGAAAGAATAAATAGATAGATAGACAGACAGACAGACAGATAGATAGATATATAGATAGATAGATAGACAGACAGACAGACAGACAGACAGACAGACAGATAGATAGATAGATAGATAGATAGATAGATAGATAATAGATAGATGGATAGATAGATAGATGAGGATGGATGATGGAGGATGGATGGATGATGGATGGATGGATGGATGGATGGATGGATGAGATGATGATAGAAGATAGATAGATAGATAGATAGATAGATAGATGATAGATAGATAATAAAATAAATAAAGAATAGATAAATAAACACATTTCAAAAATCGGTCATTCTAGCTATGATGCAGAACCACCCACCACCTCCCCTAACACACAGCTTTCCTTTCTCATTAAACCTGAAAGTATTTCTTATCTTTAAAAAAATAATGATTTAAAAAATACTATCATTATTTGCGAAAACAAAATTTGTCGGTTTTACTTTTTGCTTATTTCTGCTGTCATTGTGTGGAGCTGTTTTGTCGGAGCTGATGCATACAAATCATTAAACACCGGAACTGAATGATAAAACAAAAAATGTGTAAAAACAAAAATCATTTATTTTTGGTAAGGCAGAATGATCACAGGCCTGCACAGAAGTTAGAACAGAACAAAGAAAGGTTTTTGTTTCCTTTGGGGTGGTTTATTTTTACCCTTGCTTCCCCCCGTTTATTGCTCCGTGGTTCACATAATGTGGTGAGATTTTTTACGTATGCGATCATTTTTGGCCCACCATTAAAGGTAGCTGTATTCCAATTTCGGGGATGATGTCTAAACGCGACATCAGTGTGCATGCGTTTGATTCTGGGTTGTTGTTGTCTTTTTTTGGTGGGATATGGGTCTCAAAGGGAACAAAATCATGTGGGTTTTTTTAGGATAAAAATTATTGCTAAATGCAAATAAGGAGTTCAACTAGTGTGTATTGATTTAAAGGATTTAGTTTTGTTAAATATGTCTTCAGAAATAGGTTTCTTGTACTTGTTATAGATTAAAAAAAAGTTTAGAAGCTTGAAACATGAAGTTTTGGCGGCCATAGTGAACTCTTCCCATAGCACCAGTACATAGATTAAATAATTTATAGAGTTTTACACTTGATGCCCTTTCAATATATGGTACTTAGTTTATTTATTTTATTTTATTTATTTTATTTTATTGATTTATTTATTGATTTTATTTTATTTTGGTACAACTTCTAACATGAGCTTGTAAACACAATTCCGTCAATTTCGACCCCCATGATTCACCTTATTGACATCTGTTCTTACCGGCACAAAACAGAATGCGCTTCCGAGAAGCAGAAACGGGTTTAATTAACGTGTGCGCAACATGTTCTATGTGCGTTCACACATAGGACCTTGGTTTATGGTCGGCCTCATCCGATGAATTTTTGGAGGAGTGGGGTCAGTACTGATGCTAGCTCAAGGGGAGAAATCTTGAACTTGTGCCTTGATGATGGCTCAAACCCAGGCCAGCAGATCGCCAGCTCAACGTTCTAACCACTAGGCAACCTCCCTGCCCCCTCTTCTCACATAGAAGATAATCATATATCTTCTACCATTTTTTTCATGTCGATTAGTCCCTTCACGTAACAATTGAAAAAGATAATCCAGATGGATCTGAGATCCTAAACATCTACTGATTTATCTTTACTAAGTTATTATATTACTTTGCTTTTCTTTAAGATAAATATTCCACACTTTTTCAAGACAGCAGTAAAGATTTAGCATTCCTTCAATTCCTTTCTTTTTTCCTTTTTCCCTTGCTAGGTCAATGATGGTGGTCAAACAACCCCCTAAAACCCTCAAACAAACCAAGGCAAAAACAAAGCAACCTTTCATTTGTCTTTTCTACCTTGTCTGTAAGGTAAAAGACAAAGTTGTCTCATAACCTGTGTGGTTGTAGGGGAGTAAGGCGTCAGAGGCCTCAGCTTCTCTAGGGGCCAGCATATTGAGGGCGGCACTCATTTCCTCTCCCTCGCTGCTTTGCCTTCCATGACCCTAAGGAAGGCAGGTACTCATTGACAGATGGGTGAACTGGGAAATTGTACTGAAACAAAGGCGCGTAAATGGCTACCCATCCACTTGGTAACCACACTCGATGCTGCTTAACATTAGCTTTGGGAAAGAGGTGTGATCTGACTACTGAGCTATCCCGTCCCCTATTTCCAAATGTTTATTAGTGACAGCCTTAAACATGTAGGATTCTCTCAATTTCTGCGAGATCTTTCCTTATCTCTTAGATTTAAAATGGTGGTCATAAGAAGGTAACAAAAAAAATGTCTTTCGATTTAATTTCTTCCCCCAAATTAATTTTCCTAAATCGAGATTTTTTTATCATTATTTTCTGGCATGTTGTCAACATAGATTATCTTGTACTTTTATTTTTTTTATATTTTGTTTTGTTTTTGTTTCACCTTGCACAAGGTTGAGGGTGGAATAAACTGTAACAGAAATAGCACTGTCATTTCTATGGACATGAATAAACATGAGGCATCTGTCGTGCTTCTTGTTTGACATGTCACACGCCTTTAACACCATTAGCTCTA
>CM060323.1:35182771-35187771 GCA_030674155.1 Stramonita haemastoma | reverse complement strand
AAAGACAGTTATTGTGTAAACTCTGTAGAGGAAACGAAACAAGTCAGAAAATGAAGAAAAAAAACTATAAGGTGTGGTGGTGGTGTTGCTTATTTGTGTGGCAAGGTAAGCTGACAAAGGAAAAGCAAGCAACCCGAATTTCATGTCAATAAAAATCCACTGTGACTTATGGGGCTTAGGATGCAGCCAAATATAATACATTACAATACAGTTCAATATCACGCAGTACAGCACGATGAAAAACAGGACAATACAATTCAATACCACGCAATACAGCAAAAGGCAATACATTACAATACAATTCAATGTAACGTAATACAGCACAAAGCACAATGCAATACAGTACAACGATGTACAATGCAACGCATAATAAAACACAGTGCAATGAAATCCTAAAAAACATACCTTACAATTCTGTCGAGACAAATAAGAATGGAAATCCACCACACCCTAAACCATACCACATCACACCACACCCCATACCCGCCACAACAAACCACCCTGTTACAGCACACCACACGACACCGCACTACACCACACCACACCGCACACACCACAGTACACCGCACTACACCACACCACACCCCTTTACGCCCCATTTCACCCACAGCTCACCCCCCCTCCACCCAACCTCCCCATACCACACTACTCCTCAATCCACTACCCTCAAAATATCCCACCACACCCCACCCACCACACCTCACCCCACCCCACCCCACCCCACCCACCACACCACACTACACTAACACCACACCACACCACACCTACCCACACCACACCCCCACACCACAACCCACCCCACCCACACCCCACATCACATCAGATCACATCATACTACACCCCAGCAGCCCTTAAGGGTTCTGTGGCGTTAACTTGTTGACACAAGAAATCCCTGAGTGGTTGATAGACACTTTATTTTACTTATATATTCTTTTATATCGAAGATAATAGAATAAGCACTTATGTGCTTTTTTACATCCAGTCCCCGTTTGTATGCAGTTTTATAAATAGTGTCATCTGTTTCCACCAGCATACAATGGCCTATTCTTACGACAAGCGGAACAGGATTTAACGTGTGTGCAAGATGTTTTGCCTGCGTTTTCACACGGGGCCTCGGTTTATAGTCTTATCCAAAGGACTTCGACTACGTAAGGACTGGTGCTGATGTGACTAAGTTTGTTGATAGGAGTGTAATGGACATTAATGACTTCCAGTTCACAGGGGTCATTGCCCGCCATTATTGCTGCTGCTGCTGATGCTGCTGTTGTTGTTGTTGTTCCTGCTGCTGTTGTCGTTGTTGCTGCTACTGTTGCTGTTGTTGTTGTTGTTCTGCTGTTGTTGTTGTTGTTTCTGTTGTTGTTGTTGTGCTGCTGCTGCTGTTGTTGTTGTTGTTGTTGTTGTTGTTGTTGTTGTCTGTTGCTGCTGCTGTTGTTGTTGCGCTGCTGCTGTTGTTGTGTTGTTGTTTGCTGCTGTTGTTGCTGCTGTTGTTGTTGCTGTGCTGTTGTTGTTGTTGCTGCTGCTGCTGTTGTTGTTGTTGTCTGTGCTGTTGCTGTTTTGCTGCTGCTATTTGCTGTTAGCTGTTGTTGTTGTTGCTGCTGCTGTTGTTGTTGTTGTTTGTGTGTCTGCTGTTGTTGTTGTTGTTTGCTTTGTTGCTGTTGTTGTTGCTGCTGCTGCTTGTCTTGCATCTAGCGTGTCTTTTCATTCCAGAGTATCTCTGGCCTATCGGTTTCCTTTTCATTGGAGGTCAAAGTGTGCTGTGTAAACCCTCAGAGAAGATAAACAACAGCAAATGAGAGTGAGAAAGAGAAAGGGATAGGGAGAGGGGAGAGGAGAGAGAGAGAGAGAGAGAGAGAGAGAGAGAGAGAGAGAGAGGAGAGAGAGAGAGAGAGAGAGAGAGAGAGAGAGAGAGAGAGAGGAGAGAGAGACAGAGACAGAGACAAAACAGAGAGAGAGAGAGAAGAGAGAGAGAGAGAGAGGAATGTTCAACTTGCATCTTGTCAAAAAGACAAAATAAGAGAAAAAAAAGTTGATGAAAGGAGAGGAGAAAAAGCAAACTTTATATTTGCCATAAAAGAATAACTTAAAAAACAGTTCTTCAAGTTTTCGATTTTCCCCTTTTTTAAAAAAGAAAATTATATATAAACAACTGCAAACAGAAACCTAAAGATGAAAAACACCATCTACACCTTTACAAACACGTATAAAAAAAAAAGCTATAAATGAAAATACCCACTGAAAGGAGGAGTGTACATAGCATAAACCATGAATTTACCTATAGTTTTCATGAACCCAGCTGCAATACAAACGCAACTTTAACGACAATAACAATTATATAAAACGAGATGATACAACAAATGCAATGAAAAGCACAATCGTCAAAAACCTAAACAAAAACTTAAGTGAAACAGTGCAAAGGACTAACGTACCTGCTTCTTGCTGTCTTCTTCTTCTTGTTCTTCTTGTTCTTCTTCTCTGTTTCTTCTTCTTCTTCTTCTTCTTCTTCTTCTTCTTCTTCTTCTTCTTCTTCTTCTTCTTGAATTTTTCTTCATTGTCTTTTCTTTAAATTCTTTCAATTCTTGACATTCTTCTTCTCTTGTTATTGTTTTGTTGTTGTTGTTTTGTTGTTTTGTTGTTTTGTTGTTTTGTTCTTCTTTCATCTTCTTCTTCTTCTTCTTCTTCTTCTTCTTCTTCTTCTTCTTCTTCTTCTCTTCGTCTGTCGTCGTCGTCGTCGTCGTCATCGTCGACGCGTCGTCGTCGTCATCGTGTCGTGTCGAACACGTCAGACAGCAACCCTTGTTGTCTGTTATCTAAGCGAAAATGTCTCACGTACCTTCTGACCACATAGCAGCCACTGATTTCTCCTTGTCTGTGTTTTGCCTTTACAGTCTATTTCACTATCGCTAAAAAGAAAAGAAAAAATAAAATAAAAAATAAGTGGCAACAGAATGTCTATCATCTTCTCAAAATAACCTTAATTCCTCTCCTAAGCTTCCAACCCCTCCTGTCCTGTATACCTCTATCGATCCCTCGCCCCCCCCCCCCCCCCCCTCCTCCCCATGTCCGCCTTTAACTTTCTGACCAAGAGCAGTCCCCCCCTCTTCCCCCCCCCACCTCCCTCTGTCAGTAGTCCCTAATCATCGTGGCCCACCTAAGGCATATCCCCTAGTCACCCCCCTCATCATTTCTAATACCTCCCTAACAGTGTGTAAAGTGACATGGTCAAGGTCGGCTCTAGTCTGGTGTATGTTAGGTCTTCCGCTTGATTTAACGCCCTTCCACTAAAAGACGGATATTATGAGACGGGAGATTTCAATGTGTGGGATTATATATATATATATATATATATATATATATATATATATATATATATATATATATATATATTCTTTTATATCGAGGATAATGGAATAAGCACTCTTGTGCTTTTTTTACGTCCAGTCCTAGTGTGTATGCATTTTGTAAAATGTCATCTGTTCCCACCGGCACACGATGGCCTACTCTTACGAAAAGCGGAACAGGATTTAACGTGTGCGCAAGATGTTTTGCGTGCGTTTACACACGGGGCCTTGGTTTATTGTCTCATCCTGAAGGACTTTAGGGGAGAGTAGAGTCAGCACTGATGTGAACTCCAGGAGAAAAATCTCCTCAACGGGAATCGAAGCCGGGTCGTCAAATTGCGAGCGCAATGTTCTGACCACTAGGCTATCCTGTTCCCAAATTGTGTGTGTGTGTGTGTGTGTGTGTGTGTGTGTGTGTGTGTGTGCGTGCGTGAAACATCAGCAAACTTGGTAAAGAGCAGTAGCAGAAACGAAATAGCTGAATTAAATGGGGCGGATGACTTAATTTACAAAACTGCATACACACAGGAACTGGACGTAAAAAACACATGAGTGCTTAATCCATTATCCTCGAAATAAAAGGAAAAAGCAAAGCAACACACACACACACACACACACACACACACACACACACACACACACACAAGAAGTATGAAAAAAATGGCGATCATCAATTTTTTTTGACAAAATCCTTCCTTTGAAAATTACTTTCTCTCTGTAACATCACTAATCTCTATAAAGAAAAATCCTAACACTTGGAATTTTGTTGTTGTTTATTGTTTTCAAAATTTCAATGTTGAAAACATTTGGCAATGATAATTAGGATACATGATACATTATTTTGTCGGCATGTTTTTATAATCTCCCCTATTTTGATTAACAACAAAGGAAATAATAATTCTAGTCTTACGATTTACGTCATGTGAATTTATTTATCTCTTTTTTATAAAAAAAAAATTCTTTCCTGTCACAGAAATTGGAGAGAAATAGAGAGAGAGAGAGTAGTGTGTGTTGTGTGTGTGGGGGGGGGGGGGGGGGGGGTATAGAGAATGATATCGTCATCAGATGAGTTATTTCAATTTAAAAAAATTACATAAAAGTGCAGGAAATAACAACCTCTCTAATCCTAGATCAGATCCCTAATTTTCTCTCTATGTCTGTTTCCTTGTCTGTTTATCCGTCGGCCTTTCTTTCTGTCTTTGCATTGTCACGTGTGTGTGTGTGTGTGTGTGTGTGTGTGTTGTGTGTGTGTGTGTGTGTGTGTGTTGTGTGTGTGCGCGCGTGTGAGTGTGCGTAAGTGTGTGTGTAAGAGTATAGCTTTGTGTGTGTATGTATGTTTGTGTGTATAAGTATGTGTGTGCGTGTGTGTGTGTGTGTGTGCGTGCGTGCGTGTGCATGAGTTTTACAACTTTACTTCATTGGCCCTGTGGAGATTTTGTTTTCCAGTTAAACGAATCCGTTACCAAAGAAATGTAGCTCAGAAGTCAGACTGCTACCAGACCTCCCACAATCTCCCACTGTTAAGACACGCCAAAACTGCATTTAAAGTTTTATTCACAGCTGGATCAAGAACAGGTGTGTGTGTGTGTGTGTTTGTGTGTGTATGAGTGTGTGTGTATGTGTGTGTGTATGTGTGTGTATGTGTGTGTGTGTGTGTGCCTT
>CM060323.1:35167771-35175271 GCA_030674155.1 Stramonita haemastoma | reverse complement strand
TAAATCATAAAATTGAAAAAAGATAAATAACATCCAAACCTCACCATAATATACCTCATTATCTTGTGGATAGGGAGAAATAATTTGGAGTTCAGAACAAGGTTTCGAACCCATCTACCTCTTGTTTTCTAGTTGGGTACGTTTCCTCCAGACCCACACCAAGCAAAAACACTTCCGTGGGAAAAAAAAACCGGTTTAAACTAGAAAATTATAATAGGAAGCTAGAAGAAGACGTCAAGTCTGCGTATGGAAGGATCCCAAAATTTAATCATCAGTAATTAACCTAGATTTCCGAAACTAGGCCATCTGCCTTTATTTTTTCTTTTAAGCGAAGAACGATAAGGATTTCATTTTAATGCCAACAGCCAGCGTGCCAAACTGGAAATCTGAGGTGGTTATACTGCCATAAATCGGCACTAAACAGGTCGCAGATTATCTTGGCTGAGTTTAGTAGGGGGCAGCAGAGGAGTTAAACTCTCAACACAGCTGCTCTGTATTGGTTGTCTTTTTAAGTGTGGAAGAAGGGAATACACTGTTTGTTTAAACTTTCCTACCCTGCAGTTTTCCGTGCCCTTCATTCTGACCTCCCCACCCCCCCCCCCCCCCCCCCCCAGCCTTGCCTATGTTCGTCATGTCGTACCCTCAGGGTCAGAAGTCCACGGGGTGTCTGTCTATCAATGTCAGACCGTTGTGGAACTACCAACTAACATGGCCCTGCCCTAACCTGCCCTGCTGCTGAGTCACTCTGCATTGGTGATGGTGTTCTGTAGCTGTGCTTGTCACATACTACTAACATACGCAGAACACAGCAATCAGTTTTACCCACTTTCAGCTGCTAGAGCTGTTAAATGCATCCCATCTCATCCCAGCCCAGCTGGGGCCAGCTGGTGCTAATGATAGCAGGAACTAACCACTTTTGGACTAGGTAATGAGAAAGGGAGTGCTAAATCTAGCACTCTCGGCTGAGTGATGTTGGCCTTGCACATTGTGAGAACACCACCTACTCAGCCCCCCTCTCCCTTCCTCCAAATTCTCCTACTGCCCAGGATAATATCTTAGTCACGGAGTCTTGACTGAGTGAGACACCGACCAGGAGGGATGATAAATCATCTGTTAGTATTTCAGATAGGTGTTGCAAGTGTGCGAAATATAGTGTGATGGCAAAACCACACAACTACAAAATAAGAAAAAGAAAGAAACCAGACATGAGAGAGAGAGGGGGGGGAGGGAGAGAGAGAGAATGAGAGGAGAGAGAGAGAGAGAGAGAGAGAGAGGAGAGAGAGAGAGAGAGAGAGAGAGAGAAGAGAGAGAGAGAGAGAGAGAGAGAGAGAGAGAGAGAGAGAGAGAGAGAGAGCGTTACCACTGAAAAATGAAATTTCATCCTGCCCTTAGAAAAAAAGGTGAGTTACTATTACTATCAAACAATAAATCAGTCATTTGAAACATAAATCATCCAAAAAAAAAGGAAATATGAGTCCAAAAATGTGCAAGGTAACCAGGTAATAAGGTAAAATACTGTCAAAGAGAGAAAGAGAATGGAAAATAGGGAAGATGGGGGGAGGAGGGGGGGAGGAGCGAGGTAAACGTAGAAGGGGAGGAAGGAGATTGGAAGGAGATATGGATCAAGGTCACAGAGAGAGAGAGAGAGAGAGAGAGAGAGAGAGAGAGAAAAGAGAGAGAGAGAGAGAGAGAGAGAGAGACACACACACACACACACACACACAGACACACAGACACACAGCGACAGACAGACAGAGATACAGAGACAGAGAGAGACAGAGAGAGAGAGACGCACAGGCATAGACAAGGTACACAAATGCACGCATGTATATGTGTGTTTGGTGTGTGTATGTGTGTAGTCTGTGTGTATCTGTGTTATGTGTGAGTCTGAGCGTATGCAAATCTGTGTGTCTGGGTTTATCTGTATGTCTGTGTCTGCGTGTATGTTTTTAGCAACATGTACAAGCGCGTGTGCGTGTACGTGTTACTGTTTGCTTGCGAATGTCCTCTCTCTCTCTCCTCTCTCTCTCTCTCTTCTCTCTCTCTCTCTCTCTCTCTCTCTCTCTCTGTGATTACCTCCCTTGCCTGCTAGGGGCTACTCTCTTCCCTACCCTTCTCTCTCCCCTCTCTTTCTCCTCCTCTCCCCCCCTCTCTCTCTCTCCCCTCTCTCTCTTTTCAGGCCATGTGATTACCTCCCTTGCCTGCTAGGGGTCACTGACCCCATGTTGACCCCAACCAAGGGGGAAGCGAGATGGAGAGGAGGAGGAGGAGGAGGAGGAGGGGGATGGGAGGGTGAGGAGTGGGTAGAGATACGGAAGGTGCTTTATAGAAGCAAAGCATGACCCGTGCACTATACACACAGTTATAAATCTGTCTTGGAATAACGTATGGGTTTTTTTGCGTTTTGATGTGTGATGATAAATGAGCTGCTGTTGTTGTAGGGGTTTGTTTTGTTGTTGTTTGTTTGGTTTTTTTGTGTGTGTTTTGTTTTCTGTTTTGATGTGTTGATGATAAATGAACTTGTGTTGTTTGTTTTTGTTTTGTTTTGTTGTTTGGTTGTTTTGGTTTTGTTTTCTGTTTTGATGTGTTGATGATAAATGAACTTGTGTTGTTATTTTTGTTGTTGTGTTTGGTTGATTTTTTTGTTTTGTTTTCCGTTTTGATGTGTTGATGATAAATGAACTTGTGTTGTTAGAGTTTTTTGTTTTGTTGTTGTTTGGGTTTTTCTTTGTTTTTTTTTTGGTTGATTTTTTAGGGGGGTTATTAAGAAGCGGGGGAGGGAAGACAAGGGAGTTATGGAGGTTTTTTTTTTAATGTTTCTTTATTTGTTTCTTTGTTAATCTCCTTGTTTTCTTGTTGGTGTTTCCATAATTATCGTTAGTTTCTTCTGTCGTCAGTAATTTCTCTTTTTGTTTGTTTTGGACTAGATCTAGATGTATAGTTGTGTTACAACAAGATTTATGACTATTGCAGAAAAAGAGTGACAATGCCAGGTTCTCGTCAGGAAAGGATGCTACTAAAATGTTTGTAATTATTTTATTTGTCTCTTGTCTGTTTTGTTTTGTTTTCTTTATTTTCTTTTCTTTTCATGCGTTTGCTTGTTTGTTGGCATCTAGCTGCACTCAAGCACAAGGGCTGTGTCGTAAAGCGGTTGTTGTTCTTGAGTTGACAAGCTAGACGAAAATAACAACTCATCTCCTCCTTTCTCCTCTCCAACCCTACACGTGTGAATTTTTTTGTGGAAACGAAAACCTTTCCTTTACCAAGAGAGCTACCAAAGCAGAGACAGCAAATCGTAAGACAAACGATTGCGAACTTGATGATTTCTATCGCCTGTAGGCCATTGTGTGCCGGTGGGAACAGATGACAAAATTTGCAAAACTGCATACACACGGGGTCTGGATATAAAAAGGCACATAAGTTCTGATTTCATTATCATCGATATAAAAAATAAATAAATAAATAAGTAAATAACTAAGCAAATAAATGAATAAATAAAATTAAAAAAAAATATTGTCTTTGGAAGCGTGAGAATCGGGTAAAACATCTTTTTTTCAGAGAAAGTTAGGCAGTAATCATTTAGTTTAACGTTTAAAGTTCTGACTGAGGATGTCTTTAATTTGTGTAATATCTTTATAAAAGGTTATGGTAAAGGTGTCCCATAACCTGTTTGGTCGTAGGGGATCAAGGCATCAGAGACCTCAGCTTCTCTAGGGGCCAGCATGTTGAGTGCGGCGCCCATCTCATCTACCTCGCTCCTTTACCTTCCCTGACCCTAAAGAGGGTAGGTACCCATTTACAGCTGGGTGAACTGGGGGACGGTACTGAAAGCAAGGCACACAAACGGTCACCCATCCAACTAATAACCACGCTCGATGCTGCTTAACCTTAGTCCGAGGAAAGCGAGTACTCTGACCATTAAGCTATCCCGTCCCCAAAAGGGATAAAACAAAACAAAAAAAGAAATATTCCCTAAAAATACACATTTTGGTGGGTCTTTAAACCAAGCACAATTCCGATAATTTGGGATCCGCATAAGGATGATATTACACACATGTTTGAATCTAATCCATCTTTGGAAGAAAAGCAGACCAGCAACAGTAGATAGTCTGGATAGCATAGACAAACCCAGCATGCAATCTGCAGCATGGAGAGGAATGGGCTCAGTCAGCTTCAACTTAAAAAAAGAAGAAGTAAGTATTGCAAGTGACGTTGCCGTTAACCCGACTTTAAAAAGGTCTGAACATATGCCAATAAAAAGATTTCCTAATTCATGTCAGCGTGTGCAAAAATAGTATAAAAACCCTAGGGTTACCAGTGCAATGAAGTATGTCTCTTCCGAGTAGATGTGCCAGAAGATATGGCATAGTAGTAGTAGTATTTATGGGATGTCCCGCGCGTACACTGTGGGGAAAAAACCAACAACTGAAATCTGCAACTGTCAGGGAAAAAAGACAAACAGAACCAAAAACATAAAGAAAACAAACAGAAAAAAGGAATACAGCAGATAATTATGAGGAGAAAAACATCACAATGAGTAAAACATTCATTTTACATGCGATTTCAATCTCACAGTGATCCATCCTCAGGTGAGGTGAGTGGATCAGAGTCAGAGTGCACATTCTGGGGGTAACCTCCATAGTGTTAAGCTGGGGAACGCGGAACAGCAACAACAACAGCAACAACAACAGCAACAACAACTTGATTGATTGGTTTATTCGTGATGAAAACACAACTTTCGGAAATATTAAGGATGATGACATAAACTTTGGGATCTTTAATGTTCAAAGTATACCTCTGTTTTCGTTTCAAAATGTGTGTGTGTGTGTGTGTGTGTGTGTGTGTGTGTGTGTGTGTGTGTGTGTGTTGTGGTGTGTGTGTGTGGTGTGTGTGTGTGTGTGTGTGTTGTGGTGTGTGTGTGTGTGTGTGTGTGTGTGTGTGTGTGTGTGTGCATGCATGTGTGTATGTGTGTCTGCGTGTGTGCGTGTTGTGTGTGTGTGTGTGTGTGTGTGTGTGTGTGCGTGCGTGCGTGTGTGTGTGTGTTTGTTTGTATGTGTGTGCACAAGTGGTATCATTTAACTTTTCACTTGAAACTTTTAAAAAATCTTACAGGTGAAACAGTAAGCCAAGATCTCGCAAATAAAAGCGCGTACAATAATCATCATCCTCACGCATTTAAAGCCTGTTTCATCTGTTGTGAAGAAGCACGAAAATGAGCCAGTAGTATGGGCGATACAAACATTAACATTCCTAACAAAGATTTCATATTTCGCTTACGCACTTTGAGATGCCCTCCAGACAACAAACCCATATAAGGTGAAAAGAAAAAAAAAAGTAAAGGTGTCCCATAACCTATGTGGTCGTAGGGGAGCGAATCATCAAAAGACCACAGCTTCTCTAGGGTCCATCATATTGAGGGCAGCACCCATCTCCTCTTCCTCGCTGCTTTACCTTCCCTGACCCTAAAGAGGGCAGGTGCCCATTAACAGCTGGATGAACTGGGGGACTGAACTGAAACCGAAGAGCGCAAACGGTAACCCATCCAGTTGGTAACCACGCTCGATGCTGCTTAAATAACCTCGTCTAGGGGGAAAGCGAGTGCTCTGATCACTGACCTATCCTGCTTTTTTACAAAATTTATCTGCATGCTAATTATAACGTAGTGTTCTATGCTCTCTGAATCACCGCCATGGGAACAATGAAAGTCAAGGTGTCCCATAACTAACGCAGTAATTTGAGGAGCCAGATGTCAGAGACCTCAGCTTCTCTAGGGGGCCAGTATCTTGAGGGACTGTAACCCATCTCCTCTTTTTTCGCTGCTTTAACTTTCCCTGACCTTGAAGAGAGCAGATACCCATTAATTTACAACTGGGCGAACTTGGGGCCAGGGAAACTCGACTGTACTTGAAGCCAAGGCATGTGAACACTCACCTACCCATGAGACAACCACGACCAACGCTTGCTTAACCTTAATTGCGGGTAGGGGGTGGTGGTGGTGTGTGTGTGGGGGGGGGGGGGGGGGGGGGGGAGAGGGAGGGCGAAGAGCGAGTGTTCTGACCCTTATTAGGCAAATATATCTCTAATGGCAACGAATCAGCGTTCTACTATTGCTTCATTGTATTTATCCAATACTGTCTAATCATCTCCTCCCTCTCTCTCTCTCTCTCTCTCTTCTCTCTCCTCTCTCCTCTCTCTCTCTCTCTCTCCTCTCTCTCTCCTCTCTCGTTCTGTTGTGTGTGTGTGTGTGTGTGTGTGTGTGTGTGTGTGTGTGTGTGTGTGTGTGTGTGTGACTTCACATAGCTCCAAGGACCATCCAGTAAGAATTACACTGCGTCGACTCATCGTCTGTGTGTAATTACTAAGGTTGCCAGAAATGAACTACAGTAGGAGACATTTTGTACTTAGAGGAGAGAGTCAAAAATCTCATCAGCGTGGTCACCTACAGTTTGGAAAAGCATCAGTCTTGATTAGGATGTCCGTTTTATGAGCAAGCACCAGAAAAGCCGAAGAGGAGAGATGTTTATTATCAATCAGTGTGTGGTGGGGTGGGGTGGGAGTGGGGGTGGGGTGGGTAAGGTGGTGGAGAGGGGTTAGTAGTGTGCGGTATGTGTGTGTAGTGTGAGTGTTTGTGTGTGTGTTTGTAGTGTGTGTATGTGTTTAGTAGTGTGTGTAGTGACGAGTCTTTCGGATGAGACGATAAACCGAGGTCCCGTGTGTTACACATCACTATTTAGCGCACGTAAAAGAACCCACGGCATCAAGGGGGTTGTCCCTGGCAAAATTATGTAGAAAGAAGCCACTCTGATAGGGAAACAAATACACTTGCATGCAGGAAAAAGAAAAAAAATGGGTAGGCGCTGCACATGTGGCGACGCGCTCTCCCCGGGGAGAGCAGCCCGAATTTCACGCAGAGAAATCTGCCGTGACATAAAGTGGTACAAAATACAAAAAAAAACCCAAATAGAGTGTGTGTAGTGTGTGTGTGTGTGTGTGTGTTGTGTGTGTGTGTGTGTGGTGTGTTTGTGTGTGGTGTGTGTGTGTGTGTGTGTGTGTGTGTAGTGTTGTGTTTGTTTGTGTGTGTGGTGTGTGTGTGTGTGTGTGTTGTGTGTGTGTGTGTTGTGTGTGTGTGTGTGTGTGTGTGTGTGTGTTAGTCGTTGGATGCTTTGTTACAGTTTTTGTTGCGTGTCTGTTTGTTGACTTACTGTTTCTGTCGTGTTGTCAGTTTGTCTGTTGTCTGTCTGTCTGTCTGTCTGTCTGTCTGTCGTCTGTCTGTCTGTCTGTCTCTACTCTCTCTCTCTCTACTCCTCGCTCTCTCTCTCTCTTGTCTCTCTCTCTTCTCTCTCTCTCTCTCTCTCTCTCTCTCTCTCTCTCTTCTCTCTCTCTCTCTCTCCTCTCTCTCTCTCTCTCTCCTCTCTCTCTCTCTCTCTCTCTCTCTCTCCTCTATAGGCGCACACACATACATTATTATACGCGCGCGAGCGCGCTCAAAAAAAACACACA
>CM060323.1:35160271-35162771 GCA_030674155.1 Stramonita haemastoma | reverse complement strand
GACAACTTTTGCTTTGTGCAAATCTTAGGAAGGGGGGGGAAGGGGGGGGGGGGAGGGGGGGGGGGGGGAGGGGGGGGGGGGGTCGGTGTCGAGTTTGCAATTTCCCTCCTCTTTTGTTTTTCTTCATCTGGTCATTTTTCCACTAGTCATGGATTTTCAGGGGTTTTTTTCCGTTTCATTCTGAGGCTAGTGCTTCGAGCTATGGTGAGATTTTTGCGTATGTGACCTAGGGTTGTTGTTTTTTCCCCTCTCCACTATTATGATGAAGGTAGCCGCATTCTGATTTCGGGGAGGATTCCCTCCTTATGTTCTTGTTTCCGTAGCCCACTGAATTGTATTGTCTTATGTTGCATGGTAATGCATATTTATTTTCGTCACAACAGATTTCTTTTACGCGAAATGCAGGCTACTTTACTCTGTAGAGGGAGAGTGTGTCGCCACAACAGCAACACCACCCAATTCTTTGAAAAAAAATATATAAATAAGGAAAAAAAAACCCAGTTGTGTCCGTGTGTGTCTTAATTTGTTTCCCCATAAAACTGCATTTAAGATAAAATAATGGTACAGAAATCTGTCAGGAACAACACACTTGTTTACCATGGGCTCTTTGACATGCGCTGAATGTGTGTTTGTTTCCCATGGTTTTAGAGTCTCACTAGAAATACTAGCACCCAGACCACCCAATCCATGTCTAGTATAGTGGATGGACTGGGGAGTGAAAAAAGTTCGGGGCACAAACGGGAAGTAAATCCCCACTTTCTAGAGTCTCACCAGTAAAACACTGACACCCAGACCACTCATTCAAGGTCTAGTATAGTATAGATTCTTCTTCGTCTTCTATCCCGCAGTCTATTTAGACCGTAGGGGCGCCACGGAAGACCTCGCAACCAGCTCTATCCATTTCCCTCTGTCCTCAGCCTTTCTCAGGGTGTCACTCAGCCTGAGCCCGTCCACTCTCGGATGTTGTCCTCCCATCTCTTTCTCTGCCTGCCTCTCCTTCTCCCACCTTGCACAGTTCCCTGCAGAATCGTCTTGGCAAGCAGTAGGTAGACGGTAGGTTTTAAAAAAAAAAGTTCAGGACACAAACGGGAATCAAACCTCTGCTTTCTAAGGCAGGTGCGTTTACTCCTCTAAGACCACTGATCTACCTCAATAAAAATTTGCGATCGCGTGTCATCTCTCCGTGAGATCAAGAGCTCCTATAGCACAGCATGTCACCCTGCAGTGCCCATGCATTAAGCGGCTTTTCCAAAGATACCCCACTCTCATCTTAATGTCAGGAGAGAGGAGGATGGTATACGTTGCGTGCTTGCTTTGGCGGGGTAGCGTGATATATACTATACGTGTGATCTTTCACGCCCACTTTCATAAATCCATCAGCCGGCAGCTAAACTCTTAAAGTAAGTACCTACCTCCTCTCTCTCTCTCTCTCTCTCTCTCTCTCTCTCTCTCTCTCTCTCTCTCTCTCTCTCTCTCTCTCTCTCTCTCTCTCTCTCTCTCTCTCTCTCTCTCTCTCTCTCTCTCTCTCTGTCTCTCTCTCTCTCTCTCTCTCTCTGTCTCTCTCTCTCTCTGTCTCTCTTCGCCCTCTCTCTCGTCTGTCTGTCCTGTCCTCTCCTCCTCTCTCCTCTTCTCTCTCTCTCTCTCTCTCTCTCTCTCTCTCTCTCTCTCTCTCTCTCTCTCTCTCTCTCTCTCTCTCTCTCTCTCTCTCTCTCTCTCTCTCTCTCTCTCTCTCTCTCTCTCTCGGAGAGGCTGGGTTATTTCGGGGAAGGGGTCTCTCTCAGAAGGGTGTGTGTGATGAGAGAGACTTGGCTAGCTGTTGAGAGGTTGGGGACGGGATAGCCTAGTGGTCAGAACATTGCGTTCGCAATTTGACGACCCGAGTTCGATTCCCGTTGGAGGGGATTTTCCCCCTGGAGTTAACATCAGTGCTGACTCCACTCTCCCCAAAAGTCTTTCGGATGAGACAGTAAAGCGAGGCCCCGTGTGCGAACGCACGCAGAACTTCTTGCGCACACGTTAAATCCTGTTCCGCTTTTCGTAAGAGTAGGCCATTGTATGCCGGTGGAAACAGATGTCAACATTTCCAAAATGCATAAACACGGGGACTGGATGAAAAAAGCACATGACATTTATTCTGTTATCCTCGATATAAAAGAATAAAATAAAATAAAAATAAAATAAAGGTTTATTAGGGATGAACATTGTTATTTTAATGTTCATTTCTTTCTTTCCTTCATTCTCTCTTTGCTTGCTTCTTTAAATTCAGTCGTTTATTTAGTTTTTCATGGTATAATTATGATTAATGGATGGATGGATTGGTTGTTTTGTTTTTGGTGTCTTTTTTTTGGTTTGTGTTTTGTGTTGTGGGGGGGGGGGGGGGGTTGAGAGGAAGGGGGAAGTGGGGGCGGGGGGGCGGCAAAGATGTATGTAGATCATGAATCAATGGGTTTTGTTTTCTATTTGGAGGGGGGGGGGAATTTTCAAGCTTCTTTTTCGTTCA
>CM060323.1:35142771-35155271 GCA_030674155.1 Stramonita haemastoma | reverse complement strand
TTCTCACCTTATTATATGTAGTGTACCGTCATTTCTCTTACCTTATTATTGCAGTGTACTTATTTCTGTATTTTGTCTATGTATATTTTCTTGTTTAATATCTTTTATTTGTGTTATCCTGAAGGCGGGACTGGATGTAAAAGCACATGTGTGCTTATCTATTATCCTCAATAAAGATTTGCCTTGTCTCTCTCTCTCTCTCTCTCTCTCTCTCTCTCTCTCTCCTCTTCTCTCTCTCTCTCTCTCTCTCTCTCTCTCTCTCTCTCTCTCTCTCTCTCTCTCTCCCTCCCTCCCTTCTCTCTCTCTCTCTCTCTCTCTCTCTCTCTCTCTCTCTCTCTCTCTCTCTCTCTTCTCTCTCTCTCTCTCCTCCCTCTCCCTCTCCCCTCTCTCTCTCTCTCTCTCTCTCTCTCCCTCTCCCCCCCCCCCCCTCTCTCTCTCTCTCTCATTATCAGGGCACTGGATCTGTCTCCTCCCCCTCCCACCCCCCATCCGTCCCCCATCCCCCCATCCCATGCCCTTTGGAATCTGCTGCAAAGACAAGATAATTACAAGGATCACTCTGAATTCATTAGCAAAAACCACCTTCATCTCACGCCCACCTCGCTCAAGTCCTAACTGACTGACTGCGCTACATCATAGTACACGCAAGCACGCAATCACACACATACACACACACACACACATACACACATACGCACGCTCGCACACACACACACACATACATACGCACCACGCACGCACGCACACGCACACAGACACAGACACAGACACACTCGCATACACATATACACACACATACACGCAATCACAGACACACACAGACACAGACACAGACACACACAGACACACAGATACACCAGATCACAACACACACACATAAAAAAGATACCCTTAAACAACAAACAACAAAAAAAAAAAAGAAAAAAAAGGGAGACCAGTGCAAGAAAGCCCCCTTACAGAGATTCACAGGAACTGACAAGACTGATGCCAAAAGAAGTCACCAACAGAAACACATACCAACACACACAATGCATCAAAAATTGTTATATATATATTATATATATATATATATATATATATATATATATATATATAAATCCCCCATTACAGAAAGAAAACACGGATTCTGTTTCTTTTATTTTTCTTCTTATTTTGTCATCACTGATAGTGGCTGGGAGTGGTAGAGAGAAGCGTGTTGGTGTGTTTTTTTCTTCTTTTTGCTTCTCCCATTACAAAATTAATAAAATCCGTCCTGAAATCAGAACGGAATCTTTTTTTTTTAAATGATAATTCTTCGCTCTAGATCACTCTCCTTGTTAGGTTAGTATAGAATATATTGGACTTCTAATTCCGCGCAGTCACTATGAACGAATGTAGCACCGTGTGTTAACATCGTTGGGTTTTCTTTTTTTTTTTTAGTTTGTGTTTTTATTGTATTTCTTGGCTATTCAATCAGTTCGTTTTCTGAAGCCGGTACTCTCTCTCTCTCTCTCTCTCTCTCTCTCTCTCTCTCTCTCTCTCTCTCTCTCTCTCTCTCTTTGAAGTCCCTACAATCGTTAGCTTTGTTCTGGCACCTTCATTCAAGTCTGCTAGCCACCTACTCTACCAAGGTTCTTCGGGTACTTTCCTTTCAAGGCTTTTTGATGGTTTCTTTTCTTCTTTTTTTCTTGATTAGAAAGTAATGATGTGGACACTGGGTCGTGTTTTATGTAAAAAAAAAAGAGAGAGAGAGAAGAGGGAAAAGGAAGGAAATTAATGAAAAAAAGATCAGAAATTTATGTGAAAAGTAAGGAACAATATAGAGATTTTAGGGATGTAAGAGATCAATCATTCTGAATTGATTTTTTGGTGTATTGCAGATTTACACGACAAACATCACAAGAGACACGGGCACACGCACGCACCGCGCGCACACACGCACCCACGCACGCACGCACCACACACACGTACAAAATACCAACGCAGCACGTCACACACACACGCATACACACATACAACACACATACACACACACGCACACACACGCACACACACACACATCACATACACACACACCACACGACACACAGCACACACACACAACACACACACACACACCACGCACACAACAACACACACACACACACACACACACACACACCACACACCACACACACACACACACACACACACACACACACACACACACACACACACACACACACACACACACACATACGTGCACACACACAGCAAAAAGAAAACAGGTTTAAAGGTAAAAGGAAGATTTCTTTTCTAGCCTCTCGTTTTTTGAGGTACCATGCTTGTTTCTGGGATATATACCCTTTTTTTTCAGCCAGTATCTCTGACCAAAATTGTCAACGACCCCAGTATAGACTGAGGTAGACCTCAGCTTAGACCGTATCAAACTATCAACGACCTCATCTAACACTGTATTGAACGATCAACAACCCCAGCTGAAAGCCTTTTCACGTCGAATTTTGGACAAAAAGTCTGCTGACAGAATCGCTGCAAACGTCACGAAAAAGATCTCTAAGTCTTCTATACCATTATTATACAGACTTAAAACCTAAAAAGCGAAGGTTACACGCAGTCTCTTCTTGCAAGGGGAATGGAATACCCAGACTCATACAAAAAAAAAGAACTCTTGTCCAGTTTCGCTCCAAACTTGAAGTCCTCCCATTTTGTACCCCCCAAAAAACTCCGATCTCGTCAAGGATATAAACAGGGCCATTCTGTGCCGGTGAGAACGGATGACTAAATCATCAGTACTGCATACACACAGGGACTAGATGTAAAACAAAGCAGGAAAATGCTTATTCCATTCTCCTCGAAATGAAAGAATAAATGAAAAATAAAATATTAAAAATATATATATATCACATTCCTCACATTCGTTTTGCTCAAAGGCGAGGGAACCCCATAGTATTTGACTTGTAATGTATAAAAAAAAACCCATCAAGTATCTGCTTCTGGGTTGTCTTGATGTCAAGGATTATAAAACACGAGCAATATTTTTTTTTTACAGCAGATTCCTAAAAAATGCTGTTTGGCCATGTTCTACCCGACAACACAATATTTTAAACTTCCTGGGAGAATCAGGCATTTTCATCTGTTAATCATGAGTTGATCTGACATAGTTACGAAACACTGTTACTAATTAACCACTAATGAGGTTGGTTTTCAGGAATCGGGTATTGATTTATCTCACTACATAATTATGTGTCCTTTAACTGCTTTTCCTCACAACGCAGTGACTGTCACTGGCTGACTTATAATATGGTTGATGACCAGTGCCTTGATGCCATGAACGACAGCAGAGTTGGCTTTAAATCCTGGTTTAATCAATAAATAAAACCACAGATGTACAGATTTAATCTGAGGTTTTAAAACATTATGAGGTCGTAGCCCTAACATTGGGGGACTGGAGCGCTCAGTGCGTCAGAGCTCTCTCTTTCACCAATCTATGGTTGAAGCAGCATTGAGCGTGGTTGCCATGTGGATGGGTGACCGTTTGCGCGCCTTAGTTTCAGTAAAATCCCTCCCCCCTCCCCATTTCATCCAGCTGTAAATGGGTACCTGTCTTCTTTAGGGTCAGGGAACGTAAGGCAGAGAGGGAGAGGAGATGGGCACCGCCCTCAACATGCTGGCCCCTAGAGAAGCTGAGGTCCCTGACACCTCGCCCTCTACAACTACATAGGTTATGGGATACCTTTACCTTTTTACCACCTTTTAGCTCCGATATGGACTTTTTGATCGGTGGGGCTATAGACAACACGATCTGATTGAATTGTATTTTGGGAGAAGCATAAGGGTTCTGTTTGATAAATTAAAAAAATCAGACGTGACAACTTAAAACTGACAGTTATATCACATTAAAAGAACATCGCGTTTTCCCAACTTCTCTTGTCTGTGCGTGCACTTAGAATGTATTGCATTTTTGTATTACTATCTAGCAATTTTTGTATTGCTATCTAGCTAAGACTGACATCTTGGCTGGATACAAACTTTCTGACCTCCCTTGCATCCTTTAATAGCATCCCCAAACTTAAGGTACAAAGATTCACTAGGTGCTTATTTTCTCTTATTCGTTTTTTTTCAACATATATTCTAAGCATATTTTCTTTCTCTTTTTATCATCGTCTTTTGAGGGCAGCTTCAAAAGGCCACAGGAATATCAAATATTCCTTTGAATGAAAAAGACACTTTTCAATTCTGAAAAAGTGACTTGCTGTAAGGTACCACAGCAGGTGGAGTTTCAATCACCACCGGGACCTCTAATGAGGGCTCATCCAGAAACCAAATCTCGGTTCAGGTCAGGTCAAAGGCATGGTTCTTACTCAGAAATGCCTACAATAATGCCACTGAAAGGCATTATTCCTTAGAAGTTATTTTGTTTTCAATTCTATTTTAAATTTTGTTTTATATTGAATGTTAGATAAGTTAATTTCAAAACGATTGAGAAGTTGGTACCTGCACTTGCTTTTTCTCCACTACTTTTTCCTCAATAATTAAAAGAACATCAATGAGAAAAGCCGAAAACCGTCAAATTAATTTATTCAAGTATATTTTGATGTAAAATATCCAACATGGCCACCTAAACTGCAAATTTCAATCTGTTCAAAATCCTTTTTCCTTCTGTTTCGTGTCGGTTGGTCTGTCTGCTTGTCTCTCTGTCTCCACCTTCCCTCTTTCTCTCTCAGAACCTTGGTTTATAATCTTATTGAAGGACTGCTGGGGAGAATGGAGTCGGCACTGATGTTGGCTACAGTGGACAAAATCCTCTTCATTGAGATTTGAGCCCGGGTCATCAGATCACGAGCGTATCACTCAGACCACTAAGCTATCCTGTCCCCCTAGAGAGAGAGAGAGAGAGAGAGAGAGAGAGAGAGAGAGAGAGAGAGAGAGAGCAATGAAATGTTGAACCCAGAATAACAAAAAGTACCCCCTCCCTGTATACAAATTATAAGAAAGAATACGGTTTACCAACATCTACCTACCCCCTCCCTGTATAGTAATTATAAGAAAGAATACGGTTTACCAACATCTACCTACCCCTCCTGTATAAAAATTATAAGAAAGAATACGGATTACCAACATCTACCTACCCCCTCCCTGTATAAAAATTATAAGAAAGAATACGGTTTACCAACATCTACCTACCCCCTCCCTGTATAAAAATCATAAGAAAGAATACGGTTTACCAACATCTACCTACCCCCTCCCTGTATAGTAATTATAAGAAAGAATACGGTTTACCAACATCTACCTACCCCCTCCCTGTATAGTAATTATAAGAAAGAATACGGATTACCAACATCTACCTACTGTGTCCAAATTGCTTCATTTGTCCAAGCACCAATGAAGGTAGTCATTCTATGCATGGACACAGCGATGACTGTGAACTGGCATGGGGAAGGGGAGGCAAGGCACTGACCGCTGCCTCCTCTATGGATAGAGATGTGTATAAGAAAAGAAGGGAGGATGCTGGCTGGCATGGTACGTGTACAGATTTCTGATGATAGCAGGTCAGTTGTGAACAGAGACAGTTCAATGTCTTGGCTAGGCTAAGTAAGTGGTGCTTTGGAGTGTTAAGATGATTGTAAAGCTGACTGACTTGATCCTCATGGCTGAGGCTCTATGAAAAGACTCTTAGATTGCTATAATTAAGAAGATTTCCTGACTTCAGTGAAAAGATAACAAACAAGAATGGGACAGGCGTGTCACACTCACATGAACTTCTAGATAGGCCAAGAGTGTCCGTCAGGGAACAGGACAAGGAGGGAGATGAAGAAACAAACAGAGAAAATGATGGGAAAGCAAAATCACTGAGTGGACTGGCCTTTAAGTGGAATGACATACTGCAGAAATCTGAGAAGTGCAAGGAGTATGAGTGGAGGAGGCTGGTTGTAAAGTCTTCAGCAGTGCCGTAACAGTCCACCAGACTATGTAATAGATGATGGTGACGGTGAAAAAGATGGCCAAATTAGTTAGTTTTAATGATGGGAACATTTGTACTGGGTCTGTGTCTGTGTCAGTTTTTCGTACTTTCTCAAACTCTCTTTTCTGTCTCTTCCTTCCTCTCTCTTCCTCACCTCCCTTTCCCCCTCTTAAGGACATACACACACACACACACACACACACACACACACACACACACACACACACACACACACACACACACACACACACACACACACACACACACACACACACACACACACACAACACACACACACAACCTCTCTCTCAGGGCAATGAAGAGTTCAACTCGGAAGATTTCAAATTACTCTCTTCATTCAAGAATCACAGGAACTGTTGCCAACTTCTACAACCTACTGTGTCCAAATTGCTTCATTTGTCCAAGCACTGATGATGATAGTCATTCTATGCATGGACACAGCGATGCGTTTGAACTGGCATGGGGAAGGGGAGGCAAGGCACTGACCGCTCCTCCTCTGTGGATAGAGATGTGTATCAGAAAAGCAGGGAGGATGCTGGCTGGTATTGTGCGTGTACAGATTTCTGATGGTAGCAGGTCAGTTGTGAACAGGGAAAGTTCAATGTCTTGGCGAAGTGGTGCTTTGGGGTGTAATGATGTGAAGCTGATTGTGTTGATGCAATCCAGATTTCTTCGGAGAGAGGTTGACATGGTCACATGTTTTGGTGTTTAGAGGATGCCTAATTTCGTCCTGTGTTTCTGTCTGTCAATCTCTCTGCTTCTTCTTTAACTTTCCTCTTTTCTCCCCCTTTTTTTCTTTAACTCTTTTACTTTTCTTTGTCTCTTTTTTTGTCTCTCACCACATACATACATGCTCTTGCACATATGGGCATGAGGATACAAAAACACAGATACGCATACTTAACCTACCAGGCTATCCCATCCCCTACACATTGAAGTGTAAAATGGATTCAATGAAACACAGTAAAACATAATGAAATACAATTGCTTGATATACTTTCACATTACAGTGCAATGCATCACAATCCAGTTCAAACCAGTATAGTTCAATAAAACACAATTAAGTTAAAGTCTGTCCCGAGCCTAGGGCTCATCAGGCCTGTGCTTATCCCGGTTTCTGAGGCGTTAAGCGACTGAGAGTCATAGACTCCCCCCTGGATAGGACGCCAGTCTGTCGCAGGGTTAACCCCCAACACAAGGTTGGAACCCCTTTTTACACCTGGTGGGGTGAGAAAATAGCCGTAAAGTGCCTTTTCCAAGGGCACAAAGCCATAGCCGGAAGCTGGGATCGAACCGCAACCTTTAGATTACGAGTCCAACGCCCTAACCACTAGACTACAGCGGCGGCGAAACACAATTAAAGAAGATATAAAAATCCAACACAATGCTATGGCAACACCACACAGTACCATTGTGTAGAACTTTGATATAGCACAACAAGCCATAACATAACCATTTCTAGCAATATCGAACAACAGAAACAGAAATAAGTCTGTTTTGCAATGTTTGCACTTGAATCGTGGTTTCATACTACCCAGTACCCCATGGGGATGGAGGGGGCGGGGTGGAGAAGGGATCCTGTCGTATAATAGCATCATTACCTTATGAAAATTCTGGGGTAGGAATTCCCCCTTTTCCATCCCTTTAATTGTTTCTACCTTGTTTCTTTTTTCTTCCTGTCACTTCTGTCTTATCTATTTTCTGCCTTCTCTGTCCCTTCTCCCGCATCCCCCCCCCCAAAAGACATAAAAGGTAACAGATCTCTCCAATTGCTTCAGTTGGCGGTGCTGGGCCTGACTCGTCAGGCATCTAGCGGCAGCACAACGCATTTCCGCCCATATGGCAGACAACAGTAACTAGCTGTCTGAGCTTTCGATGATGATAATGATGGAGAAGAAGAAGGATACCGTCTGGCATGGTGCTGTGTAAGACCGTCCCCTTCAGTTACCGGTGCAAGGCACTACCAGACAAGTGGGGCATAAAATGCGGAGAATAACGGTCACCATGAGCTAAGTCAGTCAAGTGGTTAGTGATGCAATGAAAACCTAGATTCCTACTTTAGTACTCCTTAGCAGTAACTGCCCCTCTTTGAGACATATGCGCTGTAATAGATCGACATTTTGTTGTTGTTGTTGTTTTTTAGGCATTCCTCAGCTTGATATCTCAGGTGACTGAGAATGTGCACTTTGTCTCACTCCTTACATCTGGGAATCCCTGTCCTACTGTAAGACACACGCCCGAAGAGAGAGACTAGCATTTGGAGATGTTTTTAAGCACCTCTTCGCGTCAGTATTCATTCACTGACTTGTAAATATAAGTTCCTCGTTTAATGAAGAGTACAGGTTTATGTCATAGGCTTTATGAGAATGGGATAGCTCAGTTGTCAGAGCACTTGCTTTCCCCAAGTTTAGGTTAAGCAGCGTTAAGCATGGTTACCAGTTGGATGGGTGACCGTTTACATACCTTGGCTTCAGAATAATCCCCCATATCACCCGGCTGTAAATGGGCACCTGCCCCCTTTAGGGACAGGGAAGGTGAAGCAGCGAGGGAAAGATGGGTGCACCACTCTCAACATGCTAGGCCCCTAGAGAAGCTGAGGTCTCTGATGCCTCACCCCCCCCCCCCCCCCCCCTACGACCACACAGGTTATGGGACACCTTTACCCTTTTCACTTTTTAAAAAAATTTTTTACTTCACATCAGCATCCATACTCTGACTTGTAAAGATAATTTGCTCGTTAAATAAAAGATACAGGTTGTCATAAACCTTACGAGGACTGGATAGCTCAGTGGTCAGAGCACTTGCTTTCCCCAAGTTAAGATTACGCATCTATTGAGCGAGGTTACCAAAGTGGATGACTGTTTGCACGCCTTGGCTTCAGTACAGTCATCCAGCTCACCCTGCTGTAAAATGGGTGCCTAACCTCTTTAGGGGTTAGGGAATGTAATGCAACGAGGGAGAGGAGAGGGGTGCTGCCCTCACAATATACTGGCCCCTAGAGAAACTGAGGTCTCTGACACCTGACTCCACAACGACTGCAGAGGTGGTGGGACACCTTTCCCTTTACCCCCAGGTTGTTATGCTAAGAACATGTCAGGGAGGAAGATAATCTCCACACAACAAATCTGAAAGATAATTACGTTTGTCATGCAGGCCTGGGCACTTTTGCTTACTTGGTATCAATGCACTGACTGTGAAAGCTTGTTTTGGCCTGTACGCGCAAGGATGGATGTGAAAGGCTGAAAATGATTTACAAGCAGACAGACATGTCAACATCCTTACCATTTCAAAAGCCAGGGGGGCAGTGAGGGGGTGGAGGTGGGGTGGGGAGGGGAGGGGAGGGGAAGGGGTGGGGGAGGGAGAAACAAACGAAGGGATAGAGGCAGGCAGCATGCAAATGAGGATACAGTGGAAGTGAAGGGGAAGTAAAGGGGAGGGGGGGGGAGGGAAGGGGAGGGGGGGAAAGGCCTCATAAAACTGTCATTGGCTAATAGTGTCAACGACCTACGGGCCATCTTACACACGTGCACGCGCATGTGCACACACACACACACACACACACACACACACACACACACACACACGTACACGCACACACGCTAAACACACACTCTCACCCATTCCCCACCCTCTCTCTCTCTACACACACACACACACACCACCAACACCACACCACCACACTACACCACACCACACCACACCACACCACACACACACAAACACCAACACCAACACAACCAACACTACACTTAAACCACACAACCAAAAACTAACACTAACACTAACACTTAACCACTGCACGACACAAACACACAGGAAGAACCCAGCAATAACCACTTTCACTCAGAAAATTGCCTTCAACCTCTGTGGTGCTAAAAGATGTGCAGGAAGGGTTTAGTGGCAAGAGGTTGAGTGGCTGCGCTGGCTCGTGGGCACTCTCGTGAAAATTTGCTTCATTTGTTTCCGCAGCCTCGATATCAGTAATCATTTGCATGGGTAAAGCGATGCATGTTTAACAGCATGCAAGGATGGGGAGGGAGGAGGGGGGGAGGGAGGGTGGAAGGGAGGGGTATTATACGTGTTATTAAGCTGCTATAATATAATCCTACTCGCATAATAATATCAGGATGGGGGGGAAGAGTATTGCCTCTCCTTTACTTGATTTGGGATCGTGGTTTTTGTGTTCTTGATAGTGGCAATGTCCCTTGTAAGGGTGTGTGGTGTGTGGGTGGTGGTGTGTGTGTGTGTGTGTGTGTGTGGGGGGTGGTGTGTGTGTGTGGTGTGTGTGTGGTGTGTGTGTGTGTTTGTGTGTGTTTGGTGTGTGTGTGTGTGTGTGTGTGTTGGTGTGTGTGTGGCGTGGTTTGCGTTGTGTGAGTGTGTGTGTGTGGTGATGTGTGTGTGTGTTTTACTCTGTCTGTCTGTCTGTATTTGTATGGGTCTATATACATGGGACTTTTATGTACCTCTCAATGTAATCATGCTTATTATAAGGGTTGGGAGTAGGAGAATGAAGGGGGCTTCTGGCTACATGCATCTCTCCCATATTATTGTTAGGAGCTCAATGGAAAGACTGGCACCATACAATCAAGTTTCGTCCTATTCATAGATGGTTTCTCTCGTTCAAAAGCATTGACCCAACAATATGGTGGTGGTGCTTGTATCTCTCCGGTGCTGGTTAATACGCGAGTAGATGTGATAGAAAGGGAAGTATTGTACATATATAATATATATATATATATATATATATATATATATATATATATATATATATATATATATCATATCCCTGTTGTGTAGTTTCAGGTGAATGGTGGTATACTTCCATCGCATCAGCATGACATGATCATTACCATCTTCCATCATCTCTGGATAACCATGTCCGCAAAGACTATGAATTGTAAAGCAATGGTAGAATGGGCCGTGCAAGTACTTCTGCTCATTTTGCATGTGTGTGTGGTGGCGGTGGGGGAGGTAGGAGGTTGGGAGGAGGGGGTGTGTGTGTGTGTGTCTGTGTCTGTGTCTGTGTCTCTGTGTGTCTGTGTGTGTTTGTATGTGTGTGGTGTTATGTGAGAGAGAGAAAGACAGAGAGAGAGTGAGAGAGATAGAAAGATAGAAAGATAGAGAGAGCGAGTGAGAGAGAGAGAGACAGAGAGAGGACAGAGAGAACAGACAGAGACAGAGAAAGACAGACAGAGACAGACAGAGACAGACAGAGACAAGCAGAGACAAACAGAGACAGAACAGAGACAGACATACAGAGACAGACAGAAACAGACAGAAATATAACACCACGAGCATCCTGAGCATCAACGTACGTGCTTTCCTCCAAGCCAGCTATGATTTCTATCTGTTCCGCCAGCTCTCAATGCCCTGATACATCACGCTGAGGACTGACAAGCAGACCGCTGTCTAATCATGGAGGAAGCAGTATTGCGTACCACCATGCCACGATCCAATGTCACAAGGCGAGTGTCAGGATGGATAATGTAGATAATTAGATCTATGTAGATGTGACTGGTTTGGTGTGAGTTTGCGGTATTGTTTAGTTTGTTGTGTTGTGTTGTGTTGTGATTGTGTTGTTGTTTTTTGTTGTTTGTATTGCAATTGCATCGTATATCGTGTAAATAGTTATGTTCTGTCATGTTTGTGTTGTGTAATGTTAGATAACGTAAAGATACATAACGTGTATTTTTACATGTATATATATGTATTTATTACATGGTAGAGTAGAGTAGCAGTAGAGTAGAGTAGAGTAGAAGTAGTAGTAGAGTAGAGTAGAGTAGAAGTAGAGTAGAGTAGAGTAGTAGTATAGTAGAGTAGAAGTTAGAGTATTTTTATAAGTTTAGTATAGTAGAGTTATTTTTTTAAAGATTGTTTTGATGTGCAGTGCATTGTATAGCAATCCTATCAATATGATATTAATACGATGTTGTATTGATAAACACTATATCGTGGGATATCTCATATCAAAACCCTACTTTTTTTCAATCATATTCTATTCCATTACATTGTTTAATTCATATCATGTTACATCGCATAATATCCTATCATATTATTCATCATACCAGATGATAACATATTATAGCTTTATCATTCATACTGTATTGCATTACCTCCACTTGCATTGCATTCTTTTTCAATCCCCCTTCTATTCTACTCATACTTTATTCTACCCCTAAATTCTTTCCTAACGCGTGCTGAGTTGCATGATAGGTTCCTACGGTGCATGGCATATACACACTCTATATTATTATTATTCTGAACTTTTGGACTGCTTAGCCTTAGGGATGTGGGGGGGGGGGGGGAGAGGGAGGGGGGAAGATATGGTAATGGAAAAACCTCATCATTCAAGTAATGCACGACCGTTAATTTGTCTTGCCTGGGAGCATGTTAGTCATATAATATATATGACCATATAATAATACATGTATATATTGATATATATATATAATTGATGTATATCACTATTTTTACTTTAGTTTTCCCAAGCAAACCATTCTCTATTTGCCGTGGGGGTATTTTCTGAGCGTTGAAAGCG
>CM060323.1:35132771-35135271 GCA_030674155.1 Stramonita haemastoma | reverse complement strand
TACTAAAGGGTCATTTTTGGGGACGAGAGGTGGGGGGGGGGGGGGGGGTGATTGTTGTTAAGTTTTGTGTTTTGTTTGTTGTTATTGTTTTTTGTTTCGTTCCTTGGCTAGAGGCTCCGAGATATTACTTACGGTGAGATTGTTTTGCGCATGCGACTGTTTTTGCCCAGCATTAGGGTAGCCGTATTCCGACTTCGGGGATGGTTTCAGTCTGTCAAAGACTGTTGTCTCACCCACTAAGCGTTCGTGCAAGGTGAGGACAGGGGAAAGCAAGAGACAAGGGGAGAGAGGGGAGGGGAGGGGAGGAGCACAAACGGGAATCGAACCCAGACTTTTGGCTTTCTAAGCAGGTACGTTATCTGTAGACCACCGATCCACCGTGTATCAACATGATGATCAAAAAGATAATTATCCTGTATTTAGGCCCAGGTCAACATCTTTCAGGGACGAGAATAGCTCCATGGTCAGAGTACTCGCTTTCCCCCCAGGCAATGTTAGAACAGAATCGAGCGTGACGCTGAACGCACAGCTCGCGATTTTTCCTCAGGGATGGTGTTTTAACACAACACTGTGTGCATGCTGGTTTTTTTTTCTCTTTTTTTTTGTTTTTGCTGTGATCCGCTCCTACCGGCACACAATGGCCTGCTCTTTCAAAAGGCGGATCGGGTTTTTAACGTGTGCGCAAGATGTTCTGCATGCGTCTGCACACGGTGCCTCGGTTTAGAGTTTTATCCGAAAGGTTTTTTTTTTTGGTAGGCTAGCAAGTTATCAATCAATGAATCTAGCCACGGATTGGACGCTACGAGATGGGCAGAGGAGATGGGGGGGGGGGGGGGGTTCTGGGTAGATGTGTGTGTGTGGGGGGTGGGGGTGGGGGGTGGCTGTGTGGGTGATAAAGTGGGACAATGTAGTGGGTGACAACATGAGAGGGCTTCAGAGAGGTAGAGAGTCTGGTAGATGCTCCTTCTAGCTATCTGTCGGTCTGGCTCTTGTCTTTATCTTCGTTTCTGCTCTTGTGTATGTGTGTGTGTGTGTGTGTGTGTGTGTGGTGTGTGTGTGTGTGTGTGTGTGTGTGTGTGTGTGTGTGTGTGTGTGTGTGTGTAAGTGTGGTAAGTGTGTGATGTAAGTGTATGTGTGGTGGTGTGTGTAGGTGTGGGGGTGTCTATCTGTTTGCTGTCTGGGCTTTTTTCAGGGGGTCAATCATCCATTTCATACGTGCGTGCATGTTTGCATGTTCGCAACGCATGCGGTTCGGAAACGAATTTTTTTTTTATCAGTACACCTAAATAACACAAAAACAACCTTGAATATCCACAATAATCTCAAAACATTTCTCTGAATTCTTAATATTAGGCTGCATCTTTAGGTTATGTTACTTGGAAACAAAGTCTTCATACACGAACTTGTCCCCAAAGTGTACTAATATGTCTCCCAGTAAATACAAATGTGTGATGAGTGAGACAGCCAGGAGTGCATAAAATCCTTCTCGATGAGCTCTGAGGTGTTTACGCTAGCGATTGCATAAACAACATCAAAACACCAACAACAGGCAGCTACAATAAAGTATATTAGACAAAAAAGCTAAAATGCAACCTCCTCCAACACCCCATCCCCTCTTAAAAAACAAACCCAAAGAAAAGAAAACCCAAAGCAACTACAGCAACACCAATCCCCTACAGAAATCCAGATTTTAACGAAACAGTAAGAACATGAACTGTTTAACTTTATAATTATTATATTGTTACCACCCAACTGTAAACACGCTACTTTTTTCACTCTGAAAACGAATCTGCATTAAAACCCCCCCCCACCCCCACCCTAAAACTGTAGTTATCTTGATTCATTATCTCTAGAATTAATTGCCCTTTGATTTCTAGCCGAAATAATTTTACACTCAGAAGAACAAGGCTGCTAACACGTTCGGTTTATAAACCCAGTCGAAATGCGGATGAGACTATAAACCGGGGTACTGTGTGCGAGCGCACGTAGAACATCTTGCGCACACGTTCAAACCCGTTCTGCTTTTTGGAAGAGTAGGTCATTGTATACCGATGGGAACGGATGACAAAACTGACAAAACTGTAAACACACAGAGACTGGATGTAAAAATGAAAAGAAAAGCATCGAGTGCTTATTCCATTATCCTCGAAATATAAGAAAAGAAACGAAAAAAAGAAAAGCGCAATTAAAAAAAACACGGTCGCATACCCAAAAATCAGACCGTTGCTGAACCTCAAACTCTGACCGGAATGTGACGCTCCACCACATAAGAAGTCGCATTGCACCAGAGGTAAAGTCTTTAGTTATTGACATGCTATTAAAATGCAATGAAATGGTATACAATACAAAAAAAGCAGATTGAAAATCGAACAATTCTATTTAAAAAAAAGTTATTACGAGTTGAAATGATAGACTGCAGGAAATGACAAAACAAGAAATGGACAAGTTTAGTATCATAATAAATGCTCAGAATGAGAGCATGGGTTTTTTTTATACACGT
>CM060323.1:35125271-35127771 GCA_030674155.1 Stramonita haemastoma | reverse complement strand
AGCGCGAACAAAACATGCGTCGCGCTAATGCTTTACGAGCGTTTAAGCAAAGGTGGCGCCTTGTTATCAGGGAAGATTTGTGGGAGTTTCACGCCGATACCACAGGGTGTCTTAAGAGCTTAACTCCCGATGATAAATCAACACGCACTAACCAGCAGTAGCGCAGTGGGTAAATACCCATTGTCTTTTCAGGCAGGAGGTTGCGGATTCGAGCCCTTTCAGGGAGCTCCGGTTTGTGAAATGTGCTACGCTCTGGATTGGCAACTAGCTAATCTTGGTGAGTGCTATATAAAGGAAAGGTAAAGGTGTTCCCATAACCTATGTGGTCGTAAGGAAGGGCGAGGCATCACAGACCTCAGCTTCTCTAGGGGCCAGCATATTGAGGGCGGCGCTCATCTCTTCTCCCTCGATGCTTTACCTTCCCTGACCCTAAAGAAGGCAGGTATCCATTTACAGCTGGGTGAACTGGGGAACTACACTGAAGCCAAGTCGCGTAAACGGTCACCCATCCGATTGGTAACCACGCTAGACACAGTTTAATTAACATTGGCTAGGGAAAGCGAGTGCTCTGACCACTGAGCTTCCTGTCTCCTGGTGTGCTAGGTGCTCAGTTCAAAACACTGCTATTATACAGTTGAATATCACGCTCATTACCGATTTTATTTTCACTGAATTGCAAAAAAATTCTCTGTCTGATGTCTCTACTGTCGGGTCTGGGTGTCCTTCGGTTTAAATCTACCCTTAGAAAAACAAAACACACGTATTAGTCTTAATAAACCTATCTCATTCTTCAAAACACAACAAGCCTTGCTATTCTAATCCTTGATAGACCCTAACGAAAAAAAAACAACACCTACGCACGTTTTGACTGTAAAGCTTGATTTGTTTTTGGTTTTTTTCCCCACTAAATCGCTCAAGTCATCACGCTGAATCTTTTATGTAAAGTAATTAGCATGTGCTACTTTAGAGTCGATGAAGAGTACCGATTTTCTGTTTACTCAGCTGTTTTGTCCTAAATTCCACCTGTCGTGATGGTCGGGTATTTTGCATATACAGAGGAGAGAGAGAGAGGAGAGAGAGAGAGAGAGAGAGAGAGAGAGAGAGAGAGAGAGAGAGAGAGAGAGAGAGAAGACGACAGACAGACAGACAGACAGACAGACAGAGAGAGAAAAGAAAAGAGACAGAGACAGGACAGAACAGACAGACAAAACAGACAGACACAGACAGAGAGAGGCTACATTAGCTTGCATCTTAAAAGATTGTCCATATGTAGTGGGCATCTTTCAGTCTCGAAAAACCTATGGAGTTGCGCTCCAGGATTTAGAGCGCAAAGCCTGGGTAAGTAAGAATGGAGGGCAAGCTGTTACCCATGCACCAGAACCCCACCCCCCCCACCCAACCCCTCTCCATGTCGCTGGAGTGGTCCATTGGAAAGACAATTGCTGATACGAATAGTTCCAGCGCCGTCGCAGAAGCCGCCAGAATGCTACTTAACAAAACCCGGTTCGGGTTTTTTAAATACTATTTAAAAAAAAAATGTTTATAAAAATGTTCTGTCGTTTATGTTACATACCTTAAGATGCACTTTATATAAAGCCTTTCCGATTATTTAGGCTTCAGAGTCTGGTAAAGTCATTAGCGCCTCATAGTCTGCAATTGTTAAGTTTTCCGAAATCTGTAGAAAACATAATGGTTTAAGCACTAGAATAGACAGCTGTTTGAAACAGGTCATTGTTAACAAACGTGTGAGGGACCTCGCCATTTAACCTCGAACTTGTTTTAGCTTATGTTTAGTTACAAAAGTCGTGTATTTTATCTATTTTTTATCACGTTTTAGAGGTCAAGGAGGATTCGAACGAATAATTTTTTTTTCTGGACAAGAAATGTGTATTTGCTGTAACTGTACTTAAGGTTTTTTTTTTTAATGTTAAGACTTAATGTGAAGAATTGTGATCTAGCCACAGTAAGTGTGTGGACTTAAAAGCTTGTAAATGCATCTGACAATGGCACTCTACAGCAATACTTCATTGGTTTGTTGTTACTTGGCATATTAGTTTTCGGATTACTTAGAAAACTTTTTTACCAACAAGAAGAAGAAGAAGAAGAAGAAGAAGAAGAAGAAGAAGAAGAAGAAGAAGAAGAGAAAGAAGAAGAAGAAGAAGAAGAAGAAGAAGAAGAAGAAGAAGAAGAAGAAGAAGAAGAAAGAAGAAGAAGAAGAAGAAGAAGAAGAAGAAGAAGAAGAAGAAGAAGAAGAAGAAGAAGAAGAAGAAGAAGAAGGAAGAAGAAGAGAGAAGAAGAAGAAGAAGAAGAAGAAGAAGAAGAAGAAGAAGAAGAAGAAAGGAAGAGAAAAGAGAGGAAGAAGAAGAGAAAGAAGAAGAAGAAGAAGAAGAAGAAGAAGAAGAAGAGAAGAAGAGAAGAAGAAGAAGAAGAAGAAGAAGAAGAAGAAGAAGAGAAGAGGAAGAAGAAGAAGAAGAAGAAAGAAGAAGAAGAAGACAAGAAA
>CM060323.1:35100271-35102771 GCA_030674155.1 Stramonita haemastoma | reverse complement strand
AAACATGGGTCTTCATTTTTTCCTGTGGTTTACAAAGTATAGTTATCATCAAGATGTGCCATGATTACATACATGTTTCCTTTATTTCCGTCAGTGGGGTCTTGCATTATCGTCTTCTGTTTGTACATTTTTGGACGACATTTCTTGTGGAAACAAACCACAAGAAACAAGACCATTCTTGTTTGGGATTACGCAACTGTTTGAAGAAACGCCTCTTGCTGCATGCAGAGTGTATGTATAAATTGTCTGTATTTCCCTTAGTCTATCTTTCTCTGTTTTCAAACACTTTCTGTTGAAAATAACCTCCATGTGGATACCACGAGCTATTTTGGTCTAATCTTTCAAGCAGATTTGTCCTCTGGAGTTAACATCAGTGCCGACTTCACTCCCCGAAAAATCTTTCGAATGAGACTATAAACCGAGGCCCCATGTGCGAACGAGCGCAGAATATCCAGTCTGTTTTTCGGAACAGTTAGCCATTGTGTATCGGTTGGAACGGATGACAAATTTACAAAACTGCATACACACGGGGACTGGATGAAATAAGGTTCAGGAGTGCTTATTCCATTATCTTCGAAATAACAGAAGAATAGAGGAATAAATAGATGGATAGATAAATAAATGAATAAAATGTATATGTATACATATATATTTATAAATAAATATATAATACATACATATAATAATATATAATGTAATATTTGCCTGTGCATACGCATACGTGTACGTGTGTATGTTTATGTGTGTGAGTGTGTGTATGAAAAAGGAATATTAACCGAGAGACAGAAACATAGACAGCAACAGACAAGGAACAGAGATCACGATAGACAGACACACAGAAATGCACATAGACACAAACAAACTCACAGAGAAACAAACAAACAGAAAAGACAGGAGGAAGAAGAGGCAGGAAAACGGGGACACACATCTGACAAGCATTCCCTAAAAACAACAACACTTTCACCAAAACCTTAACACAGGGTTAATGAACCAGGAAACAAACAAACCCCTTCTTCAAGCTGCTCTTGCTCTCAAACTGCAAAGTTTTATCTCCTTTTTAAAAAGTTCTCCACGTGTCTGACTGAACGTGGCAATAACCAAAAACAAAATTACAAACATTCACATCAACACAGTTTGTGGGGCTATGTTGGCCCCCACAAAAAAATGAACAAAATATTAACGTAACGTAATGTAGAGAGGTGATGTTGGCTGGACAATGCTAGCCTGTGGCTATGTGTGGTCTGGCTGCTGCCTGGCTCTCAGACAAACAACCTGCTTGCTGCTATTATCTTCAGATGGGCAGCCATCTGTAAAGCATACTTTGCTGTAGCTGTAGCTAGCTAGCTGTGAAGCATACTTGCTTTTCTTGTTCCTGAGGCGTGTTCTTTTATATGGTTTCATTCCTTCATGGATTTCATGCCTGCCAACTATCAGGGCTGTGTCGCTACTGTTCTGACTGAAATAATGATCTCTATCTATTTTGTCTGTCTGCTGTCTGTCTGTCTGTCTATCTATCTGTCTATCTGTCTGTCTGTCTATCTGTCTGTCTGTCTATCTATGTATCTATATATCTATGTATCTATGTATCTATGTATCTATGTATTTATCTATCTATCTATCTATCTATCTATCTATCTATCTATCTATCTATCTATCTATCTATCTATCTATCTATCTGTCTGTCTATCTATTTACCTAATCTATAGTCTGGTAACCGTAGGGGTACCTTCAAAGACTTCATTCCTCCCTCCATTCCTCGCTCTGTTCTGCCTTTCTTAGGGTTTTGTTGATTTCTAAGCCTGTTTATTTGCTGATGGTGTCCTCCCATCTCTTCCTCAAACATAGACAAACATGATAAGAATAAAATGCTGTTTGGGAGGAAAGGTGGCAGATTGCCTAGAGTTCAGAGCTTTGTGCTCGCAATTTGGTGGTTAGAGACTGGGTTTGAGCAAGCACTGAGACTCCGGTTCAAGGGGATTTTACGTATGAAATAATATTACGATTTTACTCTACTCCTTCCTGAAAAGAGTAGTCCATTCATGATGTCAAGAATGGATGACAAAAAGCAAAAACAAAACTTCATCTCCGTATGCTGGTTTCATCTTTAGACATCATCCTTAAGGGTGGAATGGAGCTTCATTAATAGTTGGCAAGAGAGGCACATACAAGCGTACACATACACACATACATACTCGTACGCCTGCACGCACACACGCACACGTACATGTATGCATGCACACACACATACACATGCACGCACCCCTCTCTACACACATACGCATTCACACCCAACCCCTCCATAACACACACACACACACACACATACACACGCACGCACGCGCGCACGACACACACACACCTACACACACACAACACACACACACACACACACACACACACACACACACACAACTATTTTTCTATAATATAAGAGAGAGCCGTTTCCCCAAATAGAAATAAAGGGAATACACTGCTAGTGTAAAACGAAACCTCATAAACA
>CM060323.1:35085271-35087771 GCA_030674155.1 Stramonita haemastoma | reverse complement strand
AGATAAGTTCCAAGGCCTACATTAAAACGTTTGTCATGTTTAGATGTTCCACTGATCTTAGTTTCAGCCATAAATATCTCAGCCATATAACCTGTGTCTGAAAATAAGGTTCAGAAGTCAGAATATGGCTGCCTATAAAGCGAGGAACATGAAAAAAATAGTCACACACGCCGACTTCAAATGTGGTGTGGGTGGGTGGGTGCTTGCGCGCGCGCGCGCGCGCGCGCGCGCGCGCGGTGTGTGTGTGTGTGTGTGTGTGTGTGTGTGTGTTTGCTTACAGTCTCCCAGTCATTCTCAGGCGGAGATGAGTGAGAAAGAGTACATAACTTGTAAAACCTCCAAGGCACATAACACTGGGGCAACATATGCAGCAGCTGCAACAACAACAACACAACAACAACAACGACAACAAACAACAAGCGACAAAAAGCAAACAACGATAACAACTACAACCACAATCTGATATGCACGGATGTACACAAAGGAAAACGGAAAGGGCAGGGAGGTAACTCTATGGGTGTGTCAGGTCTGCCTTCGAGTAGCGTGCATGTGTTTGTATTGCAAAAGGTCAGACTGAATACCAGCAGACATACTTTGCTTTTAAAAAAGAATGAATATAGGTCTAGCCGCCAGCTGCCTTCTTATGTTATCTTGACCCAGAGAGAAGAGAGAGAGAGAGAGAGAGAGAGAGAGAGAGAGAGAGAGAGAGAGAGAGAGAGAGAGAAGAGACAGACAGACAGAGACAGAGACAGACATACAGACATGCAGACATGCAGACAGACAGACAGAAAAATCTAGAGAGAGACAGAGAGACAGACAGACAGACAGATAGACAGACAGAAAGAAAGACAGACAGATAGACAGACAGAAAGAAAGACAGAAGAAAGAAAGACAGAAGAAGAAAGACAGACAGAGAGAAAAACACAGACACGCAGATTTCTTCACTCAAACAAACAAACAAAACATTCTTCTTGTAAAAGCTTTTCAGCAAAAAAAAATCTCATATTTGACAAAGATGAAATTTAACCCTACAAGCCCCACCTAAAACCACCACTCCCAAAACTACCACCAACATCAACAACACCAAACAAAACGAAAACAAAAAAAACCCAAAAGCAAAATAAAGACGCAAAAACCCACACACATGAAACAGAAGTAAATTGATACCACGACAACCCGTACAGCTACTAAAAAAACACACAAAAAAACACTTTTCAAGCCTTCGATCGAACGGAACACACGAGAGAGAGAGAGAGAGAGAGAGAGAGAGAGAGAGAGAGAGAGCAGAAGACAGACAGACAGACAGAAGACAGAGCAGAAGGTGTACGTATGTAATTAAAACTGTTCATTCCCTCATTGATCACGAAACATGACCAAATGCTGGGATGACATAGAAGCCACCTATTGCAAAAGTGGGCGGAGGTGATAGTGTAACCAGGTGTCGGTGGTTTGCTTCGCATTTTAGGTACATACAGTCGTACAATTTAGGTACACATCCTGATTTTTTTGGTTATGTCTTTTCTATTATTTCAGGGTGTCTGTCTGTTTCTTTGTTTCTTTCCTTTTTTCTTCTTTTTTTTTCTCTTTCTTTCTGTTTTTTCTTTCTTGTTATTTTTCTTTCTTTCTTTCTTTTGTTCTTGTTACTTTTCTTTCTTATTTTTTTTTTTGCTAGTTTGTTTGCTGTTTTTTTTTTTTGTTTGGCGTTCTTCTTTCCATCTTATGTTTCACCAGCTAAAAAAAGGTCCAAGGGCGTTTCCACCACGTGATAAAAGAAAGAAGAAGAAGAAAGAAAGAAAAAAAGAAGAAGAAAGAAAGAAAAAGAAAGAAAGAAAGAAAAAGAAAGAAAGAAAAAAGAGAAAAAAAAGAAAGAAAAAAGGGAAAATACATCCATTTATTCATTCATTCTTTTATAATGATGATAATGGAGTAAAACTCATGTTCTTTTCTACATTTGGTCCCCTTGTGTATGCAATTTTGTCAGTTTTGTCATCTATTCTCACCGGCACACAATGGCCTACTCTTCCGAAAAGCGGAACACAATTTTACGTGTGCGCAAGATGTTCTGCGTGCGTTCGTACACGGTGCCTCAGTTTATAGTATCATCCGAAGAAGAGAGAGAGAGAGAGGAGAGAGAGAGAGAGAGAGAGAGAGGAGAGAGAGAGAGGAGAGAGAGAGAGAGAGAGACAGAGACAGAGGACAGAGACAGAGACAGAGACAGAGACAGACAGACAGACAGCAACAGAAGACAGAGACAGAGACAGAGAGACAGAAAGACAGAGAGAGACAGAGAGAGAGAAACACAGAGATAGAGAATGCAAATACTTTATTCAAAAAAGCCTAGGCAACATTTGAAGGCGAAAGACACATAGCAAACATTATCATACAAGTAATACTCATATAAAAAAAATCCGTTCATAAAACAGATTTCCAAAGAAAACAATGCATCAAGAATTGACAAAGTTGTCCCTGCAGTTTAAGTGCTTCATATAGATAAAGCATT
>CM060323.1:35080271-35082771 GCA_030674155.1 Stramonita haemastoma | reverse complement strand
TTCCCTCACCTGCCCTGTCACCTGTCTTGATGCCATCAGCACGCCTCTCGTTTACCCAATAAGTACCAATAAGGGGGGCGGGATAGCCTAGTGGTCAGAACATTGCGCTCGCAATTTGACGACCGAGTTCGAGTCCCGTTCGAGGGGATTTTTCCCCCTGAAGTTAACATCAGTGCTGACTCGATCCACTCTCCCAAAAAAGTCTTCGAGATGAACTGTAAACCGAGGCCCTTGAGTGCGAACGCACGCAGAATATGTTGTACACACGTTAAATCCTGTTCCGCTTTTGTAAGAGTAGGCCATTGTGTGCCGGTGGGAACAGATGACAATATTTACACAACTGCGTACACACGGGGACTGGATGAAGAAAAGCACATGAGTGCTTATTCTATTATCTTGATATACAAGAATAAAATAAAATAAAATAAAATAAAGAAACCCTAAAAATAAAGAACTAAAAAAACGTTAAGCCAACAGTGCAATGTATTTATTTAGTCTTGAACAATATCAGTTGGAATTATTTATTACCTTAGAGATTCCTAGCACTTAGTTCTGACATAGAACCGTTGAGGCGTTGGAAATATCACAGATTTGATTATTAGGATTACTTGGTGTTATGGAAGTAAAAAAAATTCATATATAAAAAGACAAGCAGAAGATACTGATATTGTATTCAAAAACACGGTTATGTTGATAGCATGTTGTTGATATGCTTGCTCATGTTCTTTTTTGGGGGGGTTGTTGTTGTTTATTTAACGAAAAAAAGCCTTATACAAACTGAACACTGCGAAAAAAAAAAGAAGGAAAAAAAGAGAAGAGAAAAAAAAGTGACAAAGCAAGGGAGGGAATACCATTTAAAAAAGAAGTTTAAAAACAGAGTCATTCTGCATCTAAACTGGGTTTTTTTTTTATATATGTGAGAGATTTTCGTTTCCTAATTTGATCATCATTTTACATTGAATATTAAAGAATTTTTGTTGAATTCCTAGATATCGTATAGTTGTGTACTGAAATAAAAACATGCTAATGAAAAGAAATTACTGTCTATTTACCAATAACTTTGGTACCCCGACACGTTGTTGGTCCTGGTTTTCAGTTGGGGATCCTAACACAGTAGAGGTCCACCAGTCGCGTGGAGAGAGTGGCTCTTTACAATCTTGAGGCCATACTTTTGCACCATCACTCACATAAAAAAACATAATACCAGAGAACCACTGATAACAAAGTAATGTTGAAGTTCTTGATTGTCGTCAAATGCACACAAACGTAAAAAAGTGTTCCCACAACCTTTGGAGTCGTTGGGGAGGGAGATGTCAGAGACTTCAGCTTGTCTACGAGCTGGCGTAAATTGACGATGGCGCTCGTCTCCTCTCCCTCGCAGTTTTACCTTCACTGTCCATAAAAAAGACAAGTATCCATTGACACCTGGGTGAACTAGGGAGGACTGTCCTGAAGTTAATGCGCGCTAACGGTCACCCACCCATCCACTAGCCAACCACGCTCACCGCTGCTTAACCTTAGTTTCAGGAGAACCAGTAGGTGCTCTAACAGACAACAGAGCGATGCCCTCCCCCCCTAACCCCCCCCCCCCCCCCCAACCGTCAAATTGCAAATGTAATTTGGTATTATTTTTTCTCCGATCGTGACGCACTGAAACGTGAGAAAGACATTATTTGAGACAATGCTGCCATTTAAGTTTATCATTTATGGTAAAACCTAAAACACAGTCATCACGAATACTTGGGATCGAAGCATTAGCTAGTGGAAAGGCTAAACCCGTGATGGGCAGTTGATGACCCGGGTTCGAATCCCGGTCGAGGGGATTTTTCCTCTGGAGTTAACATCAGTGCTGACTCTGCTCCCCCCCCCACTCCCAAAGTCTTTCGGATGAGACTAAAAACCGAGGCACCGTGTGCGAACGCACGCACGCAGAACATCTTGCGCACACGTTAAACCCTGTTCCGCTTTTCGTAAGAGTAGGCCATCGTGTGCCTGTGGGGAACAGATGACTATTACAAAAACTGCATACACACGGGGACTTGATGTAAAAAAAGCATATGATTGCTTATTCCATTATCCTCAATATAAAAGAATAAATAAAAAAATAAAATAAAAAATTAAAAAAAAATGAATAAAAATGAATGTTCAGGGCAGGATGCTATTCCCTTCGATTTGTTTTGATGGAGGTTTTTTTTTTTGTCAGCAGGATGTTTGATCATAGAAATGGAACTACAGCACTCTGATATTTCGATAAGACTTAAAGCTGGAGGCCAGTAGTTTTGATTGTTTGCACATTGTTGATGCCTGCGATTTGTTTGGTGAAGAAAATAGGGATAGCTCTTAAGTTTTTTTAAAAAAAATCATTATTGGGCAAACTCTCTTCTCTGCTGTGTTCTCTAATATTTGCACACGTGATCATGGATTTTTTTTGTTGTTGACCTAGAATACTTTTGTGGTTGTTGTTTTTTTCTATCTTAATGTTATATAACAGTTTGTCTCT
>CM060323.1:35075271-35077771 GCA_030674155.1 Stramonita haemastoma | reverse complement strand
ACGGAAGGGGGCAGAAGAGGGTGGGGGAGGGGGGAGCAAGGTGGTCTGTGGATCTTTTTCTTCTCTTCTCTTACTCCGCAAGTCGTTCATTTCACTTAATGTCATTGTTGCGCGTTAGTAGGTCTCGTCTCCTGCTTGATAGGATTCAGTGAGAATCTGGGTATGACAGGATTAGGGAGGGAGAGTGGGGTGGGGAAGGGGAAGGAGGGTAGGGGTTGTGGGTGGTGTGGGGAGTGGTGGGGGGGTGGAGTGTGTGTGTGTGTGGTGTGTGTGGGTGTGGTGGTGTGTGTGGGTGGGTCGTAGTGTGTGTGTGTGTGTTGTGTTGTGTGTGTGTGTGTGTGTGTGTGTGTGTGTGTGTGTGTGTGTGTGTTGTGTGTGTGTGTGTGTGTTGTGTTGTGGTGTTGTTGTGTGTGTGTGTGTGTGTGTTGTGTGTGTGTGTGTGTGTGTTGTGTGTGTGTTGTGTGTTGTGTGTGTGTGTTGTGTTGTGTTGTGTTGTGTTGTGTTTGTGATTGTGTTGTGTTGTGTGTGTGTTGTGTTGTGTGTGTGTTGGTGTGGTGTGTGTGATTGTGTGGTTGTTGTGTTTGTTGTGTTGTGTTGTGTTGTGTTGTGTTGTGTGTTTGTGATGTGTTGTATGATGTTGTTGTGATTAGATGTGGTATGATTGAGTGATGTGAGTAGATGTGATGGAGAGGGAGATGAGAGAGAGAGTGATGATAAGAGGATGAGTGTAGAGATGAGATGAGGAGAGAGTTGATGAGTTTGAGAGAGAGAGTATGACAATGGACAATGACAAAGAGAGACAGATAGACAGAGTCACAGACAGACAGTCAGACATACATATAGATAGACAGACATAGACAGACACTGAAACAGATAGACACAGACAGACAGGATGCCATCAAGAGTCACATTGTGATGAAACGATCGGCGGCAATACAGGCAAAACTTTTTTAAGCACGCTTGCTACCATTCAAGATCTGAAGAGAACCTGCCTGGACTGCCGCCTAGCCTTTGAGTTTGACCACACTGGCTTCAGAACGATTGATGTTTGTCAGCACAGACGGAATTGATTGCAAAGCTTGGTACTGCTACCGCCAACCCGCCCCTACTGTACAAGCGCTGAAGTGAAAACCCGCATTTCTACAGTACAGTCACGCTTTAGGAGAAAGTAGTCACAAAGAAATTCTTCCCTCAAGAATGATTAAGGATTATTATGAGTAGCTCCAACATGTTTTATTATTTTTTTCAGGCTGATATCTATTGAAATTTGAATGTGACAATGTGTGGTTTTAATTCCTGTAGTGCAGTTGAGACATTTAAAAAAATATATCTTACAATACAATAAAAGTTGCATTTTATATTTTAAAGACCCCCTAAGACTCAGTAAAAAAAAAAATTCCCCTACTGTTTGAGATTAAAAAAAAAAGAAACATGTGATCAAACTCTAAATGATCAAAATGTGATTAATTGCTATTAATGTTACTCAAGCGGTCAAAATCGATAAACACGATGTGTAGATTTTGGTGTCAAAAAAAGTTCAGTTCGGTCTTAACTTTTTGTCTCTGTTACATTACACTTTTTTTGTTTCGGTCTTAATCCCTTCCATCTAACCCCCGCAGCAATATCTGACTTGGTAAAAAGTACAGGAGAAGGGGTTAATTACACATTATGGCTGTGTTTCCTAAGTAATGGATATTGCTTCGGATCACTAAGACAAAAAAAGCCATCATCGTCATAATCTCATCCTCATCCTCATCATCACCCTCCTCGTCGTCGTCGTCGTCGTCGTCGTCGTCGTCGTCGTCTCATCTCGTCGTCGTCTCCTCCTCCTCCTCCTCCCTCCCTCCTCCTCTCTCATCATCATCATCATCATCTCACCACCACTATCACCATCATCACCATCATCATCACATCCTCCTCATCCTCATCATAAAAAATAAGGAGGAATACATCAGCAGTGGTAGTGACACTTCAGGCGGAAGGAGCTGTATGTTCATTTCCTGGAGTAAAGTGTACTCTACTGACGTCAGCCAGCATGCCGTGAAAAGGCCTTGAGCTCAGCCTTGCCTTCATTCATATCATTAGCCATCAACTGAATTAACACACTTCTATTTCCAAGACTGACTGTCCGCTGCTTGCCAGTAAAATAATAACATGAATGGACAAGGCATGGGGGGGGGGGGGGGGGGCGGCGGGGGAGGGGGGGGGGGGCTAAGGGCTAGGTGAGGGGGGAGGGGAAGTGGGGGAGGGGGGCGAAAGGAGGGCATAGAGGAAAAGAGGAAGGAGAGGTGTGGTAGTGAGAGAGGGAGGGAGGGGGGAAGGGAGGGGGGGATTGAAGAAGAGGGGTGGAAGAAGAGGAGAGAGAGGGATAGATAGATAGATCTAGAGCTAGAGAGAGGGAGAAGAGAGAGAGAGGAGAGTGAAAGAGAGAGAGAACATAGACACAGACAGAGACAGAGCGGAGAAAAGGGCGGGAGTGAGAGAGAGAGAGAGAGAGAGA
>CM060323.1:35045271-35050271 GCA_030674155.1 Stramonita haemastoma | reverse complement strand
GTCACTACTGCAATTTTCATGTAGGTGTATATTGCAGCTTCATCAATAATAACTACACAGGTACGCGTTACTATGCATATTCCAGCTTCATCACTATATATAATTACACTGGTACACGTTACATCACCGCATCCTCTGGTCTAAGACTGGCTTTCTGAAAGCAGGAAGCATCAGGGTGCGAAATCAACAGAAGGCCAGAAGCCTACTAGCCAAGATGTTCCTGCCGTATCGCTGTCTCAGCAGTTAACTTCGTAGCTTCTCTGTTTTGTAAACCATCCTGACAGCTTGCAGAGTGTGGGTTTTTTTTTAGTAGACTGACTTAATCAGCTGATTTAAAGAGTTTAAAATTATGGTGTGATACACAGGTCAAAGTTTACATTGTAACTTCCATCCAAATGAGTATCAATAGATTTTTCATAGTGAAAGAGTTTGATATACCTATACGTGCCTTGAGGTCATAATAAAAGAGTATTTTTCTGATCCAAACCGTTAAATGTAGGTTATATTTCGATTGTGACAAAGTATTTTAATGTTAATGTTGTTTTGATCTTGGTAAATCTTTTTTTTTGTGGTCCAAATGACAGTATAGAGTTAAGGAGTATGTCATACTATTCGTATCAAAAGTTAAGAAGGAGGCTTCTTTTTCTGTTGAGAAACATTTTTTAAATGTTCTACATCTAACGCAAAAAATACAGACAAAAAATATTGGAATTTCTGCTGATAATGTTTTGTCAGTGATAAACCTTTTTTGTTATTGACATTGACGGTATTGTTATATCAGAAAAAAACCCTTCATTCTTCACCTGAATACGCCATCGAAGCACTGCTATGGTAGTTACTCATGTCTCTATGGTTTATAATCTACTGTTATTTATAAGTTCATTTTGCACGCATGCAAATCGACCATTTTCAAATGTGTATGAACATAACTACCGACTATAGGGATTTTACACCAGCAGTAATGCGAATGGGATAGCTCAGTGGTCAAAGCACTCGCTTCCCCTCAAGCTAAGTTTTAAGCAGCATCGAGCGTGGTTACCAAGTGGATGGCTGACCATTTGTGCGCCTTGGCTCATACAGTCCCCCAGTTCACCCAGCTGTAAATGGGTACCTGCCCCTCTTTAGGTAAGGGAAGGTAATGCAGCGAGGGAGAGGAGATGGGCGCCACCCTCAAGAAGCTAGCCCATGAAGAAGCTGATGGTCTCTGATGCCTTGCTCCTCTACGACCACATAGGTATAGAGAACACCTTTACCTTTTACCTTTTAAGGGAGAACAATGACACTAAAACTGAAGTCTTAAAGCAACTTAGATTTTTTTTAATTTGTATTAATTCTACAAGTAACGTACCTAATAACTCCGTGAACACTGTTATGTTTGACTGATATGATTATATGAACTATTTTGACGCTGATAAGTTTCCACAATACTGGCAAAACAAAACAAAACAACACAAAACAGCTGAACAAAACTTTGTGACATGTTTACGCAGATTTTTTTGGACAAGCAAAACTTTCGGTTTTATTCTTTATAAGATGTCTCCCATTTTTTGCCCATCTGTTTACTCTGTCGCATATATGCATCAATTAACTGGGGGAAGGCAGGTGGGGGGGAAGGGGGGGGAGTAGGGGGACGCAAAACAGATTCCTTTCCTTCTCTGTCCCTTTTTTGCTATTAAAAGCATGGATCACATTCACCGTACAAAAAACAACCAGCGCACCTCCTCTCCCCCACCCCCTCCCCACACACAAACGAACCAAAAAGAAGCTACAATGAAAAAAAAAGTCCGCCTTATTTGTACAATGATATTCTTTAATGTATGAATGGGTGTGTGTGTACATGTGTGAGTGTGTGTGTGTGTGTACGCGCGCGTGCTTATATGCATTAAGAGAGAGAGAAGAGAGAGAGAGAGAGGAGAGAGAGAGAGAGAGAGAGAGAGAGAGAGAGAGAGAGAGAGGGGAGAAGAGAGAGAGAGAGGAGAGACGAGACAGACAGACAGACAGACAGACAGAGAGACAGAGAGACAGAGAGACAGAGAGAGAGAGAGAGAGAGAGAGAGAGAGAGAAGAGAGAGAGAGAGAGAGAGAGAGAGAGAGAAGAGAGAGAGAGAGAGAGGAGAGAGAGAGAGAGAGAGAGACGCCAAAGAGCAGAGAACAAACTCTGAAGTGAAACAAAAAAAAAAAAAAAAAAACCAAAAATGTCCCCCTCCCCACACCCCCTCCCCCCCCATCCAAACCCCTTGTGAACTGTAACAGATAATAGAACATGAACATCAATATCCAGTAAACACAGCAGGCACTTGATGTGACAATTAGTTAGCGGCAAAAGTGCAACAGGCACTGTGCTCTACATATGCAGGCTTTCTGAACACTTATCTTCTAGCGCTTAGCTCTATGGCACTTGGCTCTCTGGCACTTAGCTCTCTGGCACTTAGCTTTCGGGCATTTGGCTCTCTGGCTCTTAGCTCACTGGCACTTAACTTTTGGGGCATTTGGTTCTCTCAGCAGGTAGCTTTCTGGCACTTAGCTTGCTGAACATTTATCTTTCTGACACTTAGCCCCCTGGCAACCGTAGCTCCAGGCAAGCAGGCACTATGCTCTGGCACTTAGCTTTCTGGCACTTAGCTCCCTACAAGCAGGCTCTATGCTCTGGTACTTAGCTGTTTACGGAGCTCTCTGACACTTAGCTCTCTGGTACAGAGCTCTCTGGCAAAGCTTTCTGCTATGGTACTGAGTTTTCTGGCACTTAGCTGCATGCCCTTAGCTGCATGCACTTAGCTCTCTGGCACTTTGTTCTCTGGCACTTAGCTCTCTGGCACTTAGCTCCACGCACTTAGCTCATTAGCACTTAGCTCTCTGGCAAATAGCCCCATGCACTTAGCTCTCTGTCACTTAGCTCTCTGGGGCTGGTTCTATGCTCTAAAGCTCATTAGCACTTCGTTCTCTGGCACTTAGCTCCACGCACATAGCTCATTAACACTTAGCTCTCTGGCACTTAGCTCCACGCACTTAGCTCATTAGCACTTAAGCTCTCTAGCTAGTGCTCAGCTCCATGCAAGCATGCAGGCTTACAGGGCTTTCTGAGCACCACTTGTCTCCACCACGCGCGCCTGCATGCAGCGCAGGCTCTTAATTAATAACCAAGGCTGGCACTTTTAGCAGCTAGGCCTACTTCACAAGGCAAAAGAACAGGCAGGAGGGACAGTTCAGGCCCCTGGCTGTGTGACCATTAGCTCGTTAGCCTCTCTACAAGAGAAGAGAGACGTGACAAGGTGTTTGAGGCCCATTATTATTATTATGATTACCTCTTCATTTTTTTTTTTTTTTTGTTGATGGGTTTTTTAAAAAAAAAATGTTTTTTTTTACTTCAAAGTTGTCTGCCACTAAGAGCGTGTGTGTGTGTGTGTGTGTGGGGGGGGGGGGTGAGAAGAGAGAGGGTGGAGGAGGGAGGAAGGAGGGAGAAGGAGAGGATATGGGGGAGAAGAGAGAGGAGGGAGAAGGAGAGAGAGGGGTAGAGAGAGAAGAGGGAGTGAAGGAGGGGAGAGAGAGAGAGAGAGAGAGAGAGAGAGAGAGAGAGGAGAGAGAGAGAGAGACAGAGACAGAGACAGAGACAGAGACAGAGACAGACAGACAGACAGACAGACAGACAGACAGACAGACAGACAGACTGACAAAGACAAAAAAAACCATCAACCTAAATCAGAAAAGCATAACTAACACGGACAAATAGATAAGTGCACTTAAAAAAAAGAAAAACAAAAAACAAAGATCAATTCTCTTACAGTTAGCACTGAACAAGCTGACGAATTTACCTTTTACCTAGAGTCTTGCGTCGCGTCAGTTACGGTTACAATCATCTGACTGCTGTTACGACACTTTGATATCACTTTTATGACAGCGGGTTTTTGGTTTTCTTGTCACAGTTAGCATGCCTTAGCTGTCACAATTATCACAGTTTTACAACATGACGTTTATGTATGAAGGCTGTTTTCTGTCAAATTATCCATCTCCTTCTATCTTATTCTCTGTGTATGAGAATTTCTTTTTTTAAACATTTCTTGTATCGTCACTTCAAGCCGCCTCCACACAAAATATAAGCCTATAACCCACGCACACACACACATAAACGCACACACACATATGCACATGTACATGCACATGCACGCACCCATACATAGATGTACAGAAACAGAAATATAGAATGTACAGAATCACACAGATTCAGACAGAGAGACAAACACACAGGTAAAACACACACACGTGTGCACATGCCATTATAACACACACAAGCACACATCACAACACATCGTACCACTAGATATAAAAACAACACAACTTAGGGAACAAAATACAAACATTCTTTTACACACACACACACACATACACACACACACACACACACACACACACACACACACTACACGCATACACGCGCACACACACACACACACACACCACACACACAACACACACACACACACACACACACACACACACACACACACACACACACACACCAACGATGTTGCTTAGAGCCCCCGCCGACCGCACAGGCCATAATTATTATTGGGGCTGTCACCTCGTCACATTTTTAAAACACATACTAAACGTGTGCAACTATATACAGTTTAAAACGGGGTATAAAACCAATTTAACTGTCCTTGCTTGTATCGACGTCCTGGTCAGCCATAAGGGTCAGCCCAGGACGGTCACCCCGCGTCGTGGAAAAACCCACAAACGATCGCACACACACCCCACACACAAAAACAAACACACACACACACACACACACCCCACAACACACACACAAAAACAACACAAAACACACACAACACACAAACACAAACAAACACGAACCCACATACATGCCCCAAACAACACATACACACTCACACTCACACATCACCCACCAAACAAAAAACACACATACACACGCACATGCACACACTTACAATTTGACATAAACATTCTCTCCTCTCTCTCTCTCCTCTCCCCCTCGTCTC
>CM060323.1:35019459-35039459 GCA_030674155.1 Stramonita haemastoma | reverse complement strand
CCTATTATGTCATCATGATCGTCATCTTGGTCATCATCATTATCAGCATCAATAGTTTTTTTATGTTTCATCTTTCTTCAAAACTTGAGGCATTCAGGGAAGCTGCACTGGTAATGACAAACACATAAAAAAATATGTCAAGAAATGTCAGTAAAATATGTAAATACAGATGCATGCGCGCGCTCCACCACAACACACACACACACACACACACACACACACACACACACACACACACACACACACACACACACACACACACACATTCACACATACACACACGCACATACACACACAAACACACACACACACACTACACATACACAACACACAACATACACACACTCACACACATATTCACACACATATACTCACTCACACATACACACAAACACACACACGCGCGTGCGCGCACATACGCACACGCACACTCACAATCACACGCACACGCACACGCACACGACACACACACACACACACACACACACACACACACACACACACACACACACACACACACACACGCAAACACCCACATATATGTGAATGTATAACCACACAGGTCAATTTTTTGCGATGATGTCCCCCATGCAACTTTTTAACTGAGTAAACAGTTTTGATTTCAGATACCCCACCCCACCCACCCCACCCCAAACCCCAATCCCCACTCTCTACTCTCTTCAGCATGCTTCCCTCTTTCCCGGGGAAGGAAAGGGAAGGGGAGGGGCAGGGGAAGGGAGGGGAAGGGGAGGGGAGGAGAAGGGGAAGGGCAGGTTTTTTAAGCTAGGACAAGACAAACAAAACGCTTGGCGGATCTGTGTGCAATCCCTCTCTGTTTACCAGTAAATCACTGTATTGCAACTTTCTTCGCTTTCTTTCTTTCTTTCTTTCTTTTTCTTTCCGTCTCACTATCTCTTACTCCTCCTCCCCCTCGTACGTGCAGCGCATACAGAGAGAGAGAGAGAGAGAGAGAGAGAGAGAGAGAGAAGAGAGGAGAGAGAGGAGAGAGAGAGAGAGAGAGAGAGAGAGAGAGAGAGAGAGAGAGAGAGAGAGAGAGAGAGAGAGAGAGAGAGAGAGAGAGAGACAGACAGACAGACAGACAGACAGACAGACAGACAGACAGACAGACAGACAGACAGACAGACAGACAGACAGACAGAGAGAGAAACAGAAAGAGAGACAGAGACAGACAGACAGACAGACAAGACAGACACACAGACAGAGACAGACAGAGACACAGAGAGGCAGAGATAGACAGACGAGAGAGAAAAACAGAGACAGAGAGAGAGACAGAGAGAGACAGTGAGAGTGAAAGACAGAGTGAGAGTGATAGAGGTAGAGGGAGTGAGAGAGGCAGAGAGGGACAGACGCAGACAGAAAGAGAGAGAGAGACATGAACTACTTCAACGTTTTAGTACACCAAATATTCTTAACAAAGTTCTCGGGAGAGAGAGAGAGAGAGAGAGAGAGAGAGAGAGAGAGAGAGAGAGAGAGGGACAGAGACAGAGATAGAGAGAGACAGAGACAGAGACAGAGACAGAGAGACAGAGAGATAGAGAATGAGAGAGAGTGAGTGAGAGAGAGGGAGAGAGAGAGATAGATAGAAAGAGAAAGAGACAGATAGACAGAGACAGACAGACAGACAGACAGACAGACAGACAGACAGGCATAGAGAGATACAGAGAGAGACAGAGACACAGAGAGAGAGAGAGAGAGAGAGAGAGAGGAGAGAGAGAGAGATGGAGGAAGAGAGAGAGAGAGAGAGGAGGAGAGAGAGAGAGAGAGAGAGAGAGAGAGACTGATACAAAGACAGGTAAGCAAGAATATAAAAAAAGAAAAAGACAGAAAAAGGTGTATTGAAACAGAGAACTCTTTTTAAGGAACAGAAGAAGTGAATTTTTTATGTTAAGTCTTTACACCATGTGTTGTACTACTATAGCTGATAAAAGACGAAATGGTTTCCAGGAAGAAGGAACGTAAAAATAAGATATATAAAAACCTATTCATTCCTTACCTTTAATCATAAAGTTAAACAGCACAAAACCAATAAAATTTTGCTCAAACTCAATAAGTACAAGATGGCAAAAATAGAAGTTAACAGAGAGATATTGCAAGAAAAAATACAAAGTTACGAAAACGTTCAGAACACCCCAGAAGCCAATTTTGTTTGCTGTGTATGCTTTCGGCAGCAGGAAGCCAGTGCAGGCGATAAAGAAGCTAAAAGATACATTTAAGATCTACTGGATCAGAATGTAAATCGAGTACCATGCTTGGGAGTCTGGGGTCCTTCATCTAACAATAATCATCGTACTAATTTTGCTGTAGATAGTTTTTAAACAAATATTTTTGATAATCCAAATAAGAGAACCTTATTCCAGCATGGCTGAATGATCCTGTACCCCAGTACATGATCTGAATACGAGTCGAAAACAAGAACCGAGGCCATTTTATTTTTCTAGAATACCACAAGGAGCACAGCAAGTTTGATTCAAGAAATAAAATGAGAGAAAGACAAGAAAAGAAAAAAGAAGAAGATGATGAAGAAAACCAAATAGAACCGATTAACAAATCAATGCAAAGACCTCAACATATTTTTCTGTTGTTGTTCTGGATATAGACAAGTGTGGCAAAGAAATGGAACCTAGTTTTCTTCGTTTCCTCCTCCTCCTCCTCCTCCTCCTCCTCCTCCTCTTCTCCTCCTCCCTCCTCCTCTCCTCCTCTCTTCTTCTTCTTCTTCTTCTTCTTCTTCTTCTTCTTCTTCTTCTTCTTCTTCTTCTTCTTCTTTCTTCTTCTTTTTTTTTCCTTCTCTTCCTCCTCCCCCTCCTCCTCCTCCTCCTCCCTCCTCCTCCTCCTCCTCTCTCCCCTCCTCCTCCTCCTCCTCCTCTTTCTCCTCCTCCCCAATTTCTTCTTTTTCTTCCTTTTCAAAAAATTCGTCGTCTTCGTTTTCTAATCCTCACAGAAAGTTTTGCAAGGATGGGGAATCAATCATGGTATGTCCACTGAAGGTATTGAGCGAAGGAAATTGCAGAAGGAGGCAAGCCCCTGCTTCGGTTTGAGTGTTTTCTTCTTTGCTTAATCGTATTACATTTTCAGTCAATAACTGTGTACAAAAAGAAAAAAAAAAAAAAAGGAAAAGGAGTCCATCAGAAATCACCGTAAAAAAAATATCTGCCTCCATACTTATAACAGTTCTTGTAGGTTCTGCACTTAGCTAAAGAGAAAGAATGTTAGCAAGTGTATATAATATTATGTTCAATCTTTTATGAACTCGTGTCATGTTGCCTTGATAAGTTTTTGTTATCAACGTTTATGGAGCAAAATGGACAAAATGAGCCCGTCTCCTAAATCTTGAATCCCGAATCTCTGTCTCCATACTTATAACAGTTCTTGTAGGTTCTGTATTAGCTAAAGGAAAATGAATGGAAGCAATGTATATATGTTTAATCTTTCATGAACTCGCGTGATGTTGCCTTGATAATTTTTTTTTATCACCGTTTATGAAATAAAATGGACAAAATTGGACCGGTCTCCGGAATCCTGAATCCTGATTCTCTGTCTGCATACTTATAACAGTTCTTGTAGGTTCTGCACTTAGCTAAAGGAAAATGAATGTAAGCCAAGTGTTTATATGTTCAATCTATTCATGAACTGGCGTCATGTTGCCTAGATTTGTTATCATCGTTTTTGGAAGAAAATGGACCATTGGTCAGATTTTTTTAAATGTATAGTTTATATAATATGTCGGACTGCGGCTAGCTTCTTTGATAGTGCGGGAATGGTGGCATGCGCAAAGTATCACTATTGGTGAGCGGAGCTTAAACAAGACAGAGAGAGAGAGAGAGAGAGAGAGGAGAGAGAGAGAGATGAGAGATGAGAGAGAGAGAGAGAGAGAGAAGACAGACAGACAGACAGACAGACAGACAGACAGAAGACAGACAGACAGACAGACAGACAGACAGACAGACAGACAGACAGGACAGGCAGACAGACAGACAGACAGACAGACAGACAGATAAACAGACAGACAGGCAGACAGACATACGTAAGACATAGAGACTCAGACAGAGAGAGAGAGAGAGAGAGAGAGGAGAGAGAGAGGAGAGAGAGAGAGAGAGAGAGAGGAGAGAGAGAGAGAGAGAGAGAGAGAGAGAGAGAGAGAGACATGGAGTGACATTAGAGAGACAGAGAAAGACAGAGACAGTCAGACAGGCAGACAGAGACAGACAAAGAAACAGAGAGACAGACACAGACATAGACAAAGAGACAGAAACAGAGACAGAGACATACAGAAACACAGAGACACACTCAGAAAACTGCCGCGACTTCAAGCCTATGCGACTATGGTAACTATCAACACAACAATACCACAAAATTATTCTCATTTTGCTTCCAGACCACTGATACGTCATCAGAGAGGATCAGAAATGACGAAAACTCATTAGACGGTGATTGTTGAAGCAGTTGCAATCATAACTATCATAGCCCATCACATTTTTTGTTTAGATTCAAAGAAGCTGTAATGCTATTAATTCTAGACTAGCTTCGTTAACCTTAGACTGACCTATGGAGACACACACCACACACGCACACACGCACGCGCGCGCTCGCGTACGCACACACAGACACGAACTGATGCACGCACGCACAAACACACACAGACACGACACACACACACTCTCTCTCTCACCCTCTCTCTCTATCTTTGTCTGTCTCTCTGTCTCTGTGTCTCTCTGTCACTGTCTCTGTCTCTCTCTGTCTGTCTTTCTGTCTCTGTCTCTCTCTCTCTGCATACACACGGGGACTGGATGCAAAAAAGCACAAGAGTGCTTATTCCATTATCCTCGATATAAATCAATCAATCAAGCAAGCAAGCAAGCAAGCAAGCAAGCAAGCAAGCAATCAATCACTCACTCACTCACTCTCTCTCTCTCTCTCTCTCTCTCTCTCTCTCTCTCTCCTCTCTCTCTCTCTCTCTCTCTCTCTCTCTCTCTCTCTCTCTCTCTCTCTCTCTCTCTCTCTCTCTCTCTCTCTCTCTCTCGTGACTGTGAAGGATTCCAGCTATTAGAAGTAGGCTGCATTTGATGTTTGTTTTTTTGAATGCTTGTGTTGACATTGTCAGGTATAACTCTAGTTTCCAGTTTGGTCCCAGTTTTGCCTTGCGTAATGTTTTGCTCTGTAACTTTGAGCTAAGATCTGTTTGTTGTGTTGGTTTAAGTCAGCATTTGGGATTTTGGGGTGTGCATTTTTCAGGAGCACAGTGTAGGAACATGCCAAGGTGTATAATTATGTCAAAGTATTACCGAAGACTACAGGAAGTTATATTTCACTTTCCTATTTTTTCGTCTTCCCTTTTGAATTGTATTGTGGCCAAAGGCCCAGAACCAGTCTAGGTACGTGCCAAGGGTATAGTTATGGCAACGTATTACCGAAGACTACGTGAAGTTATATTTCATTTTGTTCAATTTTTTCCTTTCCCTTTCAATTGTATTGTGGCCAAAGGCCAAAGACCAGTTTAGGTACATGTCAAGGTGTATAATTATGGCAACGTATTACCGAAGACTTCGTGTATTTAATTTTGTTCATTTTTTTCCTTCCCTTTCAATTGTATTTTGGCCAAAGGCCGAAGTACAATAAATCCTTTAAGTGCTCAGTGTTCTCTCTGTCTTTGTCTCTGTCTCTTTCTCTGTCTCTGTCTCTCTCTCTGTCTCTGTCTCTGTCTCTCTCTCACACACACACCTACCTACCTACCTACCTACCTACATCCATCCATCCATCCATCCATCCACGCGCGCACACACACACATACACACACACACACACATTCACACACACACATTCACACACACCCACACATACACCCACACCCACACCCACACCCACACCCCCCCCCCCACACACCCCCACACACACACTATCCAACAACCTCCTTCCACCATGTTTTTTTTTTTCTCTCTCTCTCTCTCTCTCTTTTATTTTTTTTTTTTAATGTTATCACATACACTGAACAAAAAGGTTTTCCCATTCTTTTTTCCCAAAAAACACACCAACACTAACTACACTACCCCGTGGCCTTGTACTATGTTCTAACCCACCTTCCTCCATTCGGTGGGCACCTACCTACCTGCCTGGCTTGTTTACTAACCTGTCCTTTTTTTCTATGTGGCGGTCATCCTCTCTTAGTTCTGCACGTGTAGCTTCCAATAGAGCTGAATTCCTACAAGTACAGTACCAGTTGGCTTGGGGCCTAGTACGTAAGACACTTAAGGACTGGGTTACAATGACAGGTTGATGGGGTTGGGGAGGGTGGGGTGAGGGTGGGGTGGGGATGGAGAGAGAGAGGGAGAGGGAGAGAGAGGGGGGGGGGAGGTGAGAAAGTGAGAGAGAGAGGGAGGGAGGAGAGAGAGATGGAGAGAAAGACAGGGAGACAGAGAGGTACACACAGAGTAAGAGAGAGAGAGAGAGGAGAGAAGAGAGAGAGAGAGAGAGAGAGAGAGAGAGAGAGAGAGAGAGAGAGAGAGAGAGAGAGAGAGAGAGAGAGAGAGACAGACAGACAGACAGACAGACAGACAGACAGACAGACAGACAGACAGACAGACGACAGACAGAGAGCCAGAGAAATACAGAGGGAAATAGAGACAGACAGGCAGACAGACAGACAGACAGACTACAGAGAGAGAGAGAGAGAGTGTGTGTGTGTGTGTGTGTGTGTGTCTGTGTGTTCTGTGTGTGTACGTGCGTGCATGCGCGCGCGTGTGTGTAGTGTGTGTGTGTGCGTGCGTGTGTGTGTGTGTGTGTGTGTGTGTGTGTGTGTGTGTGTGTGTTGTGTGTGTGTGTGTGTGTGGTGTGTGTGTATGTGTTGTGTGTGTGTGTGTGCACTCTAGGGGCTATCTAGTTCTTTCAGCCCGTAACCAATTATCCGCACGATACCAATTTCTGGAAACCGCTCTGGAAACATTTTGTTTTGCCTCTCTCTCTCTCTCTCTCTCTCTCTCTTCTCTCTCTCTCTCTCTCTCTCTCTCTCTCTCTCTCTCTCTCTCTCTCTCTCTCTCTCTCTCTTCTCTCTGATTGTTTCTTCCTAGTTAACTAAGTTACCTGTAAGCGTATTGCAGAGGATCTTTAAGCGGAGAGAGTCTAGAAATAAGTGGGATTTGCTTTTTTCAGCGAAGATACTATCTATATACGCTTGCGCTGGAAGTCACGGTAATAGTTATTTCCACGTTCTTTTTAAGTGAAGAGAGTATCGCTACTTTCAGGAGGTTACTGTACGGTATGCAATTTTTTTTGTTGTAGCTTCTCTTTTTTTTAGGCCAAGGGAGGTGGGGGTGGGAGGCGAGAGGTCATTTTTTTTTCCTCCTTGCTCACCTTCTTCTTTGGTTAGTGTCCTGTCTTTTCTCTGCCGTGTGAACTGGGGAACTGTACTGAAACCAAGGCACACCACGGTCACCAATCCACTTGGTAACACGCTCGATGCTGGTTAACTTTAGCTTGGGGAAAGCGAGTGCTCTGACCACTTTATTTTATTATTTGATTGATTCATTGATTGATTAATTGGTTGTTGGTTGGTTGGTTGGTTGGTTGGTTGGTTGTGATTGATTGATTGATTGATTGATTGATTGATTGATTATTCATTCATTCATTATTTATTTTATATGTTTATTCCGTTTTTTCTTCATTTATTCATTCTTTTATATCGAGGATAATGGAATAAGCACTCTTGTGCTTTTTACATTCATTCCCGTGTGTATGCAGTTTTGTAAGTACTTGTCATCTGTTCCCACCGGTCACACAATGGCCTATTCTTACGAAAAGCGGAACATATTTAACGTGTGCGCAAGTGTTCTGCGTGTGTTGCATACGGGGCCTCGGTTCTACTCTCATCCGAAACACCACTGAGTTATCCCATCCCCTACAATAATTAGAAGGATAACTATCTGATTAATGTTTGGTTTGAGGTCAAATGTATTTTAAAAGCTGTCTCGAACATTTCCTGGTTGACTTTTTAGGCGAACCATGTATACTGTAAAGTACTACTACTTTTCATGTTGAAATGCTGTGACATTTCCTACCATGGTATTGATAAGATCGTGTATATTATCATCCTTATTTCCACGTAGCATAACATAATCACAAAACAAAATTTCACAAGACAACCAACTGATGTGGATGAAAAATTAAAAATAAAAAAAATAATGGTGCCACAATCTGAAGCCAATAACATAAAAGACACACGGTTGACTGAGAAACGATCATGTCAAAACTTTATCAACGGACTCCCTATTATTGCTAAAAAAAAAACACCTCAAAATTCTTCTTTTTTTAAAATTGTCACTGGCACCGATATGAATTTTCTGTTCACCTCATCATCTTGGGCTGGGTATAGTACATTGTAGCGCGAAGGAATCGATATCCGCCTCTCCTTGGTTTGTTGTGTTGTGTGTGTTTGTTTTCCTTGTTTTTTGTTTTGTTAGTTTGAAGTTTGGGTTGTTTTGTGGTTTTTTTTTCCTTGCCCATCTCATCTGTTTTCTGCGCACGATGCTCTGGCTTCACGGTTGATCAGAGCGCTGCTTGGGGTTAGGAGCACAATGAAAGTTCTGCAGAGTCTTTCTTTTGGAAACTTTACAGAGGACAGCCATGTTTTCTTTAAAGCCTTGTCTCACGGCACTATCCGTGAAAAGTGTAGGGGTTTGGTCTTAGTAGTAGTAGTAGTAGTAGTAGTAGTAGTAGTAGTAGTAGTAGTAGTAGTAGTAAGTAGTAGTAGTAGAGCAGTAGTGTTATATATTATTTATTATATAGTATATATGTATTATTATTATATTATTATTATTATTATCATCATTTTTATTTTATTATTATTTATTTTATTAATTATTATTATATTATTATTATTATTATTATTATAAATCATTATATTATGTTTATATTAAAACAGTAAAACGTGTTGCGCTTTGAGATTCCATGTTCTTGTTCCTGTTCGTGTCTTCGTAAAACTGTAAGCCTCACCGCAAAATACCAGTGTTTTTTTTAAACCCAGCATCCCTCCACAACCAAATTTTTAATTCCAACAAAACAAAAAATATATATCAGATTACACTTTAATGTCTTTGCCAATGATTTGATTGTTCTGTTGTGCATTATCAAACCAACTGTCAAGACCATTAAATTTACCTTTTTTTTCAAATTCATGTTCAAATTTATAGTAGTAGGACACCCATCAGTCTCGGAAGACTATGGAGTTGTGCTCTAGTCTTTACAGCGCAAAGCCTGGGTAAGTAAGTATGTAGGGCAAACTGTTACCCATGCAGCAGACCCCCCCCCCCCCCTCCTCTCCACGCCACTGGAATGATCCATTGGAAAGGCAATGACCGATACGAATGGTTCCAGTACCGTCGCAGGAGCCGCCAGAACGTTGCCATATACAGCCCCAAGCCGCCCTGGGACTAAAACTCCCCGTTTTTCCTCAGGGATGGTGTCTAAACACGACACCTGTGTGTATGCTGTTTTTTTTCTCTCATAATTTTGACATGCGCTCCTACCGGCACACGATGGTATGCTCTTCCGAAAGGGGAACGGGGTTTTGACGTGTGCGCAAAATGTTCTGCGTGCGTTTCGCACACGGGGCCTCGGTTTATAGTCTGATCCGAATAAATTTATAACAGTCACAGTCATTACTAAGTCTACTCACTTCTTCGTAGGCATGTCCTCGCTGTGGCACTGACAGATGTAGAAGCACTTAGATCCAATACCAGATCTACATAGTACCAGATAAAAATATACCAGAGTCAGCTTCATTTTATCCTTTCTTTTCGACATTACTCTCTTTTTCGTGTTCCCAATTCCCCGAAACTTCCGCTTGTAGGCCGCTGACCTCTGAGGTCAGGATTTTCAGGAATCTTCACACTCCTCCTTCATCTTCTGAACATCTGCCACACTGATCTCACGCACGAAAATGAGTTCTAAACTTTTCTGAGAAAAAGAACAGCAATCTTCCGGCGTCAGTGAAGAAAGATACCCAGCAACAATGGAATGAAGCCCGGTTTCACCGGAATGACCTTCTGGTGCACTCTGACTGACTATAGGCACGGCAGCAATGTACCGTTTTGTTTTTAGTGTCTACAAGCACGGCATTCTTTACGTAGTGGTGTCTGAAAAGGGGGTAAAAAAATCACTTCCTGCTGTATCTGTAGTACTTGTACTTGGGGGCGGGATAGCTCAGTGGTCAGAGCACTCTTTTCTCCCAAGTCAAATAAGCAGCGTCTAGCGTGGTTACTAGTTGGATGGGTGACCGGTTTGCGCGCCCTGGCTTCAGTACAGTTCCCCCAGTTCACCCAGCTGTAAATGGGTACCTGGCCTCTTTAGGGTCAGGGAAGGTAAAGCAGCGAGTGAGAGGAGATGGGCACCGCCCTCAATATGCTGGCCCCTAGAGAAGCTGAGGTCTCTGATGCCTCGCTTGCCTACGACCGCATTTGAAGATTTTTACGCGCCATGTTAGATAACAGCACTGTATATAACCACAATTGTGAATCTATAAGCTTTTAAAAAATGTTTTTGGTCGGAGATTGGGGTCTTTTTCTTTACATCTTAAACAACATTGAAGATCTTAGATCGCCATCATTTGAGTCACAACGCTCATAAGACTACAGCATTTCCAAAAAAAAGATTAATCAAGCATCTTTTGTTCTCTCTTTTCGAGGATAATAATTATGAATGTGGGTTATTTTTTACATCCAGTCCCTGTGCGTAAGCAGTTTTGTAAATGTTGTCATTCGTTCCCATCTGCACACAATGGCCTGCTTTTCCTTCTTCATTCTCTACAATAAATCGTAAGCTGTTAAAAGCAAAAAGCAACCGCAAAAAAATGAAAACCAATAAAACAACCAAACAAAAAATCCCCGAAAACACCAAACGTTCACTACCACGCATGCGTTCAGTGTAGCCGTCACGTCACTTCCAATGTCAACACACACACACACACACACAAAAACGGGGGTGGGTGGGGTGGTGGGGGAGCTGGAGGGATGACTCAGAATCACGGATACACTACATTACATAGTTACCCATTACACTCATGTAATATTCCACGATCTTCTCTCTCTAATCTACTTTTGGCATCAAATTGATCCCACTAGGCCTGTCATGGGCAGCTTTCTACATACAGGACTGAGTGACGCTCCAACACATAAGGAGTCGCATTGCACCAGAGGTCAGTTTTTAGTTATTGGCAAGTTATTAATCTGCAATAAAAAGGCTATTCAATACAAAAAACAGGATCGGACAATTCTGTGCAAAGTTGATTAAAAATTGAAATGATAGATCGATGTGACAAAATGAGAACAGGCAAGTTTATTTTCGTAACTGGTTGTCAGAATAAAGGCTTGGGTATTTTCAAAACACTTTAAAAGCAAAAGAAATTAAAAGAATTATGCCTTGATATTTCATTAGAAGATAGAATAACGGATATAGTTTATAATCAAATCAAAATCTCAAAATTGACAACATGGCCCCCACCTGCCTTTAATGGCTTCTAGCGCAAAATTGGGTAATGTGCTAAGGACTCATTTCGTGGCGGAGCGTCACCATGTATGTGACACGGTAACAGCATTCTAGCAGGTGGTCCCATGGCCCGCGATACCTGAAGATACAGACTATAACTGTATGGATCGAATCAGCACAAAGCAAAACGACCTAAGCAATCTGTTATGTCACAGGTATGCACTTACTGTTGTTCCACTGGTATGACTCCAATGGCCTCTGTGTGTGTGTGTGTGTGTGTGTGTGTGTGTGTGTGTGTGGTGTGTGGTGTGTGTGTGTGTGTGTGTGTGTGTGTGTGTGTGTGTGTGTGTGTGTGTGTGTTGTCTGTCTGTCTGTCTGTCTCTGTCTGTCTGTTGTCTGTCTGTCTTGTCTGTGTCTGTGTCTGTCTGTCTGTCTGTCTGTCTGTCTGTCTGTCTGTCTGTCTGCTTCTGTCTGTCTGTCTTCTCTCTCGTCGTCTTCTCTCTCTCTCTCTCTCTCTCTCTCTCTCTCTCTCTCTCTCTCTCTCTCTCTCTCTCTCTCTCTCCTCTCTCTCTCTCTCTCTCTCTCTCAGAGGGCTGACCTATTACGTATTTCAAGGTTGAAATATCAATTATGTGTGTATGTGTATGTGAGTGTGTGTTGTGTGTGTGTGTGTGGCGTGCGTGTGTGTGTGTGTGTGTTGTGTGTGTGTGTGTGTGGGTGTGTGTGTGTGTGTGTTAAGAGGGCGCGCGCACGCATGTGTGTGAGTGTGTGTTGTGTGTGTTGTATGTTGGTGTAGTAGTAGTAGTTTCAAGTTATGTCTTTCACATAAAGTGATACCGGACAGGGGGGAGGGTGGCGGTGTGCGTGTGTGTGCGTGTGTCGTGTCGTGCGTGGTGTGTGCGACTGTGTGCATGCGTGGTGTGTGGTGTGGCGAGAGTAGTGTGTGTATGAGTGTGAAGTGTGTGGGTTTTTTTTTCTTGGCGAACAGGAGCTTCAGTGTATTAATATGACAGTTCAGAGACGGAATGGGAGAATGGGGGTCATGTTCATTTTTGGGGGGTGGATGGAATATGAACAGGAGGTGGTAGGTTGCTGTAGTCGTGAGGTGGTGGTGGTGTGTGTGTGTGTGTAGGGTGGGGGGAGTAAGTTGATGAGGGAGGGAGAGAGAGAAGAGGAGAGAGAGAGAGAGAGAGAGAGAGAGAGAGGAGAGAGAGAGAGAGAGAAGAGAGAGAGGAGAGAAGAGAGAGAGAGAGAGAGAGAGAGAGAGAGAGAGAGAGAGAGAGAGAGAGAGAGAGAGAGAAGACAGACAGACGAGAAGAGAGAGAGACAGACAGACAGACAGACAGACAGACAGACGACAGACAGACAGACAGACAGACAGACAGACAGAAGAGATAGAGAGAATGTGTGTGTGTGTGTGCGCGATTGTGTGTGTGTGCGCGATTGTGTGTGTCTGTGTGCAATTGTGTGTGTGAGAGATGATAGTAGAGGGAGTTGAATGAGAGAGAGAGAGTAGGAGGAGTGATGAGAGGTGAGATGATGAGAGGATGAGAGAGAGAGAGAGTAGTGTGTGTGTATTTGTGTGTGGTGTGTGTGTTTGTGTGTTTCTCTGTGTGTGTGTATGTGTGTATATGTGTTTGTGTGTGTGTAAGAGATAAATTGAGTGATTGAAAGAGAGAGAGAGCGAATCCCTCTAACAGCTGACCTGCAACAGGAGCCCAGGTTTGCTACAAGTGCTAATGGCTCTGTCAACCAGGCGACAAAATCAGGTTATGTGTTGTGTGTGTGTTCCAGTCACTGCGCTAAAACACTATCAAATAGTTCTTTGTCGGTCTCTGTCTGTCTTTGTGTCTCTGTGTCTCTGTATCTCTGTATCTCTGTCTCTGTCTCGTTCTATCTCCGTCTCTGTCTCTTTGTCTCTCTCTCTTTGTCTCTCTGTCTGTCTGTCTGTCTGTCTGTCTGTCTGTCTGTCTGTCTGTCTGTCTGTCTGTCTGTCTGTCTTCTCTTCTCTCTCTCTCTCTCTCTTCTCTCTCTCTCTCTCTCTGTCTTCTTTCTTTCTTCTTTCTTTCTTTCTTTCTTTCTTTCTTTCTTAACGTCCCCCTCCTCTCTCTCTCTCTCTCTCTCTCTCTCTCTCTCTCTCTCTCTCTCTCTCTCTCTCTCTCTCTCTCTCTCTCTCTCTCCTCTCTCTCTCTCTCTCTCTCTCTCTCTCTCTCTCTCTCTCTCTCTTTGTCACTATCTCTGTCTCTGTCCCTCTTCACTCTCTCTCTCTGTCTGTCTCTGTGTCTCTGTCTGTCTGTATTTCTGTGTATCTGTCTGTCTGTCTGTCTGTCTGTCTGTCTGTCTGTCTGTCTGTCTGTCTCTCTCTCTCTCTCTCTCTCTCTCTCTCTCTCTCTCTCTCTCTCTCTCTTTCTCTGTCTGTCTGTCTGTCTGTCTCTGTCTGTCTCTGTCTGTCTGTCTGTCTGTCGTCTGTGTTGTGCCTGTGTCTGTGTCTGTCTGTCTGTCTGTCTGTCTGTCTGTCTGTCTGTTCCTTCTTCTGTCTGTCTCGTCTGTCTTCTCGTCTCTCTCTCTCTCTCTCTCTTCTCTTCTCTCTTCTCTCCTCTCTCTCTCTCTCTCTCTCTCTCTCTCTCTCCTCTCTTCTCCTCTCTCTCTCTCTGCCACGCTTTTTTTTTAATCAACTACTGACTGATTCTATGTTGTTCTATTCACTAAACGTACAAACATTGCGTTCAAAGCACTTTGATCAATTTCTGTGTGTTTTTTTGTTCTTGTTTTGTTGTTGATTAAACTCCTAGTTCCCTTTCATGTTGGTCAATTTTATGATCGTATCTTGCATTTGAAACAGGTCTTTAATTCGAAAAAATTAATTGTTTACCTAATAATGAATTATGCATCGTGAGAGTGATCGTGATAACATCGTAAAAACATAATCACACTTTAAACTCTTTTTTTTCGCCCTTTCCTTCATTCGTTTTATACCGACAAAATTGCATATAGCGTGTTTGGTGTTTAAGATGGTTTATTAGATAAAGTATACATACATAATTATATGAACAGCACGCATCAGCAACGTAGCAACAACAAAGCTTAATGCTTATATAAAAGCTTATATATAAAAGCCTATATAATAGAACAGGGTGTTTGTTCTCAGGCGTTCTATTTCCTGACTCCTAAACTTAAGCCTGGATAGCCTGGTGGTCAGAGTGATGCTGTATTGCGCCCGTGTGCTACTAACCTGGGTTCGAATCCATTTCAAGGGGATTTTCCCCCGGACTTAACATCAGTGTCGACTCCACTCCCTCCTCCCCCCCAAAAAATGTCTTTTGAATGAGACTATAAACCGAGGTCCCGTGTGCAAACTCAGCAGAACATGATTAGCATCTGGCGCACATGTTAAAAGCCGTTCCGCTTTTCGGAAGAGTAGGTAATTGTGTGCCGGTGGGAACGGGTGACAAAATGTTTAAAACTGCCTACACACGGAACTGAATGTAAAAAGGTACACGCGTGCTTATTCTGTTATCCTATCCTCGAAATAAAAAAGTAGCATGAATGAATAAATAGTTAAATACATAGATGAATGAATGAATGAATGAATGAATGAATGAATGAATGAATGAATGAATGAAAAAAAGATAGATAAATAAATAAATTAATGAATTAATTAATTAATTAAAAAAATAAAAGACAAACATTTGATATTGGACAAAATGATTCCCTTAGTCAACAGAAGTGCCGAGGCTGATATTGGAATCCTTTTTCTTTGAGGGCGTGTTCTGTTGAGACTGTTTGTCATCATCCATGACTAATTCAAACTCTGTATTATCTCAGAGACAGAAATTCCAGTGAGTTACAAGCCATACTTAAAAACAGTAAACATGTAAACATAACTACGGTGATTGTTTTACTTGGCTGTGATAACAGAGAGAGAGAGAGAGAGAGAGAGAGAGAGAGAGAGAGAGAGAGAGAGAGGAGAGAGAGAGAGAGGAGGAGAGAGAGAGAGAGAGAGAGAGAGAGAGAGAGAGAGAGAGAGAGAGAGAGAGAGAGAGAGAGAGAGAGAGAATCAATTCAATCAATCAATCAATCAATCTATCAATCAATCAATGAATAATCTTTATTTTTTCAAGGGTCACAGAGTAAGCATTACATACTTTTTTTCATCCGGCCCTTGTCCCGATCAGGGAATAAAGCTAAGAACCCCCTCCCTAACCATTTATACCAACATCACCAACAACAGCAGTTCATCCAATATTTTAAAAAAGAAGAAGAAAAGAAGAAGAAGAAGAAGAAGAAGAAGAAGAAGAAGAAAGAAGAAGAAGAAGAAGAAGAAGAAGAAAGAAGAAGAAGAGAGAGAGAGAGAGAGAGAGAGAGAGAGAGAGAGAGAGAGAGAGAGGAGAGAGAAGAGAGAGAGAAGAGAGAGAGAGAGAGAGAGAGAGAGAGAGAGAGACAGAGAAGAGAGAACAGAGAGAAGAGAGACAGACTGAGACAGAGAAAGAGACAGAGAGAAAGACAGACAGACAGAGAGACAGAGAGGCACAGCAGAGAACAGACACACAGACAGACACGACAGATAAACAAAGACAGATAGACAGACGAACAGACAGACAGACAGACAACAATTAAAAAAAAAAAAACTCTTAGTAAGATTACCGTGTGATGTGCCCATTTGAAATTGAATTTGTTTCAAATCATCAGAGATACGAGCCTACATCTTAGGACTGGCGGTTTTGAAAATTGTCATCCCACTTTTGTAGGCGTATTGATAAGCAAGCCTCATCGCTGTATGCTCTGGGACATAATCTAATTACACTCTGAAATGACCCGGCTTGATTGAACCCTAATTTTGCATAGATTAAATCAAGAGAAACTGTCGACGTTAAATTTGCATACAGGAAGATGGAGAGAAACTTGACGACAATTTTAACGCAAATGAAAGGATATTGACAGTTTTGTACAGAAGCCCCGAGGATTTCAGCAATAATTTGATTCTAAGTTATCAGCGTTTCGATTTCAATTTTTAGGTGAAAAAATAATTTGGGAATTACAGGACATATTCTACATTACACGCACACACACACGTGCACGCACACATACACATATAAATACATGCACACATGCACGCATATACACACATGCACATATCCTAACACATACACACACGCACATCTAGAGTATGCTTGACTCGTGTGTGTTTGTGAGTGCGATAGAAATAAATGCACACATACACGCATGTACGCATATACACACTTGCACACACCCTAACACACACACACACACACACACACACACACACACACCTAGCGTATGCGTGACTCGTGTGTGTATGTGAGTGCGTGCGTGCGTGCGTGTGTGTGTTCGTGCATGCGTGTGTGTGTTCGTGCATGCGTGTGTGTGTTTGTTTGTGTGTGTGCATGCATGCGTGCGTGTGTGCGCGCGTGTGTGTGTGGTATCCGCGTGAGGGTATGTTTGTGTATGATTCCTTGGGAGGGGGGTTCTTTTTTTTTTACACAGATTGTTGATGCAGAAGAATCACGGCACATTAAGACCCCAGGGCCATGTATTTTCTTTCAACGGTGTTACAGACAATAACATTTCCGACAGAAAACAAGATGGATGAATCGGTGCCAATTTTGTGTTTGTTTTCTTTTGTTTTTGTTTTGTTTTCATTTTTGCTGAGATATTTTGCCAAAACACACACTCACTCACTCTTTCTCTTTCTTTCTTTCTTTCTTTCTTTCTTTCTTCTTTCTTTCTTTCTTTCTTTCTTTCTTTCTTTCTTTCTTTCTTTCTTTCTTTCTTTCTTTCTTTCTTTCTTCTTTCTCTCTGTCTCTGTCTCTGTCTCTGTCTGTCTCTGTCTCTGTCTCTGTCTCTGTCTCTCTCTATCTCTCTCTATCTCTCTCTGTGTGTCTCTGTCTGTCTGTCTGTCTCTGTCTCTGTCTGTCTCTGTCTGTCTGTCTGTCTGTCTCTGTCTGTCTCTCTCTCTCTCCCCCCCTCTCTCTCTCTCTCTCTCTCTCTCTCTCTCTCTCTCTCTCTCTCTCTCTCTCTCTCTCTCTCTCTCTCTCTCTCTCTCTCTCTCTCTCTCTCTGCGTCAGAGAATGGAATCCGTTGGATGGGGAGAACGTTTTCTTTTCTAAAAAAACAAGAAGTCCAAAGCAATGACAGTTCTGACAAGCAGCATAGTAGACACAAACCATTGCCATCTTCTCTACTATGGTAGGAATTATTGAGCCGAATCTATAATTATATACTTCACTCGCTCTGTCTGTCTGTCTGTCTGTCTGTCTCTCTTTCTTTCTCTTTCTTTAATTCCATCGATGACTTGTTGTCTCTTTCTTTGTGTGTGAAGATGTGCGCGATCGTAAGTATGTTTTGAGTTATTATCTATCTGTCTTTTTGTCTGTCTGTGTGTGTGTCTTTGTGTCTGTGTGTGTATCTGTATGTTTGTGTATCTGTGTGTCTGTCTTTTTGTCTGTCTGTCTGTCTGTCTGTCTGTATGTATGTATGTATGTGTGTATGTGTGTATGTGTGTATGTGTGTATGTATGTTTGTATGCATGTCTGTCTGTCTGTCTGTCTGTCTGTCTGTTTATATGTATGTATGTATGTATGCACGCACGCACGCACGCACGCACGCACGCACGTACGTACGTACGTACGTACGTACGTACGTACGTACGTACGTACGTACGTACGTACGTACGTATGTATGTATGTATGTATGTTTGTATGTTTGTATGTTTGTATGGCTGTATGGCTGTATGTATGTATGTATGTATGTATGTATGTATGTATGTATGTATGTATGTAGGTATGTAGGTATGTAGGTATGTAGGTATGTAGGTATGGCTGTCTATATAGTTTCTTACTTTTTTTCCCATCGCTCAGAAAATAACTACTGCGGCAGTTGCAGAACGAACAAATTCCAGAGCACTAGAAGACGAGAGAGAGCTTTGGGGTTTTGTTTTGTTTGGTTTTGTTTTTGTTATAATTTTGTTTCGTTTTTCTGTTTTGTTGTGTTTTGTTTGGTTTGGTTTGGTTTTTTTCCGCAGATACTGTGAGGGATACCTATCTTGAGAGAGAAGAATGATGGTAGTCACCATCGCTGCTGTGTCTACCTCACTGTCCTGAGACACTATGCTAAATATCTACTCAATGTAGCCACCAGCCCTCTGAGCCAGTGTCTGTCTGTCTGATGTCTGTCTGTCTGTCTGTCTGTCTGTCTGTCTGTCTGTCTGTCTGTCTGTCTGTCTGTCTGTCTGTCTGTCTGTCGGTGTATGTAATTATCCGTATGTTTGTCGACACTCTGTGTTGTTGTTGTTGTTGTTGTTTGTTGTTGTTGTTGTTGTTTTCTTCTTCTTCTTCTTCTTCTTCTTCTTCTTCTTCTTCTTCTTCTTCTTCTTCTTCTCTTCTTCTTCTTCTTCTTCTTCTTCTTCTTCTTCTTCTTCTTCTTCTTGTGTGTGTGTGTGTTGTTGTGTGTGTGTTGTAGTGTGTGTGTGTGTTGTTATGTGTGTGTTTTGTAGTGTGTGTGTGTGTGTTGTAGTATGTGTATATGTGTCTGTTGTAGTGTGTGTATGTGTATGTGTGTGTATGTGTGTGTATGTATGCATGCGTGCGTTGTTGATGTTGTAGTGAGTGTATGTGTGTGTCGTAGTGTGTGTGTATATTGTAGTTTGTGTGCTTGTTGTAGTGTGTGTGTGTGTGCGTGCGTGTGTGCGTGCGTATGCCTGTATATATGTACGTGTGCAAATGTCTGTTCCCTCTTTTATTCTGTTTTCCAGATTCTCCCAGTCGTCTGGAACTCTGCGTTCAGTGTATATAATGGTCATTCAATCCATTCTTCTGGCTTGAAACACGACCGAGGCAATGCGTAGACCCGACAGAAACATGGCAGGTACATTTGCTTCTGTCTTTTCAACTGTTGAGAAACATTATTTTCGTCCACTTCTTTTTCACTGGCTCGCGCTCATTCACTTACTCTGTGTGTGTGTGTGTGTGTGTGTGTGTGTGTGTGTGTGTGTGTGTGTGTGTGTGTGTGTGTGTGTGTGTGTGTGTGTGTTGTGTGTGTGTGTGTGTGTGTGTGTGTGTGTGCGCGTCTGTCTGTCTGTCTGTCTGTCTGTCTGTCTGTCTGTCTCTGTCTGTCTCTGTCTGTCTCTGTCTCTGTCTCTGTCTCTCTCTGTCTCTGTTTCTGTCTCTGTCTCTGTCTGTCTGTCTGTCTGTCTGTCTGTCTGTCTGTCTGTCTGTCTGTCTGTCTGTCTGTCTGTCTGTCTGTCTCTCTCTCTCTCTCTCTCTCTCTCTCTCTCTCTCTCTCTCTCTCTCTCTCTCTCTCTCTCTCTCTCCTCTCTCTCTCTCTCTCTCTCTCTCTCTCTTTCTTTCTTTCTTTCTTTGTGTGGGAGTGTGCGCGTGTGTGCGTTTGTGTAAGTGCGTGCGTGCTTGTTGCGGCTATGTATGTATGTATGTATATGCGTGCCTACATGTATGTATTAGTATGTATGTATGTATGTATGTATGTATGTATGT
>CM060323.1:35004459-35009459 GCA_030674155.1 Stramonita haemastoma | reverse complement strand
TGACTATTTGCGCACCTTGCATTGGCTTCAATACAGCACACCCTCACCCCTCCCTCACAGTTCACCCAGCTGTAAATTAATGGGTACCTGCCACTCTGTAAGGGTCATGGAAGATAAAGCAAGCGAGGGAGAGGAGATTGGCGCCAGCCCTCAATATGCTTAGTGGATGGGTGACTATTTGCACACCTTGCATTGGCTTCAATACAGCCCCCCACCCCTCACCACCTCCCCCCCCACCCAAGTTCACCCAGCTGTAATGGGTACCTGCACTCTTAAGGGTCATGGAAGGTAAAGCAGGGAGGGATAGGAAGGAGATGGGCGCCGCCCTCAATATGCTGGCCTCTAGAGAAGTTGAGGTATCTGTTATGGGACAACTTTACCTTTGTTTTTACCGCTTTATCTTACCGTGTGTGGATTAGTGTTTTTTTTTCTTTTCTTCTTTAGTTTTTCATTTTTTAATTTTTATTTTGAGGGTAACTGAATAAGCACTCATGTGTTTTTTACATCCAGTACCCGCGTGTTGCAGTTTTGTAATTTTGTCATCCGTTCCCACCGGCACACAATGGCCTATTCTTCCGAAAAGCAGAAAGGGTTTTAACGTGTGCGCAAGATGTCCTGCGTGCGTTAGCACACGGGACCTCGGTTTATAGTCTCATCCGAAGTACTTGTGGGGGGAGTGGATTCGGCACTCCAAAGGAAAAATCGTCCTGAACGAGATTCGATCCCGGGTCAGCAGATCACAAGCGCATCACTCTGACCACTAGGCTATTGCGTCCTCTGTGTGTGTGTGTGTGTGTGTGTGTGTGTGTGTGTGTGTGTGTGTGTGTGTGTGTGTGTGTGTGCGTGTGCGTACGTGTATGGATGTGTGTATGTATGCCGATCGATGCCTACATGCATATATGTGTGTATGTATGCACGAACATGTGTGCTACTGCATTACAAAACAAATCACATACTTATACAGATTCTAGAAGAAAACCTTTGATAGAAATTACTTGCGAAGCAGTCGCGCCGTGTTTTCTTCAAAATTGATGGGCGTAGTGGAGTCTTTTGTGAGTTTTTAAGAGCTTACGCAAGCGAAAAGTTCAGTTCTAAGTTCTAAAAAGAATGAAAAAAATTATCTTTTTTTTCAAACGGCAGCTTCATTAAGCTATGTACTTAACCATAAATTCACCAAGCAAAAAGTGCAAACATATTTTCATTCTTTATGTACTCTTGTGCAAAAACAAAACAGCACTGACATGACAAAAAGACGGAAGATTACTTTTCAAAGTTTAGAATGAGATGTCTTTTTGACAGTCACGTTCAAGGCTCTTTCTTTACTGCTTTGGAAATACGTGATGAAAATATGACATGGAAAATAATATGTGAGAAAAACAAACTGTGAAAAGTTGAAGCATTCCTCTGAAACAAAATCATGAAAAACTAAGCGTGGTAGATCCTTTGTAATATCTCATTTAAAGTACATGAAGGGTTATTTGAAAACATCCAAAGGATCACACTATATGCACCAAAGCATTATTATGTGAATAAATGGAATAGTTTTTTTCTGAATGTGGATCAGATATTTCGTCTATTTTGATAACGTAAATAGAGCTTGTATAGGATAAACATTTTTTAAAAGATGAGGAGAGAGAGAGAGAGAGAGAGAGAGAGAGAGAGAGAGAGAGAGAGGAGAGAGAGAGAGAGAGAGGAGAGAGAGAGAGAGAGAGAGAGAGAGAGAGAGAGAGTGTGTGTGTGTGTGTCTGTGTGTGTCTGTGTGTGTGTGAGAGAGAGAGAGAGAGAGAGAGAGAGAGAGAGAGAGGAGAGAGAGGAGAGAGAGAGAGAGAGAGAGAGAGAGAGAGAGAGAGAGAGAGAGAGAGAGAGGGAGAGAACACTGAACACTGAACACTGAACACTGAACACTGAAATTGTTTTAATGTACATCGGTCTTAGGCCACTAAACACTTTGAGGGGCAAAAATGGAACGATGCAAAAATGAAATGTAACTTCTCGTTAACATTCATAAGGCTTTGCCATAATACCTTGGCCTGTGCTCAACTCTGTACACTCTTGAACATGGATATTCCAAACTAATCATGAGGCATACACTTCATGCATCATGAAGACAGAGAGAGAGACATAGTGACAGAGAGAAAGAGAGACAGAGACAGAGACAGACGACAGACACAGAGAGAGAGAGAGAGAGAGAGAGGAGGAGAGAGAGAGAGAGGAGAGAGAGAGAGAGAGAGAGAGAGAGAGAGAGAGGAGGAGAGAGGAGAGAGGAGAGAGAGAGAAATTCATCTCTTTTCTTCTTTCTTCTCCTTTCTTCTAAATTTAAAAGCAACCATCCTATTGTTTGTAGGGGTCGGAAAGTATCGAAGATAAACAAAACTGCAATGTTGCCATTTAAAGAAAAGGAGAGAATCAAATACATCTTTTTTAACTAAAACAATATCTACTGCGTGGTTTGTATAGATGCGAGAGCTTTACAGGCATACAGAATATCAGACAATCAGAATGACAGACAAACACTTGCATGCGTGCTCGCAAATGCTCGCGCATGCAGCGTATACATGTGCACTTTTAGCAGAGCACAGAAAGATGTATCTGCTTTTCCAAAAGCAACGGCTTTTTTCCAAATATTTCTGAAAAGCAGGTAAACAAACACACAACAGCTCCCTACACCTCCCTACCCCCACCCCCATCCCCCTTTGAACAAAATACCGAACGTGTTAATAACGGTTGTAAAAGGTGTGTGACGCTACCGGTGAAAAGCTGTGAATGTGATATTCAACGTTGTCAAAACAAACATTTCCTTTCCCGTATTACATGTACGGAAACACATTCCACTCTTTACCTCTGTCTGTCTTTGTCTCTGTCTGTTTGTCTGTCTGTCTCTATGTCTCTGTCTGTCTGTCTTTGTGGTGTGTGTCTCCAACTCTGTGTGTGTGTGTGTGTGTGTGTGTGTGTGTGTGTGTGTGTGTCACTCTGTGTGTGTATGTGTGTGTGTGTGTGTGTGTGTGTGTGTGTGTGTGTGTGTTGTACACTCTCACAAGAAGTGAGGAAGTTTGTCATTTTGTCATCTGTTCACAGAATGGCCTACTCTTTCAAAAAGTGGAACGAACAGGTTTTAAAATGTGCGTAAGATGTTCTGTGAGTGTTCGCACTCGGGGCCTCGGTTTACAGTTTCATGCAAAGGAGTTTTGGGATGAGTGGAGTCTGCATTGATGTTAACCCCACTGTTGTGTGTGTGTGTGTGGGGGGGGGGGGGGGGTAGGAACAAACGGGAGGAAAGAAGGGAGTCTGGCATCTTTACTCTCTTCTGAAGACGAACAGATTTGACAATTCATGAAATTTCTATAAAAAAAACAACAAAAAAACACAAATTTGTCACAAACCCACTTTTTCGAGCTAAATCCAAACCTCATTTATTTGACGTCAGCACGTGTGCGTCATTTCTGACCTGCGTCTATCAACTCCCTATTGACGTCAGTCTGTGCGAATGAGCCCTCCCGTGGAGAGGGGAGGGGGGATAGAAATGGAGGTAGGGGTGGGTGGGTATTCAGTCAGCAACAACAGAACTTGCTGCTACCTGGTAAAAACACATCAACTCCGGAGACCGTCCAAATTCTCAACAGCAACAAAAAATGGACAGGAAAACAAACTTTTGTTATATCACTTTGTTACTTCGAAACAAAGAATTAATGTTTCCGAGGTCTCGTGCAGTCTAGACAGCTTTTGTAAGTATATAATAGGGAGGGGAAAAACACATATTCTGGGATCAACAGAACGATAGCCCAGGTCAAAAACTGTGTCAATAATTCGATGGCAGTTGAGTGCCAAGGTCCTCTTTTTATAGAATGTAGTTATTCTCAAAAAAAATGTTATGTTAAGGTTGTCTTCGTTAAAGACAAGTTATTATTCAAAGGAGGGAGACGAAGAGGCAGACAGAGGAAACGATGGGAAGACAACATCAGAGAGTGGACTGGCGAGCCTTGGGTGGAACGATCTGCTACGGAGGGCAGAGGACCGTAGGAAGTGGAGGAAGCTGGTTGCAAAATCTTCAGGGTGCTCCCACGACGGTCCGCGGGACTACGGGACAGGTGAAGGATGGATTTGTTTTGTATTTAGTTGTTGGGTTCTTGTTGCTGTTTAGTCGTATAAAAGAAGAAGGAAGGTAGGCAGGAAGGAAGGAAGGAAGCAAGCAAAAAAGGAAAGAAAGAATGAACGAACGATAGAAAGAAGTGAATAGATAATTAAAATACAGCAGCAAAAAAGCTAACAAATAGATGCAGCAATCTTGATAAGGAAAATCCACAACGGAAAAGGGGAGATTCCCAAAGTGCCAATTAAAACTGATAAGAAGAAACCACCTGATTTTTTACACCAATTAAAACTGATAGAAGAAACCACCTATATCTCTTACACCGATTGAGACGAGAATTATTTCTCCAAAACGCTATCAGGTTACAGTGTGTGGAATTGCAACTGTCAAAGCAAATATTTAAACAACAACAACAAAATTCCAATTTTTTTGTCATGATTTACACTGCTACGCGTTTTACTCGAAGATTCAACGTATCAAGGTATGCATTTGCTGGGCAAAAGAGATTTAAAAAAAAACCATTCTAAAGACAAAATATAGCTACATATTTGATGAGTTGCTCAAAACAAGCCACACATGCAAGCTTCTTATCCTGGTGTATGTACCTACAATCTCACCAGTCAAGTCGTAAAGTCAAGTCTAGCTAAATTTTATAGAAAAAAAGGGATTCTTATTTCAGGTAAAAGATCATGCTTACACTGCTATTTTCTCATCCTGCTCTCAGTAGCATCTTTGTCGAAACTCAGACAGCAACTCTTGCTGTCTGTCATATTCTGAACACGCGTTGCAATGCCGTTAAAGCGCCAGAGAAGTCTGGCAAGTCCAGCGCATCCCACCTCAGCACGGGAGAGAATTGTTGACCTTTTAACTCTTTCTGGCGAGGGGAAAAGACAGGAGAATGGACCTAGAAGGC
>CM060323.1:34984459-34991959 GCA_030674155.1 Stramonita haemastoma | reverse complement strand
GTTCCACTCAAGTCCAGTTCCTCTCTGATGTTGTTTTCCAATCATTTTCTCTGTCTGCCTCTTCGTCTCTCTCTTTGTACTGTTCCCTGTAAGACAGTCTTGGCAAGTCCAGATGTTTGTGTGACGTGCCTGTACATCTTTAGTTTGCGTTTATTCACTGAAGTCAAGAGTTCTTCATATGGTCCGATGGCGTTTTTAATTCTAGTTTATCACTTCCTCATCAGGGATTTGATCTCTGTATGAGATACAAAGAAGTTTGTAAAAGCATCTCATCTCCATTGCTTGTATCCTTCTTTCAATGTCTACTGTTATGGTCCATGTTTTACATGTGCACCTAAATAATGACATGATCAGGGAACGCATCAGTCTGATATTGAAGCTAATGGCGATGTTCTTGCCGTTCCAGAGGACCTCCAGTTTGGTCATTGCAGATGTGATCTGAGCTATCCTGGAGAGATTTCAGGGTTTGATCCTTCATCCGATACTATAGCGCCCAGATACCTAAAGCTATGGACAGTTTCAATTTTCTTGGCGTCTATAAATGTCAGTGCTCATGCTGTTGGCACTATCTACAATCAGCTGGGTTTTCTCTGCACTGATCCGTATGCCGTATGCCAAAGAGGCTTTATCAAGGTGATTTACCAGGCTGACTAGCTCTTGCTCTTCTCCAGCTAGGCCGTCGATGTCATTGGCAAAACGTAAGGTTTTAATTGTCCTGAATCTAATGCTTATTGTTCCCTCATGATGTTCAAGTGCGTCAGCCATTATTCTCTCTATGAAGATGGAGAAAAGGGTGGGAGAGAGCAGACATCCTTGGCGTACTCCAGTTGTGTTTGGAACCATTCTCTTTGTTGCTGTCATGGTAGATTGCGTTCGTTGCCTTGTTATACAGGCATTATTGTATGGTTCTGATCAGTTTAGCATTGATGTTATACAGCCTGAAGGTTGCCAGACTCTGTCGAATGCCTTCTAATCCAAGCAATATCTGGATCTATGTACTATGTACGACGAATACATTTATCTCCATTCTATTAATGCATTATCGTTCACTGTCAATATACATGGTACTCCAAATACATCACAAGAATGGAAAATGGATGGAATGGCTTTGTCACATTGGGTACAGGTAATGTGTGACTAATGTCAAGTCGATTGGATCATCGACGTTTCTCTTTGTGATTATACTCAATCAAAAGCACAGTATTCGAGGGAGCTCGGTACACAAAAAATACCATTTTTAAATCGACATATGCGTACGTGGTCCAGACGAAAAATCGTGTTAGTTATTGATTTAAGCTAAGTGCCCAGGCTTACACTGAAAATCCAATCCAATCCAATCACGTTGTTTATAGACCCGCCCGCCACATATGACCTGCTCCCCCAAGTTCAACTTGCCCAAGAGACATGACCTGAAAACATTCAATGCAGTGATACAGTGACTTCTGGAGAAGTTAAGAGAGAGAAAGTGGGGGAGGAGAGAGGGAGAAAGAGAGGGAGACAGATAGAGAGAGAGGGAGACAGAGAGAGAGAGGGGAGAGAAGAGACAGAGAACACAGACAGAGACAGACAGACAAAGAGAGAGACAGATAGAGAGAGACAGAGAGAGAGACAGAGAGAGACACATAGAGACAGAGACAGACAAAAAGAAAGAGAGACAGACAGAGAGGCAGAAAGACACAGAGAGAGGCACGAATGTGTTATGTCGTTAAGTGGTCTTCTTGTCACTTACTGGATTAAGAGTTCAACCGTGTCTACCCAGTCTAAAAGTAACTGAAAACTATTTTCAAACTGCTAGGCACAGTGCTTTCTACAGTTTACACAAATAAAAACATAACCCACAATAACGTAATAAAAAGTATGAATCGTATATATATAGATTAAAGGTTATGTCCTGCATACTTTTTAGTACCGTTATTTTTGAGTCGTGTTTCCAACTCTGTTTATATAAACCGATCTACTAAACAGTTTGAACATATTTTTTGCTGCTTTTGGAACATGTTCATGCCCTCAGTAATCATCTTATAATCCAGCTAGCAACAACAACAAAAAACCCACTACTTAACGACACAACACTGTGTCCTAAAGGACTAAGAAAAAAACTGCTCTCCAAAATTGTTTACCTGCAATTTAAAACAACCACTTTTAAAACAACAATAACTTTTACACATAACGTCCAACTACACCAACAATAAACAAACAAAAAATATCGACTGTTTCACAAATCCCCGCAAGCAAGAGTTTTACCACTCAATCCCAAACGTGTGCAAGGCTAAGAAGGGGGCAAAAAAACAACAAAAAACCCTGTTGCTGCAGGCTTCCCTTCTCTTAGCGATTTCACAGGGAAGGGAATTTTTCTGTTTGGAATCCCTGTGCCATGCCAAGTAAACACAGACATCACAAATCAAGTCACCCGAGGCTAGCTAGCAACATGCCCAATGGAGCATAAGCCAAGAGCTTTTATTCCTCTCCAGAGCTGCATCTCTAAGTTTCAGCTAGCCGCAAGGTATTATTGGCGTTCTGCCCGCATTCGTTTAAAACAGTTGCTTAAAAAAATAAAATAGAAAAGAAAGAGAGAAAAATAAAAGAATGTTGTTTAAGGATGTGGTGTCGCAAACGTGGAGCATTCCAAACCCAGGGAAAAAAAACAAACTTTCCTCTAAAACTGAACTTTGCTGTACTGAATTTCAGGATTATTTTGCATTTAGCAATTGTTTGTCGCATGTTGAAAAGAAAACACCAAAACTACATGGCCGTGTATGTTTTTGTTGATGTTTTTGTTGTTGTTATTGCTGATGCTGATGCTGCTGCTGTTGTTGTTGTTGTTGTTGTTGCTGCTGCTGCTGCTGTTTTTGTTGTTGCTGCTGCTGTTTCTGCTTCTGCTGTTGTTGTTGCTGCTGCTGCTGCTTCTGCGCTTTCCCCAGCTCAACACCATCGAGAAAAAGACAGGAGGGGAGGGGGGGGGAGTCTCCCAGATCACCCAGTATAATAAGCACTCTGTCTAACGCATGTCACCCATAATTACTGGGACTGAAAGTACACACCGGATAATAAGTTTGTGTTTTGACCAGTTTCGAGCACCTCATCCAAAAAGGCAGCGAGCCACACTCTAACTGCAGAGGTCTCTTTTTCTCTTTTCTTTTGTAGAAAAGTACAGGCTGGCTATGTTAATTAAGAGCTTACCATGGCTGAAGACAATCTCCACATAACAATTTCTTGTAAAGCATAACCACATGTGCATCCTCTCATCCAAAGGCTTGTAGAGCAAAAGAAAGCCAAACCCATTGGTAACACGAGAGCCACGCCCCCCCAACCCCCTACCTCCATCACCAAGAAAAAAAGGCAAGAAACAACAAACGCATAAAACACAATAAAACCCCAACCCTCCCCCCCCCCCCGCCCCCAACCCCTTCCCCCCCCAAAAAAAAAACCTCCAAAGAAAAACCAAACCCAATATGCCCCACCACACCACTCTCAATCAGACACCTCTGAGGTTTCCCAAACTCCCAGACCTTCAATCTCCATCACGTCACAAAATAATTCTCCACACTCTATCATATAACCAACCTAAACCAATCTACTACGCCCCCCCCCCTCCCCCCCCCTCCCCTTTGAGCCTCCCCCCTTCTCCACTCTCCCTCTCCACCCATCCATCCCACCCCCCACCCTCGCACCTACCCCCCACCGGGGCCCCTTTCTCCCAATCCTCACAACAGATACAGGGTCTTTCTATTCTGAGGTCAGGGTACTACTGGTCAGCCAAAGTGATCAAGTCACAGGTTGATGGATCGGGAAGGACAGGAGAGGAGCCCACAGACTGGTGGTGGTGGTGGTGGGGGTGGCGGGGGTGGTGGTGGTGGTGGTGGGGGGGGGAATCAGGTGACCGTTGGTCAAGCAGAACCTGAAGCCAAATAAGTGGAAGGGGTGTTGTATTCCTCCTGATGAGACAGATGAAGATGGACAATGGTCTAGCGTTAATCCTGTGTACGTGTGTGTGTGTGTGTGTGTGTGTGTGTGTGTGTGTGTGTGTGTGTGTGTGTGTGTGTGTGGTGTGTGTGTGTGTGTGTGTGTGTGTGTGTGTTTGTGATGGGGGATACGGGGGTGATCTAGTGTGTGTGTGTGTGTATGTTGTGTGTGGAGGGGGGGGGGTGTGTGGGTGGGGGGGGGCTGTAGTGTGTGTAGCGTGTGTTGTGTATATGTTTGTGTGTGTTGTTGTTTTTGTTGTTGTCTTCAAATTTAACGTCAGTTCCCTCTCAGTACTATTAGATGAGGAAAGTGGAAAGTGTAATGGAATTTAAAGAAGTGAGGGTATTTTATTTTATTATTATTTTATTTTATTTTATTTATATCACTTTATGTCACAGCAGATTTCTCTGCGTGAAATTCGGGCTGCTCTCCCCGGGGAGAGCGCGTCGCCAAAGTGCAGCGCCTACCCATTATTTCTTTTTCCCCTCAGGGATGGTGTCTAAAGAAAACACCTGTGTGCATGCTGTTGTTGTTTTTTAAAAAATAATTTTGTCATCCGACTCCTACCGGCACACAATGGCCTGCTCTTCCGAAAGGCGGAACGGGATTTTAACGTGTGCGCAAGATGTTCTGCGTGCGTTCGCACACGGGACCTCGGTTTATAGTCTCATCCGAATGACTTTGACATTCAGTTCGATTTTTTCGTCAAACTGGGAAGAAAGGGCGAGCTGGGTACGAACCCAGAAAATCGCGGTTTAAATATTGGCAGGCGAACGTCTTAACCATCCTGCCACCATCCTTCCTTAGGAAGTCTGTCTTCCTGTCTGTCTGTCTGTCTGTCTGTCTGTCTGTCTGTCTGTCTGTCTGTATGTATGTATGTCTGTCTATCTGTCTGTCTGTCTGTCTGTCTCTGTCTCTGTCTCTGTCTCTCTCTCTCTCTCTCTCTCTCTCTCTCTCTCTCTCTCTCTCTCTCTCTCTCTCTTTATCGCTCTCTCTCTTTATCTCTCTTTCTCTTTCTCTGTCTCTCTTTCTCTGTCTCTGTCTGTCTGTCTGTCTGTCTGTCTGTCTGTCTGTCTGTCTGTCTGTCTGTCTGTCTGTCTCGCTCTCGCTCTCTCTCTCTTCTCTCTCTCTCTCTCTCTCTCTCTCTCTCTCTCTCTCTCTCTCTCTCTCTCTCTCTCTCTCTCTCTCTCTCTCTCTCTGTATGTGTGTGTGAGAGTGTGTTGTGTGTCTGTGTATGTGTCTGTGTGTGTGTGTGTGTCTGTGTGTGTGTCTGTGCGTGAGTGAGTGTGAGTGTGTGTAAAACATTATTCGATTGAAAAAAAATGATATGCCTATTTTTTTGAAACATCTAGGATGTTTTATGTTGTTTTTTTCTGTTTTTTTTCTTTCTTTTTTTTGTTTTTTTTTTAATAATTATAATTCTATTGGTAGTATGTCTCCCCCCCCCCTCCAATAAGGATGCTAGTTTTAAAAAAAAATTCCCCTTCTATCCAAATGTATGATTTATATTACATGTACAATTTTTGATAGATAGTGGTGGATTGATGTTTTCGGTTGTCTAATTCATTTTGTTCTCTTGTTTGATCCTTATCTACTAACGCTTTTCTTTTTTTCCATAATCAAAAATATTTTATTGTGACTTCTGATTTTTGTCTTCTTAAAGAGTGCATTTTATTACCTTATCATATATAGTGTCCTTTATTCTTGTGTGTTGTTTGGTACTGCGTAAAGTCTTATTGTTTAGTATATTTTCAACTTGATGTATCGCTGAAAAGGGCGGGGACTGGATGTAAAAAAGCACACGAGTGCTTATCTATTATCCACGAATAAAAGACTTTGCCTTGCCTTGCCTTGCCTTGCCTTGCCTTGTCTCTCTCTCTCTCTCTCTCTCTCTCTCTCTCTCTCTCTCTCTCTCTCTCTCTCTCTCTCTCTCTCTCTCTCTCTCTCTCTCTCTCTCTCTCTCTCTCTCTCTCTCTCTCTCTCTCTCTCTCTCTCTCTCTCTCTCTCTCTCTCTCTCTCTCTCTCTCTCTCTGTGTCAGTCTGTTTTTTGTATGTCTGTTTCTGTCTGTCTGTCTATCTGTTTCTCTCTCTCTCTCTCTCTCTCTCTCTCTCTCTCTCTCTCTCTCTCTCTCTCTCTCTCTCTCTCTCTCTCTCTCTCTCTCTCTCTCTCTCTCCTCTCTCTCTCTCTCTCTCTCCTCTCTCTCTCTCTTCTCTCTCTGTATCTCTCTGTATCTCTCTGGGCTCATGCAACAAAGATGCCCCGAAGACAAGGAAAACAATATTGGGATCTTTATTGCGCACAGCCCAGAAAATGTCCCTGCCTCTTCCCTTTCTTCTGAATCCTGCTACAACTCCTCCTCCCCCTTCCTCTCCACTGCTTTTACTTTAATTATTATACGCACACACAGACGCGTGCGCGCACAAGTGCGTTCACATACATATATGCACACACCTCACACCCCTCACACACACTCATTCCGTACACACACACACATACACACATATCCTTCTTTCTACAGCATTTAATAATTTTTGATTCACACATAAATACACACACATACATGTACATAAACACACGAACACACACACACACACACACACACACACACACACACACACCACACACACACACACACACACGCACGCACGCGTGCGTGCGCGCGCACACTCACACGTACACACACATACACACACATGCACACACATGCACACAGTAACCGTTCTTTCTGCAGCTCCTAATGATTTTTAATTTACACACACACACGTACACACACACGCACACACACACACACAAACACACTTAAACACACACATACACACCTGTATATACAGACACACATGTACACATGCATTCTAACAACTTCAAACTTTTATTGTTGTCATTGTTATTGACACAACCTAGCTTGTTTTACATACGATTGTAGTGCAAATTAATGCAGGTGTTACAGCAGAATATGTGTGTGTTTGTATGTATGTAAGTGTGTGTGTGTGTGTGTGTGTGTGTGTGTGTGTGTGTGTGTGTGTGTGTGTGTGTGTGTGTGGTGTGTGTGTGTGTGTGTGTAAGTGTGTGTGTGTATGTGTGTGTGTTTGTGCCTGCCAAGAAAGCGAACAATCCGGGACGGAGTGTGCGGTGGTTTGAAACCCGTTTGGGCCCAAATCTTTTCCCCCATCCCTTAGACCATGAGTCGTGGTCTGGCTGCTCGTCTTTCGGATGAGACAATAAACCGAGGTCCCGAGTGTTACACATCATTACTCAGTGCACGCAAAAGAACTCACTACAACAAGAGGGTTGTCCCTGGCAAAATTCTGTAGAAAAAAAACCTATCTGATAGGCACACAAATACATTCACAGACGAGGAAAAAGAAGAAAGAAAATAATGAGTATCGCTGCACTTGTGGCGACGCGCTCTCCCCGGGTAGAGCAGTCCGGAATTCACGCAGAGAAATCTGCTGTGACATAAAGTGGTATACATAAATAATGAATAAATAAATAATTTCCAAAAAAGGTGGGGGGAGGGGGGTGTTATTTATACTGAC
>CM060323.1:34949041-34956859 GCA_030674155.1 Stramonita haemastoma | reverse complement strand
CATGAAAAATACGATGAGGTTGAATTTGACTGAAAAAATAAATCTACCACCATCTTCATCAAAATAGTTCCAAAAACATAAGTTTTGATAAAAGGGGGGGAAAAAAAACAGCACAACAAAAAAAACCCCCAACTAACACACACACACACAACACACACACACACACACACACACACACACAACACCACACACACACACACAACCCCACACACCAACACAACCCCAGGGGGGAGGGGAAAAAGAGAAGGGGGGAGGGAGGGGTATAATTGGTTTATTATTTTTGTGCTTTCAAGTGGATTAGGAGGTGATTTTTAAAGGTAGTCAATGATTGGTGCTCTTTTTTAATTGAATCGGGAAGGGGGGGGTTTTCCACGACAGGGCCTGGTTTGTAAACTAGATTTTAAAACAAGTTTTCTTGGGATTGGGACATTGGTTTTCAGTATTTTGGAATGTTTCTTTGGGGAACTTATCTTTTAAAGGAGTGGGGAAGCCCCCTGCCATTTTCTTTAACATCGTATGTTTTTGGGATATTTTAGTCTTTTTTTGGGGGGAATATTTAATGAGAAAAATTTTCCCCTTCAAGTAAGGTTTTTTTTTTTTTTCAGAATTTTTAAGTTTGGAGCACGTTTTTTTTAAAGATTAAAAAACGGTTTTTTTGGTTTTACGGGCGAACCCAGGGGGGTTGAGGCATAGTTATTGAGGATTTATGTAAGCTTTGGGAAAAATAATTTTCCTTTAATTGTAGTCAAGGAAATGTTAATTTTAGTCAATTGGTATCTCTTTGGGCAGATATTTGCATAGATGAGATATGTGGTAGAAACCCAGTGAGATTTTCAGATTGTTATCCTGAAATTTGTGATGAGAGGTTTGTTCTTGCTTCCTTTTTTTTTTTGGAGAGGAGAGAGAGGAGGGAAGGGGGGGCGAGGGGGAGACGGGGGGACGGGGCCGGAGAAAAGGGGAGAGGGAAAGGGAGGGGAGGGGGGGAATTTCCCTTTTTTTTGGGGGGCCTTTTTTTTTTTTTTTGGGGGGGTTTTTTTTTTTAAAAAAAAAGGGGGGGGGTTTTTTTTAAAAGGTTTTTTAAAAAAATTTTTTTTTAAACCAAAAAAAAATTTTTAATTTTTTTAAATTTTTCCCTTTTTTGGGGATAGGAAAAGGGGGGGAAAAAAATTTTTGGGTTTTACCGGAATTTATAAAAAGGGTTTTTTTCTTTTTTTTTTAAAGAAATTGGGGGGGGGGGGGGGGGGTTTTTTCCCCGGGGTTTTTTTTGGGGGGCCCCCTTTTGGGGGGGGTTTTTTTTTTTTTGGGGGGGGGGGGGGGGGAAAATTTTTTTTTTTTGGGGGGGGCCGGGGGTTTGGGGGGGGAAGGGGGGGGGAAAAAGGGTTTAAAAAAGGGGGGGGGGGGGGGGGGGGGGGGGGGGGGAGGGGGGGGGGGGGGGTTTTTTGGGGGGGGGTTAGTTTGGGGAAAGGGGGGGGGGGGGGTTGGGGGGGGGGGGGGGAAAAAGGGGGGGGGGGGGGGAATTTCCCGGGGGGGGGGGGGGGGCGGGGGGGGGAAGGGGTTTTTTTTTTGGGGGGGTCGGGGGGGGACCCGGTTTTTGGGGGGGGGGGGGGAAGGGGGGGGGGGTTTTTTTTGGGGGGGGGGGGGGGAAAAAAAATTTTTTTTTTTTTGGGGGGGGGAGGGGGGAAAAAAAAGGGGGGGGGGGGGGTTTAAAAAAAGAAAAGGGGGGGGGGGGGGGGACGGGGAGGGTAATTTTTTAAAAGGGGGGGGGGGGGAAAAAAATTTTTTAAAAAAAAGGGGGGGGGGTTTTTTTTGGGGGGGGGGGGGGGGGGGGGGGGGTTTTTTTTTTTGGGGGGGGGGGGGGGGGGGTAAAAGGGGGAAAAAAAAAAAAAAATTTTTTTTTTTTTTCCCCTTTTTTTTTTTTGGGGGGGGTTTTTTTTTTTTTAAAAAGGGGGAAAGGGGGGCCCCCTTTTTAAAAAAACCCCCCAAAAAAAACCCCCCCCAAAAACCCCCAAAAAAAAAAAAAAAAAACTTTTTTAAAAAAAAAAAAAAAAAAAAGGAACCGGGCCTTTTTTTTTTTTAAAAAAGGGGGGGTTAAAAACCCCCCCCTTTTCCCCTTTTCCCTTTTTTTTTTTTTTTTTTTTTTTTTTTCCCCCCCCCCCTTTTTTCCTTTCCCCTTTTTTTTTTGGGGGCCCCGGGCCTTTTTTTTTCCCCCCTTTTTTTTTTTGGGTTTTCCCCCGGCCCGCCCTTTTTTTTTTTTTTTTCCCCCCATTTTTTTTCCCCCCCCCCCCCCTTTTTTCCCCCCCCCCCCCCCCCCCCCCCCCCCCCTTTTTTTCCCCCCCCCCCCCCCAAACCATTTGTTTTCAGGTTTAAAAAACCCAAGTTTAATTTCTTTTTTACGATTAAGGGGGGTTTAAAAAAAAAACCCTTCAGAAGGCCCCCTTTTTTTCGTTTTGGGGGAAGACGGACCTTGGGCTGACAGATAGATACACAGAAAAAAACAAAAGGGCGATCAGAAGGGAAAAAGACCCAAAAAGACACAGGCAGAAAGAACAAATAAAAGACAAGCAGGGGAAGAACCCGGGTTTACAGAGTGAAAGAAAAATAGAACCCAAACTTTGAATTTCCAAAGTCTGTCTGTCTTTTCTGTCTGTTTGGTGACAGTAAAAATTGTTATGGTGGATTGCCCCAAAAGGGAAAATTTCATCTCTCTCTCTCTCCCCTCTCTCTCTTTTCTCTCTTCTCTCCTTCTCTTCTTCCTTCCCCTTCTCTCTTTTATCTCTCCTTTTCTCTCTCCCCTCTTCTCTCTCTCTCTTCTTTCTCTCTTTTCTGTTTGTTGTCTGTCCGTCTGTCTGTCTGTCTGTTGTCTGTTGCTGTTTTGCCCGTCTTTTTTTTTTTTTTTTCTGTTTTTGTCTGTCTTTTTCCCCTCTGTTTTCCCGTGTTTTTTTCTGGGCTGTCTTTCTTTTTGTCTGTCTGTCTGTGTGTTTGTTGCCTGTCTGTTTTCTCTCTCTTTTCCCCCCCCCCCGGTGGGGGTTCCCCCCCCCCCCCCCCCCCCCCCCCCCTTACCCCCCCTTTTTCCCTCTTTTCCCCCCCCCCCTCCCCCCCCCCCTCTTTTCTCTCTCTTCTTTTTTTGTTTTTCGCGCGTGCATACGTGCAATTGGGGTTTTTTTTTTTTGGTTGCGGTTTTAGGGGTGCATTGGGGTAATTTTTTGTTTATTGCATGAAATCTCATTAGTGCATTTAAAACACGGATGAAGATAGCATGGAGAGTCGAATTGCAAAATATGACAAACAAATTAATGGAAATTACAAACTTTGTGGAGACAAAAAAAAAAACAGGTGCAGCAGCTGCAGCAGCAGCAGCTGAGCAGCAGCAGCAGCAGCAGCAGCAGCTAGCAGCAGTAAACATTCAATCAACATTTTCCTAAGTGCACACGCACTGCTGAAAAAAAGGTTAAGAACTGCGAGGAGTGGAGGAAGTGGCTGCAATATCTTCAGTGATGCTCCCTAACAGTCTTAACAGTCTGCTGCGGGATAGAGGCAGGAGCAGGAGTAGGAAACGCAATGGATTGTTTTGAAAAGATAGTGATGTTACAGTCAAGAAAGTTCAAGCAGTTCAAGGTTGGGTTGGTTGGTTGGTTGGCTGGTTGGTTGTTTTGTTGTGTCCGCGGTTGGGTGGTTGAATTTTTTGGTTTTGTTTTTGAGGTCACTGTTCCAGGGATTTTTAAAAAAATCTTTTATCTCCTTTCTTTTTGCTTTTTTGTTGTTAACAGACTCCCTGAACAAAAATAGCGGTCAGATTTGAAACCATGAATGTGGGTAATAAAATGTCTGAGGTTTTATTTCTAGAACATCCCTCCCCTACTCACCTACCTACCCACTCCTTCCCGACACTCAATGTTTTCGAAAAGGTTTTTTTTTTGTGTGTGAAAACTGTTTCTGTTCCACTTGCCCATGCTTTAAATGTACTATGGTGGTACATCTGTTACTGAAAAACTACAAAACTAAGATCAAATTAATCTTTTAGAGGATAAAGGTAAAGGTTGTCCCATAAACCTAGGCGGTGTACGGGAGCGAGGCATCAGAGACCTCAGCTTCTCTAGGGGCCAGCATATTGACGGCGGCGCCCATCTCCTCCCCCTCGCTGCTTTACCTTCCCTGATCATGAATAGGACAGGTACTCATTTACAGCTGGGTTAACTGGGGGACAGTACTGAAGCCAACGTGTGCAAACCCTCACCCATTCGATTGGTAGCCTCGCTCAATGCTGCTTAACCTTAGCTGGGGGAAAAGCGACGTTGCTCTGATCACTGAGCTATCCCAACCCTTGATAAAAAGTTAAACAATATAATCTCTTTTCGAAAATCTAATATGACAGTATTTTAGTGTCAAATTAGCGTTTCTATTTGCAAATTAGCGATAGCTTTTTTTTTTTTTTTTTTTTTACCTAACTTGTATATCACAAAAATCAAGAAGCATTCACTTGATAAAGATTAGTAAAACAATCATGCAACATACAAACAGAAATCAAACTGCTGAAGAAATGGAAAGAAAAAAATAGGAAGCGGAGACAAAGTGAAAATCAACCAGCTTTTGTCATCTACCTGTGGAATAGAGAGCACAGTAAGAACAGAAACTCAAAAGACAAAACTGAAAAACCTCAGTTTCATGACTCCAATAGCCTCTCATAATATGACTTCATCAAACTTTTGTGTATACACCCCTTCCAAGGTAGCTTGTATCTTTGGGTTTTGACACATCTAAACACTAATATTAAACACGATCCACACAGACCAAGAAAAAGAAAAGATTCAGTTCAGATTAATTGTCATGAAAGAATAGACACCAAAAAAATTTCGAGATTTTCATCATCAAATTAATACTCGTTTTTTGTTATGATACTTTAAGGGTTTTATACCACAAAAGTGACACAGCAGAACTTCTGATTAAACTAATCTCTCGCCTCTTTTTCAGTTTTACGGTTTTAATTTTGTTCTGACCTGATTCATTGTTTATGAGCAGTCTTGAATTAAAAACCAAAATTAAAAAAAAAAAACATTGGAGCCCTTCTAATGTTTCAGGTTTTGCAAGCAAAGCAGCCTGCTGGTATCCTACATTTCAGTTCCCAGATTCAACAGATATAGGGAAAGGTGATGGTGTTCCCATAACCTATGCGGTCATTGGGGAGCAAGATGTCAGAGACAGACCTCAGCTTCTCTAGGGGCCGGCATATTGAGGGCGGCGTCCACCTCCTCTCCCTCGCTGCTTTACCTTCCCTGAGCTGTCCTGTCTCCAGTACCCTTGTGCAAACGCATGCAGAACGTCTTGCATAGCAAACACAGAGAAATCTAACGGAAAGTGGTTTACAAAGCAATTTAATATGATACAATACGAAACAACACTACAACAACTTAACACAACGCAGTACAGCGCAACACAATAAAAAACAACCTAACCACCTCTCTTTCAGCACTAAGTCATTCCCTTCCCCCGCATAGCCATCACAGATGTGAACACCGAAAGTACACACACTGACTATATAAAGATCGGGGTCAAAATAACGGTCAAACTTCACTCTGCCCCGAAGAGGTCAGTGACGAGGTCAATATTATTTTGGGGTCAATTACTTCAATTCAGGGTCAGGTATTTCGGGAGAATACAGAATTGGATTTCCTTAGAACAAAAGCCCTTAGTGTGAAATCAAGATCGCGATACAACTTCTTGAATAGATTGAGGTCAATGGCAAAAGCTAAGAGGTTTCGATGTTCGTGACCGAAACTGGGGGCAGACTTATAGGTCAGGGGTTATGTTGTCAGAAAAAACTGGACAATGCTAAATGCTGGCTTTGTTCCTCGTTTCCCGGCTAAAGCTCTGCAGTGCACCAACGGTGATATTTTATGTATGCGACCGTTTGGGGTGTTTTTTTGTCCAACATGAAAGTACCTGCATTCCAACTTCGGATATGCATGTTATGTCTGTTCGTGTTTCCATAACCCACTGAACGCTGATATAAATTAGGAGATTTTGAACGTGCATATTGTGATCTTCTGCATGTGTATAAACACGAAGTGGGTGAAGGCACTGGTAGGTCTGCACTTAAAGCTGATCTGGAAGATTGTAAAAATAAAATTTCACCCTTAATTCGCCAAAAACCACAAAGATTCGAACTCAGAACTTCATGGATCCATGGAGTTGAAGTGGAACAGTTTTATCCACTTGATTATAGCGTCCGTGGAATGACAAAATGTTATCTATTGTGAGACAAGGTTGCTTTTCCTTGTAAGAAAGTGCATATGTACGAATAATTCGATTCAGGGGAGCAGTTTGGTGCAACCTTTCAGCTGATAAAGTAACAAATTAGTTCTAGTTTTGTTTGAACAATATTTACATAGTAATACATCCCTTGTGTTTCCATGGATAGCGTGCATTACAAGCCAACATGAATAATCTGGTTTTAACTGCGTTTGGAGTAATAATATTTTACAGGTATTAATTCGTTATGAACCAATGATAAAATATAAGTCGTTTTACTTGAAAAAATGGCAATATGAAATTGATTCAAGTAGTGGGTGTGTGCGTTTTTTTTCTGCAAATAATTTTTTCAACATGAATTTTGAGAGAAATGTTTTCTAGTTTACCAGATACTTTTGTTTATCTCTCATCAACTCTTTAATGTTCTGGTCTAAGATAATTTACTGGTTGAATGTAGGTCGCTGTTTTTTGCCATTTCAAGGGAAGGAAACTGATATGATTAATGCGATGTGTTTGATAATGGGGGCGATATAGATTTCATTGTGTGCATTTCCGAAAGAAATGTTTATGAAAAAGCTATAAAAATGAAGAAGAAGAAGACTGTTACACAAAGTCATTTTATAACTTTTTTTCGACATCTGTGTCCTCTGTAAATTGTTAAGAAATAGTTCAGCTGTCAAATCACGATGATTATATTGTCTTAAGGTTGTAGAATTATTTATATGGATATACATTATATATAAAAATTAAGATATATATATATATTATATATATTTATACATTTGATATATGTATATATACATAACAAGTAAGGGCAAAGGTTGTCCCATAAGGTATATGATTGCAAGGGGGCAAAGCGTCAGAGACTTAAGCTTTTTAAGGGGCCAGCATATTGAGGGCGGCGCCCATCTCCTCTCCCTCGCTGTTTTACATTCCCTGACCCTAAAGAGGGTAGATATCCACTTAAAGCTGGGTATACTGGGGGGACTGTTACTGAAGCCAAGGCATGCCAAACGGTCACCCATCCCCTTGGTAACTACGCTCGATGCTGCCTGAGCTCAACTTGGGGATAGCAAGTGCTCTGACTACTGAGCTATCCTGTCTCCTATATTATATACTGTGGTAGTGACTTCTTGTTCTTGTTTCTTATAGTTTGGCTTACTTCCTGGGATAACCTGACGTTGAAGAAGTATATTTCAACTGTTCCATTCAGAGTCTGACGTCATCTGAGTTTGTGATAAATGGAATTGAATCCAATCCCACTTTCACATTTTCTCCACGTGACAAAGTTTCAGCTGGTCCTCCGTATATAAGTTATCACCAGAAGAGTAATGTCATCCATCTTTTTCTTCTTTTTTTTTTTTTTGGGGGGGGGGGGGGGGGGGGGGGGGCTGTAGCTTTTTTTTCGTCAGCGGAGTACTTTGTTTCCCTTCGAGAGTGACCATGTTTATTGAAAGAAATTTGCAAGAAGCAATTCGCTTGGTGCCAGCGGATCTTTTACACACGCTAAAATGTGTGGAGCATACAGGATTTCAGTGTATTGCATCAATGAAAAGGCTAGCTGGCACTTAG
>CM060323.1:34941541-34944041 GCA_030674155.1 Stramonita haemastoma | reverse complement strand
TTTAATAATAAGGGCAGATGTTTGCTCACACAAAAATTGACTGCTTCCGTGTTTGACACTATGATAATACGGCGTTTCAAAACTGCGCAGATTCAGTTTCTTTTGTTTTAAAGAGTTTAAATTAATCGGTGGGGTTTATGTAGACCGAACCAATATTCTTTAACATGATTTTTATAAGGTTGTTTGTAGAGAGACAGACTAGGTCTTGTTAAATTGAAAATGTTGTGAATTGGTTTTGTTTTGTTCGTTTGTTTAATATTTCCTAGAAGGAGGAAAGGGGGAATGTAAGATGCTAGGAACGATAAATCTAGTGTTATCTTTCTTTTGTACAGAAAAAAACATATATTTTGATATTTGTTTGGGTTTATTTTTCACTTTTTCGTAATTGCTTCTGTAGAAAATCATCAAGATTATGTAAGGTGTGGTGTGTGGTGTGGTGTGGTGCGGTGTGTGCGTTGGTGTGGTGTGGTTGGTGGTGTGGTTGTGGTGTGTGTGGTGTGGTGTGGTGTGGTGTGGTGCATGTGTGTGTGTGTGTGTGGTGTGTGTGTATGCGTGTGCGTGTGCATGTGTGCATGTGTGCGTGTGTGTGTGCGCGCGCGTATGACTGTGTGTCTAGCTGTGTCTGTGTATATGTGTGTGTGTCTGTTTACATGTCTGTCTGTGAGTACTCACCTGTAAATGTTTATGCAAGTGTGTCCGTGTAGGAGTCAGCATATATGTTCATGTACGCATGCGTGTGTGTGTTCACGTCATGTTTACGTGCGTGTGTGCATACCTGCACGAGCACCCTGTGTATGTGTGTGCGTCTGTCTGTCTGTCAGTCAGTCTGTCTGTGTGGTCGTGCGCGAGTGTGCATGTGTGCTTGCATGTGTTTCTGTATGTTTTGCGTGCGTACGTGTACACGTAATTGCATGCATGTGGGTGTATGTTATCGATTGTACCATCGAGAAAAGACTGTAAAAACAAAAACAATTCGCATACGGTGAAGTGCCTAAAAAGAAAATTGCACTCAGATAAAAAAGATTGCTTCAGTACAGTAAAACGCACATAATAGGAGTCATTTGGGAGGTAACGCACAACATAAAGTGATGTGATGAGAACAGTGAAAACAGCAACGAGTTGCGCATTACTATCAGGAACGAACTGGAAATCTGTATAATAACTGAACAGACACAAATGAGTGTTTGCGAAAGCACGCACTCATACATACATGCACACACACACGTGTATGCCAACACGCACATACACACTACACACGCGTGTGCACGTTCACATACGAGCGCGCACACACGTGTACGCGTGCGTAAACATAACCATACAGAAAGACACGCGTAGACACACACAAGCACTTACACACACACGCACGCGTGTGCACGCGCGTGAGCACACTTGCACGAACGCGCACAGAGGGACGCACACATATGCACACACACACATGCTCACAGAGAAATGAAATACATGCATGCAAGTGGATGCACACAAAGATAGTTACATACACACAAACATGCTTGTACGCACGCACCTGCACACACACATATATACACGCACACATACAACACACACATGCACACACACACACACACGCGCACGCACACATACACACACACACCTACAGGGCACAAAGATTACACACATACGAGAGCAAAATGCAGGCATGCATGTACGCATGCATGATTTCTGTCCTACAGCGATTTTTGTCAGCGGGCAATTTACATGACATGCATATACATGACACATTAAAGAATAGCCAAAAACGAGGACAAAGAAAGACAAACAAAAAGTTTATTTTTACTAAGAAAAAGAAAAGAAGAAGAGACAAAAATAAAAAGCAAGAGAAAACAAAATTTTCATCAAAGACAGAAAAAAAGAAAAAAAAGAAAGAGAGAAAAAAGCAAAGAGAGAGAGAGAAAGAAAGAAAGAAAGAAAAGAAAGAAAAGAAAAGAACGAAAGAAATACAGACAGAGAAAAGAAAGAAAGAAAGGAGAAAGAAGTACGGACAGAAAGGCAAGAGAAAAAGAAAGAAAGAAAGAAAGACAGACAGAAAGAAAGAGAGAGAGAAAGAAAGAAAGGAGAAAGAAGTACGGACAGAAAGGCAGAGAAAAAAAGAAAGAAAGAAAAACAGACAGACAGACAGAAAGAAAAGAAAGAAAAAGAGAAAACAAAGAAACAGAGAAGAAAGAACGAAAGAAAAAAAGAACTACAAGAAAACAAAAACAAAAAGGATACTGTAACTAACCTTTACATTAAAGAAGAAAAAACAACAACTTGATATGAGAGGAACCAAACATACACACACACAACAAATCAGAAAAGAAAGAGGAGAGAACGAAGGAAGAAAAAAAATACATGATTTTGATTTATTCTTTTATTCTTTTATATCGAGGATAATGGAATAAGCACTCTTGTGCTTTTTTACATCCAGTCCCCGTGTGTATGCAGTTTTGTACATGTCATCTGTTCCCACCGGCACACGATGGCTTACTCTTACGAAAAGCGGAAC
>CM060323.1:34931541-34936541 GCA_030674155.1 Stramonita haemastoma | reverse complement strand
GACAGACAGACAGACAGACAGAAAGACAGAAAGAAAGAAAGAAAGAAAGAAAGAAAGAAAGAAAGAAAGAAAGAAAGAAAGAAAAAAGAAAGAAAGAAAGAAAGAAAGGTTAGAGAGAGAGAAAGAAAAAAGATTGAAAAGAGGAAAGAAGGATTAAAAGAACAAAAGAAAGAAAAGAAAAAAAGATTGATAAAAGAGAGAAAGAGATATTAAAAGAACGAAAGAATGACAGACAAAATAAAGACAAAAGAAAAGGGAAGATTACCTTTAAAAAAAAAAGATGAAAAAGGAAGGAAAAAAAAGGAAAGTAAAAACGAAAACAAAGAAAACAAAAAAATAAAATTAAAAAATGACGAAACAAAGAGAAGAGAAAAAAAAGCAAGAAAACAAACCAGAAAAAACCCTAGATTAACAAAAAGCAAAGACAATAATAACACCATAAAAACCAAATAACGGAAGGGAAGAAGCCTAGAAAGGAAAGAAAAGACAACCACCCACCCTCCCACCCCCACTCTTACCCCCCTTAACACAAACACCTAAACGAGAAGAGAAAAGAAAAGGACCTAAAAAAAAAAAAAACGAGGACGCCCACGCTTCAATATATTCTAGGATTCCTAATTCCAGACAGCCACAAATCACAGATAAGATATGGGGTGGTTTATCTTCTCAGGGTAAAAGAAATATAGACAAAAATAATCTAAACAGTCTCCATCACCGCTATTGTCGGTAAAACCTCCACGCAATGCCACCGGAGTTCGCCATCTTTCTCTGTCTCTGCTGAGGTTCTACGACCTTTCTGTCACTCTCCTCCCTCCCAGACCACTGATCTCAGTGATGTTGGCAATGTAGGATGTTGGTGGTCTGCCTCTTCTTTTTTTTCTGTCTGCCCCAACTTTACCTTGGAGAATCGCCAGTGTGTTTCTGTTTGCATGACCAACATAATCTCAGCCTGCACTTATCAATGTCGGACAACGTTAATTTGTCTTTGCACTGAGAGTCCATCAAGACTGAATTCATTTGTTCTCCTGTTTGACCATTTGACTCTTACAAGTCGTCTGTGGAACCACAGTTCGACTGCGTTTATTTTTTGTCTTCTTTCCAATTTTCAGTTGTGTCCAGGCTTCTTGACCCATACAGTAATACAAGCCAAATAAATTTGATTTTGACAATTTTAATTTTGTGATCTTTAGGGACGCCTTTGTCTTTTCATCTGTTGTTTCAACTAAATCATTTTTTCTTGGCTATACTGATTCTAGCCTGGACGTCATGTAGACAGAATTCATTAGTTTCTTTTAGGTCTAAACATTTCAACATTTTGAACGTGTTCTAGATCTGTTACAGTGGCTGTGATATTCTGAAGGGGGTGACTGAACCAATTATATGGATCTATTTGGAGGATTTTTAGTGTCTTTTTATGAAAAGACATGACAAAAAATAAGACAAAAAAAACAGTTCTAGAAGGACAAATCATGACGGGTAAGAGAAAAAGACATTACGTAATAAAGTCAAAGATGGGGCATAACGGAAATCAAGAGAAATAACCGTAAAGAAAAACAATGAAGAGAGGAAGGAAGAAAGAAAACAGAAAGAAAGAGAAAAAATCCCGCAAAGAGCATTCACTGAGCTATAGCAAGAACAAAGAGAGAGACTTTTCAAATTCAAATTCAAATTCTAATACTTTTATTTCTCAAAGACAGACAACTTCACACGGGTTACGAGCCATACATAAAAAACAGAAAACATGCAAACATAATATCACGAAAAATACTGCAATCACATATTCAAACATCAGCTTCGCATACATCGCAATATAAAAAGTACCCACAAATCACAATACCTCAGCCAGTCATTAAGTCACACAAATAAATTTCAAATACGCCCGTGTGTGTGTGTGTGTGTGTGCGCGCGCACACACACACACACACACACACACACAACCCCCAACACACAAACACCTTACACACACACCACACAAACACACACACACACACTTACACACACACGCACGTTGGAAACACTGGACACATGCGCACAGCATTTTCATGACATAAAACATTTGTAACAGACAGATAAATGTAAGGTGCCTGTACCTGTTTTTACATGGCTGTCATTTTCAAACATGAGTGCCCGTACACATAAAATAGTTCACGCACTAATACAAAACCACCACAGTAAAAACAGTCGGCACATATCTATCAAAGGTATTACTAGCACTTACTCTCTCACATGCAGCACAATCACAGTAAATAATACGCTTTTTACAACAGAACAAAAGAAAAACCTGCGGCTGCCCAGCTGTGAAGCACCACAGAGACAGAGAGAGAGACAGAGCGGGGGAGAAGAGAGCTAGAGGGGATGAAAAGATAGAGAGAGAGGGAGGGTGGAAGAGAGAGAGATAGAGATGATAAAAGAGAGGGAAGGAGAGAGGAGGGGGGGGGGGAGACAGACAGAAAGATAGGCAGGCAGGTAGACAGACAAAAGGAAACATAGATAGACAGAGACAGATAGACAAAGACAGACAGACAGACAGAGACAGAGAGACAAGCAGACAGACAAACTGACAGTCAGTCAGACAAATAAGGAAAAGACAGACAGTCGGCCAGACAGAAAGTCAGTCAGACAGAGAGATATCGACAGATAGACTGTTTAGAACAGAGAGACAGAGGTAATTGTGTAAGAGAGAACAGAACGAACAGGGGAAAAAAAACGAAAGAAAAATAATTCAACGAATAAACAGAGAGATTAAAAACAAAACAGACACCTGGAATAGAGAAAAGTAACAAATAAATCAAATAAAAAAAGACAGAAAGAAAGACAGACAGACGGACAGGCAGATAGACAGACAGAGAAACAGACAGAGACAGAGACAGAGAATATTTTCTTTATCACCCTTTAATCTTGTTAAAAATTTAGAACGCTTAGCCTATCCTAATTTTCTCGGGGTAGGGTCTGAGATTGTATCAACGAGGATCATCATCATTGTTGTTGTTGTTGTTGTTGTTGATGTTTTGATGATGATGTTGTTGTTGATGATGATGATGATGATGATGATGGCGGGAGGACGGCGGCGGCGGTGGTGGTGGTGGTGGTGGTGGTGGTGGTGGTGGTGGTGGTGGTGGGGTGAGACGATGACGACACACGACGACAGACGACGACGACGACGACGACGACGAGACGACGAGACGAGACGACGATGATGATGATGATGATGATGATGATGATGATGATGATGATGATGATGATGATGATGATGACGACGACTGACGACGACGACGACGACGACGACGACGACGACGACGGCGACGACGACGACGACGACAGTCATTTAAGTCTCAAGGAGATTTGTGGTTTAGAGATTGCAGTGAACTCTATGGCAACGAGATGCTTGAAACGACTGTCATTCTCACGTTAGCTACCGGCACTCGCCGTGGGGTGTGGTGGGGTGGGGGGTTGGGGGGGGGGGGTCGTGGCCATCAGCCTCGCAACATCACGATTGGATAATGATAGCAATAATGACAGTGTTGACCTTGCTTTGATGGTTGTTATTCATGGTTGTCCTGTGGTGGTGGTGGTGGTGTGGTGTGTGGTGTGGTGGGTGGTGTGTGGTGAAGGAGTGATAGTGGTGATGGTAGGTTAGTGGTGGTGTGGTAGTGTCCGCAACATGACAATAATTATCGAGGTCGATAGCGATCGATAATGAACAGTGAAATGTCTACATTGTTTTGTCTTGTTATTCTGGCTGTTGTTATTGCGGTTGTTGTTGTTGTTGTTTTTGACGATGATAATGATGGTGAGGAGGAAGAGGAGAAGGAAAAGGCTGCTGATGCAACCGCTGTAGCTGCTGCTGCTTCTGTTGTTGCTTCTGCTGGGATAACTCAGTGGTCAGAGCACTCGCTTTCCCCAAGCCAAGGTTAAGCAGAATCGAGTGTGGTTACCAAGTGGATGGGTGACCGTGTGCGTGCCTTGGCTTCAGTACCCTTCCCCCAGTTCACCCACCTTAAATGGGTACCTGCCTCTTAGGGTCAGGGAAGGTTAAGCAGCGAGGAAGTGGAGATGGCGCCCGCCCTCAATATGCTGGCCCTAGAGAAGCCGAGGTCTTTGATGCCTCGCTCCCCTACGACCACATAGGTTATGGAACACCTTTACCATTACCCTTTATTACATAACATGCATATCTCTTTATAGCATATAAAATTGACCAAACAATACGTTTAAAAGTATTTAGATATTACGGGGGAACATTAAGTTTATAATAGTCAAAAGTATGATATTATAAAACTTTCATTCAGTTTAACATTGTGATCAAACCAGTTGATATTACTGCGTTTTACAATCCTAACCGCAAAGCGAAAAAGAAAAAAAACACAGTTAAGAATCATCCCACAATCTGACGCGATGGTAAGTGATGCATTAAAAGATCACCACAGTGCGAGCGTAAAAAGGAAAACTCCCACAATAACCAAACAGCAGTGCAGGGTTTGTTCTGGCCAGTAACCTCATAACAGCCAAACATGAATTTATTCCCTAAGGACTTGTCGCTTCTCAGATTGTATTAGAACAAGCCTAAGTGTCACTAGGACGGGTGACAACATCTACAAAGCGGCATGCACACGGGGACTGGGTGTAAAAATGCATACCAGTGCTTTTTTCATTATCCTCTAAAATAAAAGAAGAAAGATAAAAAGAAACAGAATAAAAGAGATCTAAAGGGGTTTTGTGTGTGCTAGCTGAGGTGCCTGAATGTCACAAAAGATGGGATATTGTTCACTGCCTTTGTGCTACAAAGCTTTTAAGGGTAAAAGCAATTTTGTGAAAATGTGAGTGAATGTGTGGAGGTATGTGGGGGATGCGTGTGTGTGTGTTTGTGTGTGTGTTGTGTGTGTGTGTGGTGTGTGTGTGTGTGTGTGTTGTGTGTGTGTGGTGTGTGTTGTGTGTGTGTGTGTTGTGTGTGTGTGGTGTGTGTGAGTGTGTGTGTGTGTGTGTGTGTGTGTGTGTGTGTG
>CM060323.1:34914041-34916541 GCA_030674155.1 Stramonita haemastoma | reverse complement strand
AGGTTGGTTGGTTGGTTGGGTTGTTGTTGGTGGTTGGTTGGTTGTTGTTGGTTGGTTGGTTGGTTGGTTGGTTGGTTGTTGGTTTGGTTGGTTGGTTGGTTGGTTGGTTGGGTTGGTTTGGTTTGGCTGGTTGGTTGGCTGGCTGGATGGCTGGATGTTTTGTTTGGTTAGCTGGTTGTTTTTGTTTATTTGGTTGGATGGTTGGCTGCAAACTGCATACTTGCTTGTTTTGTTCTGCCTGTCTGCCTGCATATCTCTCTGCTTGTCTGTCTCTCTGGTTGTCTGTCTCTCTGGTTGTATGTCTCTCTGGTTGTCTGTCTCTCTGCCTGCCTGCCTGCCTTCCTTTCTGCTTAGTTCGCAGTTTCGTGCTTTCATCCATTCGTTCGTTTGTTCGTTTATTGCATCATTCGTTCGATACCTTTTTTGGTTCAACACTCGCTCAATCAAAGCGTTCATTTGCTCTTTAAAACACACGCACACGCACAGAAACAGACACAGACACAGTCACAGACACACACACACACACACACACACACACACACACACACACACACACACACACACACACACACACACACAAGCACACACACGTTAAATGGATTATTGCGGTTCTTTTACACACACACATACACACACCACACACACACACCACCACACCACACACACACACACACACACACACACACACACAACACACACACACACACACACACACACACACACACACACACACACACACACACACACACACACACACACACACACACACCACACACAACAAACACACACACATACACACACAACCACACACACACACAAACACACACACACACACACACAACACACACACACACACACACACACACACACACACACACACACACACACACACACACACACACACACACACACACACACACACTTTAAATGCAAATGAGATTTCTTGTTGTTGTTTAGTTTTTTGAGGAGGGGAGGTTGAAACCCCAATCAACATAAGATTGACAATGGTTTGCCGTTTTGCGCTGAGTGGGATACAAAAAAAAAAGCTTTTAACATTAGGTTTGCTGTTAAAGGTTAGCTGAGCCCCCCGCCACCCCCCCAACCCCCCTCCCCTATCCCCCCCAGCCCTAAGGGTCTTAGCAACTTCCTTTTTAGTCTTCTTAGGATAACGACCTCCAGAGACAATCAATCAAACAGGTCACTTTGTGGTGCTAATAGTCTTTCCAGGGTAACAGGTGGGAAAGGAGGTCAAAGAGGAAAGGAAGATTAAGAAAGGGATGGGGAGAGAGGGGAGGGAGGGTAGACAGAGAGAGAGAGAGAGAGGGGGGGGGGTGGTGGTGGTGGTGGGAGATATGCAGAGACAGAGAGAGACAGAAAGGGGGAGGGTGACTAAGTAAGAGGGATAGGGAGGGTTGTGAGAGAGAGGATGTGTATGTGTGTGTGAGAGAGAGAGAGGTGGAGGGAGGGAGGGAGAGAGAGAGGGGGGGGGAGGGAGAGAGCGAGACAGAGGCAGAGAAAGAGACAGGGAGACAGAGAGATACGGAGAACAAAAGAGATAGACAGATGGAGAAACAAGAGACAAAGAGAAAGAAACAGGGAGATGGGGGAGAGGGTGGAGACCGAGAGAACGAGGATAGAGACAGAGTCAGACAGAGCCAGAGGGACAGAGGAAGAGAAAAGAGGGAAGAACATCAGGCAAGAGGATAAAGGTAGGGACAGACAGAAAGAAAAACAGTTAGACAGAGACAAAGCTAGAGAGACAGAGAAAGAGAAAAGAAGGACTGCAAGAAAGAGGATGAAGACAGAGACAGACAGACAATTAGACAGAGACAAAGAAACAGAGACAATAAAAAAAAGAGAAAAGAAAGGATATCAAGGAAGAGACATGCAGACAGACAGACAATTAGACAGAGACAAAGCTAGAGAGAGACAAGAAAAAGATAAAGGAAAGAAGGTTGTCAAGAAAGAGGATGGAGAAAAACAGACAGACAGATAATTGGACAGAAACAGACAAAGCTAGAGACACAAGAAAAAGAGAAAAAGAACGAAGGATATCAAGAAGGAAGATGAAGAAAAGAGACAGACAGACATTTAGAATGAATAAATGAAATCATATTTATTTTCCAAGGGTAATGATAAGAATAAGCATCCACATGCTTTTCTTTCATCTGGTCCTTGCCCTGATTGGGGGACAATCAGCAAATCAGATTTAGAGCTAGAGAGACAAGAGAAAGAAAGAGTAAAGATAAAGAAGGTAAGGATACAAGACAGAATTTATATTTTTAAAAAAAGAAAAAAAGAAAAGACAGAAGCTTCCCGATATGTTGTCTCTATGAATACCCTCTCCGATGCCAGAGGGGGTTCTGTTTTCAGCATCTTCACACCACTTGACTTAAAAATATATTTATTTGTTTTTTCATTTATTCATTTATTCTTTTATATCGAGGATAATGGAATAAGCACTCGTGTGCTTTTTTTTTTTTTTTTTACATCCAGTCCC
>CM060323.1:34894041-34909041 GCA_030674155.1 Stramonita haemastoma | reverse complement strand
TTTTATTGTCTTTTCCTACCGGCAAGCAATGGCCTAGTCTTGTGAAAGGTGGAACGAGTTTTAACGTGTGCACAAGAAGTTCTGTGTACGTTCACACGCAGGACCTGGGTTTATAGTCTCCTCTGAAGGACTTTAGGTGTGGAGTGTGTTCAGCACTGATGTCAACTCCGTGTGTGGAGTAGATAGATGTGACTTGCGTGTGTGTTTGTTCGTTCGTTCTTTTGATTTAACGTCTTTTCACTGTTATGATAATAAACGAAGACAAACAGATAGAGGGAAATGCAGGAGAAAAGCAGATGCTTGCGTGCGACTGAAAGGGATTGTTTTGTCACCTGTAGTGTGTGTGTGTGTGTGTGCACGCGCGCGTTTGTGTGTGTGTGTGCGTGTGTGTGTGTGCGTGTGCGTGTGTGTGTATGTGTGTAAGTGTGTGTGTGTGTGTGTGTGCGTGCCTGTTTGTGCATGTGTGCGCTGCGCATGCGTGGGTGGGTGGGTGAGTGTATTGATTGCATGCATGTGTGTGTGTGTCTTTCTGTCTGTGTTTGTGTGTATATGTGTGTGTGTGTGTGTGTGTGTGTGTGTGTGTGTGTGTGTGTGTGTGTGTGTGTGTGTGTGTGTGTGTGTGTGTGTGGCGCGCGCGCGTGTGTGTGTATGTGTGTGTGTGTGTGTGTGTGTGTTTTCAGTTTTGATTGCTCTTGTTGAAACGAGCTGTTTGTTCATCATTGCGTTTTCATTCAAGAAACCCCCCAAAACAACAACAATTAAAACAAAATGTGATGTCAATGTCAGTTCAAGAGTTATCAGAGAATATTGAAAGGTGAAAGAGGAGACACACAACAGTGTTTGTAATAGGAGCTCTTCTTTCAACTATGGAATGAACTCATCAAAAGCTTGTCTGAGATTTTGGGGGCTTGTTTTTATGTTCGAGTTAATGTTGTTTGGTTGGGGTTTGGGGAAGGGAAAGGATAATGTTTCAGAGTGTCTGATTTCCTTTGTTTTCGTGTTTTGATTTCATCCCAGCAGCGTACCAGTATGGTTGTGTTATTGTTGTTGTTGTTTTGTTTGTATTTTTTTTGTTTTGGTGTGTTCTTGCTTAGCGATTGTTGCCTAGTTTATGTTTGTCCATCGTGTTTAAGAACGACCTCCAAAACAGCAGAGGAGGCAGCTGCTGTTTCGGAAATTGGGCCGAAATGTAATTATAGTCGAGATGCCTTGCCCACAGCATACACACACACACACACTCACTCTCTCGGCCAAAAAGGACATTCAGCGTTGCAACGTTGAAGATGTTCTTCAAAGACCAACTAGCCGCCCAGGGCTGTAGCAACACATAATAGCCTAACGGTGCAAGTCCAGCTAGCTAGTCAGAGAGTCATAGTCGATCACTGAAGACTAAGCTGTAAAATGGAACTCCATGAATGAGAAAGCCAATAAGTCATAATACAGCCTCTCACTTTCCTGTTGCCCCCAGCGTCAATGGTTTAATGAAGAACTCTGATATTTAGATGCCCAATCGCCAAAGGCAATGCCCGGTTAAATAGCCTCGTCAACATTGAATGCAGCGGAGACACTTTACAAGACAGCAAAAAAAACAAGCACCAAAGAACTGTTAACATATAATGAAAAGGGAAATGGAAAAGGGAGAGAGAATGGGACTTGATCATAAATGAAATGATATGTTTTCGTTATAAATGATATGGAAAAGAAAAAACAACAGAGGATGCATGAAAATGTGTACATTTTTTTCTCCTAACTGAAGTAATTGAAAGATATGTAGCAGTAAAGAGCATACCCCCCCCCCCCCAGTTCTGGCCCCAGAAAGGAGAGAAAATTCCACTCACTCTTTATGCTGCTGCTACTGCTACTACCACCACTACTGCTGCTGCTGCTGCTGCTGATGTTGAGAGGGGGAGAGAGAGAGAGAGAGAGAGAGAGAGAGAGAGAGAGAGAGAGAGAGAGAGAGAGAGAGAGAGAGAGAGAGAGAGAGAGAGAGAGAAGAGAGAGAGAAACACACACATACAACCAGACAGACGTAGACAGACAGACAGACAGACAGACAGACTCACACACACACACAACACACACCACACATACACATACACACACACACACACACATACACATACACACACACACACACACACACACACACACACACACACACACACACACACACACACACACACACACATGCACACACACAGACATAGAGAGAAAGGGAGGGGGAGAAAGAGAGAGATAGGGGGGAAGTGTTCTTTCAAAAATTGCCGATAATTCCAGGAGTCAAAGAAGTTTGAAATAAGTGTTTGGCTAACACAAGCAGATCAACCCTTTCCATGAAGACAAAACAAAACAAAATATAATTCAACTGCTTGTATCCTTCAGACCTTAAACGATAGAACAAGACATCGATTTTTTATTGTTTGTTTTCAAATAACATCCCTTGCCATGAATACTATACAATTTATTCCTTTGTTCTTAACTCTTTCTTTAATTTCGAAGATAATAGTCTAAGCACTCACATGCTTTTTTTTTTTACATCCAGCCCCCCCCCCCCCCCCCCCCCCCCCCCACCGTGTGCGTGCAGTTTGTTTTAAAAAATAAATCTTGCCATCTATTCCCACCAGCACCACACAATAGTGGCCTACTCTTACGAAAAACGCAACAGGTTTTAACGTGTATGTGCGCAGATGTCCATCTTCGGGCTACTTCAGTTTGACCCTAACCAATGCACAGCAGTGTGTATGTGGGCAGCAGAGCTATTATTTTCTTCCCGTAATCAGCGCACGGCTCGTGGGGAACATGTTAACGAACGAACAAACGCTGCATACACTCTCAGATTTTCCTTTATAAAGCGTAGTAGCAGTAGCAGTAGCATAGTAGTAGTTTGTAGTAGTAGTAGTAGTAGTAGTAGTAGTAGTAGTAGTAGTAGTAGTGGTGGTGGTGGTGGTGGTGGTGGTGGTGGTGGTGGTGGTGGGGGTGGTAGTAGTAGTAGTAGTAGTAGTAGTAGTAGTAGTAGTAGTAGTAGTAGTAGTAGAGAGGTAGGAGGAGTAGAGAGAGAGAGAGAGAGAGTAGTCGTAGTAGTAGTATCGTAGTAGTCGTAGTAGTCGTAGTAGTAGTAGTAGTAGTAGTAGTAGTAGTAGTAGTAGTAGTAGTAGTAGTAGTAGTAGTAGTAGTAGTAGTAGTAGTCCATCATCAGTGACATACAGGTCTTTCAACCTCTGGTTCTCACGATGGGGGAGGTCGGGGGGGAGGGGGGGGGTTGCGCGTTGAAGGAGTGACCGGTAGAATTGTCGACAATCCATACACTCCCAAGACAACGACACACAGAAGAAGCATACACCCACACACACACACACCACACCACACACACACACACACCACACACACACACACACATACACACACATACACACACACACCACACTACACACACACACACACACACACACACACACACACACACACACACACACACACACCACACACACACACACACACACACACACACACACACACACACACACACGTACACCGGAGGTCGTGGGCTGTGGGCAGTAATGGCTGATTCTCACACAGAAACCAATGACCGATGACTAGACCCAATACCTCCTTCTGTCCATTTTTTCTGTCCATTTTCGGCGTAGAAAGATGTGGGCGATCGAAGATGGTAAAGTATTTTTAGTAGCTAGTTAGCTAACCCCACCTTACCTAACATCCTCCGAACACGTTAAAACCAGTTCCGCTTTTTGGAAGAGTAGGTCATTGTGTGCCGCGTAGGGAACGGATGACAACATCGACAAATAATCTGCATACATATGGGGAGCTGGATGTGAAAAACCGAAGCATAATAAATGCTTATTCTATTATCCTCGATATAAAAGAATAAAGAAATACCTTACATCATGCGGACATGTTAAAACCTGTTCCGCTTTTCGGAAGAGTAGGCCATGGTGTGTCGATGGGGAACAGATGACATTTTTTTTTTAACTGCATACACACGAGACTAGGAAGTAAAGAAAAAAGTACATTTAATGCTTATTCATTATCCTCTAAATAAAATAAAATAAATAAATGAATAAATAGGCTACAACAACCGGAGGAAAACATAATGACCCTTACAGTACTATCCATGATGGTAAAGTGATGGTGGTTATAGCATGAGAACAAAAATTGTGAAGTTACAGAAGAGTTGGTTTGCTGGTTTTTTGTTTGTTTGGGGTCTTTTGCTTGGTTTTTTATTTTGTTTGTTTTGTGTTGTGTGTGTGTATGCGCGTGTGTAGGGGGGGGGTGGTGGTGGGTGGGGGGTGTGTTGGGGGGAAGGGCTCATTAACAGTAGCTTATTTGTCGGGTTTGATTGGGTGGTTGGTTGGGTGGGTGGGCAAGTGGTTGGTGGGTTAGTTAAGTGGATGGTTGGTCGATTGGTTGGTTGGTTGGTTTGGTTGGTTGAGTGGTAGGGTGGGTGGGTGGGTGGTGAATAATTGGGTGAGTTGTTGGTTGGCTGGTTTGCTGGCTGGTTGGTTGGTTATGTGGGTGGGTGTGTGATTGGATAGTTGGATGAGTGGTTGGCTGGTTGGTTGGCTTGATGGTTGGTTGGTATGCTGGCTGGCTGTGGTAGGTTGGTTTTCTGGTGGTTGCTCTGGTTGGTTGGTTGGCTTGGCTGTTGGTTGGCTGGTTGGCTGATGGTTCGTTGGATAAGTAGGTGGGTGGTTGGCTGGTTTGTGGGTGGGTGGGTTGGTTGATAGATTGGTTTATTGACTATTTGGCTGGTTGCTGCGTTGGATGGTTGTGTACTGGTTGGTTTGGTTGCACGTACCAACACATCCATACTATATTCTTTTTTTATTTTTATATATATAATATATATATATATATATATATATATTATATATAATATATATATATATATATATATATATACATTCTTTGTTTAAATGTAAAAACAAACAGAAGAGAAAAAAGTGGGAGTTGAGGGAGTTGACCACCCACCCACTCTCTCTCTCTTCTTCTCTTTTTCTCTTCTTTCTTTCTTCTTTCTCTTCTTCTTCTCTCTCTTCTTCTCTCTCTCTCTTGCTTCCCCTACTTTCTTTTCCCTTCTATCTTCTTCATCATATTCATCAATGCTCACATTCAGCTCGTTCCAAATCTCACAATTTCTCTCTCCTCCTATGTTTGCAATCGATCCATGTTTTATTCTTTTATCATAGCTTTGTAGGTTTCTTAAATCATCTTACAATTTTCTTAATGATGGCTGGATAAAATTTGTTATAATCTATATCTGCAAATAAAAATTTTGCGATTTGCGTTTGGTGGACATCTCTATCAAATTGACCTCTCATTTCTGCAATCAAATTTACATCTTCTCTCTAATCTCATTAAATACTCTAGTCTCTCTTTCACACACGTCCCTCGTTTGAATTTTGCCACTGAATCTTACATCATCGCTTAAATTGTGATGACTATGTCATACTTACGTACACCCGGATTCTCTTCCCTCACATATTCTCTTTACTATTTATCTACTATCTTCCTATATCTACTATCATCTATTTGTCCATGACCATTATACATCAATTGAAAAACACCCACTCTATCACATGTAAAACGCTTAAATGACACATGCACACAACACAAACTATATGGCAGGAGAAAAGCCAAACCACCTCACATCCGATCAGACCGTTAACACACATTCAATGGTTACTCACTCCTCCAATAACACCAACACCACAATATCAAACACCGCACTTACCATATGACAAAATAGTATAGAGACAAACGGAGAAACATAACATTAAACACAACACAGAAATGCTCTAATTTGACTCAACTGCACATCCACAATCTTTTTACAAGATAGAAATCAAAAAGATAATACAATTCAACAAAGAAATGATTGATGCTATCATCGATGTCCTGATATACAAGTAGACAAAGCTTTAATCTTTATAGTTTACATTCAAAGCCCTTTTCGCCATAATCTTATAATGGCTTAATAATTCAGTATATATACAATATTTATAATTCAATTATATAAAGAATTAAAACAATAATATTTGAATTACCCTGTATAATGTTGACCGAAAGCAAAGTCATAATCTGAATATCGGCAACACATAAAAGAAATATAGTTTTGGATTAGAACCACTCCCCCACCAAAACATGAATAACGCAAATACTTATTCAGGAATTAAATTTAGTTTATCAAGAAACCAGAGGTTCATCTAATAATTAATCAGGCCTGTCAATCTTGTAGTCTTCACAACTTCGATAATCCATTTGATTTAACAAACAGCAAATCACAATCCAATAGTATGGTAAATACCGTTATTTTGAAGAAAATGAAAGAAGTAAAGAATTAAAAGGGACAAAGATCACCAATGAACCTGCGTACTTGACCATTCCATCTGTTGTTGTTTGTATGAGTTGTTAGTGTGTTGTTAGTTAGTTGTTGTTAGTTCTAGTTTTAGTTCTTGTTCTTTCTTGTTATCTTATTATTGTTGTTACTTATTACTTTTACTTTTATTCTTCTTTCTTTCTTTTTTCTTAGGAAACTATTTATCTGAAATGACATAGTGAACTTAATGAATTGCTGCAGTGGCTTGCATGATCTACCCATTCCCCCTTGTTTATGGACACCCCGAGTCTGAACAATAAAATCATTTGTCATTGTCATTGTCATTGTCTCTCTCTCTCTCTCTCTCTCCTACTCTCTCTCTCTCTCTCTCTCTCTCTCTCTCTCTCTCTCTCTCTTCTCTCATCTCTCTCTCTCTCTCTCTCTCTTATCTCTCTCTCTCTCTCTCTCTCTCTCTCCTCTCTCTCTCTCTCTCTCTCTCTCTCTCTCTCTCTCTCTCTCTCTCTCTCCTCTCTCTCTCTCTCTCCTTTTCTCTCATCTATCTATCTTCACTATCTATCTATGTCTATCTATCTATCTATCTATCTATCTATCTATCTATCTATCTATCTATCTATCTATCTATCTACATCTATCCATCTATCTATCTATCTATCTATCTACCTAACACACAACACACACACACACACACGAACACACACACACACACACACACACACACACACACACACCACACACACACACACACACACACACACACACACAACACACACACACACACACACACACACACACATACACAAGAACACACACACACACCAACACACACACACCACACACACACACACACACACACCACACACCACACACACACACACACACACACACACAACACACACAACACACACACACATAAAATACAGACAAACAAAGAAACGCAGACAGACGAGAAGAAACAAAAGCAATAAAAACATCAAAGTGCACATGAAATGACTCTAATTTGAACGTCAGAAAAGCTGCACAATCCACACCAAACTTTATAATAAAAAAATAAGTAAAAGCAAAAAGAAGATAAATACAACATCAACAACGTAAGAGAATCTGCAGTAGCTAATCCCATCGATGTCCATGATATCTAAGTGTCAACGACTTGTCAAATCCTTCTCGCACTGCTTTTAACCTCCCCCCCCCCCCTCCACCTTTTCGCCATATCATCTTACTCCTGCATGGCTGTAGATAATAATATATATATATATATATATATATATATATATATATTATATATATATATATATATATAATTATATATATATATATATATACATTATATATATATATTTATATATATATATATATATATATATATATATATATATATATATATATATATATATATTGAATCTACCCTGTCACCTATGTCTAGACAGAGAGAAGCAAAGGTTATATTTTCTGGGCAATGATCTCGGCAACATCATAGAAAAGAAAATAGTTTTGGACGTTAGAACCACCCCCCTCCCCCCCACCAAAAAAGAAATAAGCGTGGTCAGTATATTGATGTCAGCGAATTGACAAGATCTTGTTTATCACCCAGCCGACCACCAAGCTCATCGTAATAATTATCAGGGCTGTCAATCTTGTTCCCTTACAGCAACTTCGATAACGTCCATCTTGATTTCAACAACATCAACGCCATATACACATTTTAAAGTTGTAAAACCGTTATTTTGAAGAAAAAAAGAGAGAGAGAAAGAATAAAGGAAAAAAGATCACCATGAACCGACAAGGTACTTGAACCATTCATATCTAGTTAGTTAGTTAGATAGTTAGTTAGTTAGTTAGTTAGTTAGTTAGTTAGTTAGTTAGTTAGTTATTAGTTACTTAGTTACTTAGTTACTTATTACTTAGTTACTTAGTTACTTAGTTATTACTTAGTTACTTAGTTACTTAGTTACTTAGTTACTTAGCTAGTTACTTAGTTAGTTAGTTAGTTACTTGGTTAGTTACTTAGTTAGTTTATATCGAGGATAATGGATTAAGCACTCATGTCCTTTTTTCATCCAGTCTCCGTGTGTATGCAGCTTGGTAAATCCTGTCATCTTTTCCCACAGGCACACAATGGCCCTACTCTTACGAAAAACGAACAGGATTTTTAACGTGCGCCAAGATGTCTAGCGTGCGTTCGCACACGGGGCCTCGGTTATCCATTTGATTCTTCAGGTCCAATAACTCCAGGCCGTGCTGCGCTGAAGACGCCAGTCATTCCGCTTTTATGTGATCTTCCCTAAACAGGACAATGAACACATCATATGTGAAAAAAATGCATCCATAAGAAAAATGCCATAATGGGCAAACTAAAAAGGTAGAACGGACATCCTGTACCCATCTCAGAGTTTTTCTCTATCGCTACCTGATCGCCAGAACATAATGATAAGGGCAAAATGTTATAAATTTTAAGGCATACAATGAAAACTAGTTGGCGATTTGCTTGAAAGATTTATAAAACAAAAAGCAGAGGACTGGACTGAGAAAGCGGAAAGGAGGCAAGAGATATGATAAAAAGGTGAAGGGAAAAGACAGAAACAAAGAGAGTGATAGAAAAGGGGAAATTTCCTTGTACAGGACTTCAGGGAAGGTGGGATTTTTTTTTTAATTTGAAAGAGGAGCTACTGGTATCTCTTACTGAGAAAAGTTGACATATGAAAACGGTTTATGCTTTGAAATGCAATGTTAACATCATCACCGTCATCAGCAGCAGCAGCATCATCACTATCAGCAGCAGCAGCAGCATCGTCGTCTTGTCATCATCATCACATCATCATCATCATCATCTCATCATCATCATCATCATCATCATCATCATCATGATCGTCGTCGTCGTCGTCGTCGTCGTCGTCGTCGTCGTCGTCGTCGTCGTCTTCATCATCTCATCATCATCATCATCATCATCATCATCATCATCATCATCATCATCATCATCATCATCATCATCATCATCATCATCATCAACGTCGTCGTCGTCGTCATCGTCGTCGTCGTCATCATCAATATCTCATCATCACACATCATCATCAAATTACAAGCTTCTAGTCTGGAGCGTTGTCAGTCATTGATGGAAGCAATGAATTGGTAAGGCCAACATTCATAAAAAGTGATGTTGTTATGATTGGGAATAAGTATTACAACGTTGATATCATTTTATCATTCATGTCACTAATTACGGTAGCATAACAGCGTGTATCCAGTAACCAGACAGACAGACAGTCAGACAGAGATACATCTTGCGCACTCATTAAATCCTGTTCCTTTTTTCCGAAGAGTAGGCCATTGTGTGCCGGTGGGAACAGATGACAATAATTATTTACAAAACTGCATACACACGGGAACTGGATGAACAAAAAGCACACGAGTGCTTATTCTATTATCCTCCATATCAAAAGAATAAAACCAAAAAAAAAGAAAAACGATACAGAAAGAGAGAAGAGAGAGAGAGAGAGAGAGAGAGAGAGAAGGAAAAGAGAGAGAGAGAGAGAGAGAGAGAGAGAGAGAGAGAGAGAGAGAGGAGAGAGAGGGAGGGAGGAGGAGAGAGAGAGAGAGGAGAGGAGGGAGAGAGAGAGAGAGAGAGAGAGAGAGAGAGAGAGAGGGAGAGAGAGAGAGAGAGAAGAGAGAGAGAGAGAAGAGAGAGAGAGAGAGAGAGAGAGAGAGAGAGAGAGAGAGATGGAGGGGAAAACTACTTCTAATTTTTAATAAGGGTATGACTACTTACATGGTAATGGTGGACCCCGTCAGCAATCCCCCCCCCCCCCTTTCCCCTCTCTGTTCCTTAGCTAGAGCTCCAAGGAGCACCCAATAATGCTAAAAAAACAAAACAAAATGAAAACAGAAGCCCCCAACCCTCCCCCTCCAGGACAAAAAAAAAATCTGAAGTAGGTGTAAATTTTTATTTTATACCTAAGGACATACGTACAAAAACAACCCATATGGTCCCCAACACTGTGCGTCAGCAATGAAATAAACACACCACACACACACACACACACACCACACACACACACACACACACACACACACACAACACACACACACACACACACACACACACACACACACACACACACACACACACACACACACACACACACACACACACACACCAACACACCAACATCAACACCACATCCACACACATGCACGCCACACTACACACACACAGAGAGAAAACCACAACATATTTTTTCTCTTTTCTCTTCTTCCATTTCTTCTCCTCTTCTTCCTTCTCTACTTCCTCCTCCTCTCTCCTCTTCTCCCCTCCTTTTTCTTCTCCTCTTTTTCTTCTTCTTCATCTTTTACACACATAACATTCTCTTTTCTATGATTGCAAGTTACCCATAACACAATGTTGATGAGTTTCAGAGAGGTGTGGGGTATCAATGAAAGCACGCACAGACACAGACACAGACACAGACAAGACACACAGAAACACAGACACACACAGACACACAGACACAACACAGACACAGACACACAGACACACAGCACCGACCACAGACACAGACACAGCACAGCACACACACACACACACACACACACACACACACACACACACACACAACACACACACACCACACACACACGTAGTATACATACATACAAACGCACGCACTCACGCGCGCGCGTGCATACACACACATTCCTTCCGCCACTTTGGGCAACATCCTAGCATGTTGTTCAACGTGTGTGGTGTCCTTAAATGAATCTCTTGTCGTTAACTGAATTAACATGTTCAACTGCACGGACTGGTCCAAAACAAAAACAAAAAAAACCTGGACATCAAGATTTTCAAACAGCTTATCACATCCCTTTACATCAACAGACACATGATGAAAGTACCACCAAAAATAATGGCAATAAGATATATTTAAAAAGGACTGCAGTCAAGACTGAGAATGTAAAACAAGCACTCCCTGTATAAGTGCAGTAAGCTCATTTATTCATTTATCTATTCTTTTATTTCGAGGATAATAGAATAAGCACTCATGTTGTTTTTTTACATCTAGTCCCCTATAAGTATACAGTTTTTAAAATTGTGTCATCCCTTCCCACCGGCACACAATGGCCTAATCTTATGAAGGGTGGAACGGGGCTTTAATGTATCAACATGTATGTGCATAGACGATTGTGTTTTCGTTGATTTTTTGTTGTTGTTATTTTATGGACTTTCGGAATCAACAGACAACTGTGAAAGGATAGACGAGTTGTTACTTTAAGTGGGCAGATACCCTTGACAGTTTTTTTTCTTTTTTCATTGGACCACACAAGAATCTGTCACTTTAGGACAACCTACCACTTAACGACACGACAAACGAGTGGAAAGCCGGTGTTTACTGTAAACCGATACGCCAAGCTTTACGTACGCTTAACTCCGTTTGTCGTGTGTGGGCTGATTTTTTCCGTATGTTGTTTACCGAATGGAACATTTCACTCATACTCTGAGCAATCGATTTTTTTGTAGCTGTTTCTCTAAAAACATAGCCAAGAAAAAAGAAATGAGCACACATAAAGAACTCAAAAACAGAAACAAAAGAACTAAAAGAAAAAACAGAACGAAAGAAAATACACAAAGGTTGAACCTAAAAGAAAAAATTACAAAGTGAAAACAAAAAAAAAGAAACAAAAAATAACAAGGAAAGCAAAAAATTGTTGTGCAACTTTAGTGAGACGACGAAAACACTGTGTTTTTTGTTTCGGTTGTTTTGCGTTATGTTAGGTGCGGTGCGGTGCGGTGCGGTATGGTGTAGTGCCGTTGCGTTATGTTGTTTTGTGTAGCAGTGCAGCCCTGCATTATGTTGCACTTTTAAAAAAGGTAAAGGTGTCCTATAACCTGTGTGGTTGTAGGGGAGCGAGGCGTCAGAGACCTTCCCTTCTCTACGGGCCGGCATATTGAGGGGGCGCCTATCACCCCTCCCTCGCTGCTTTACCTTCCCTGTGCCCTAAAGAGGGCAGGTACCCATTTACAGCTGGGTGAACTGGGGGGACTGTACTGAAGCCAAGGCGCGCAAACGGTCACCCATCCAATTGGCAACCACGCTCGACGCTGCTTAACTTGGCTTGGGGAAAGCGAGCGCTCTGACCACTGACATCTTGCGCATACGTTAAATCCTGTTCCGCTTTTCGTAAGAGTGGGCCATCGTGTGCCGGTGGGAACAGATGACATTTATAATCTGCATACGCACGAGGACTGGATGTAAAAACCATAAGATTGCTTATTCCATTATTCTCGATATAAATGAAAAAAAAAAAACCTATCCCGTCCCCTGTTGCACTTTACTGTAGCGTATTGTAGTATCGAATTGCATTGTATTAAAATGCATTGTATTGCATTGTATTGTACACTATTATGACGTGTTGCATTTTACTATTATTGTCTTGCATTTTACTGTATTGCATTATATTGTATTGTATTGCATAGTGTTGTATTTAACTATAAAGCATTTCTAGTTTCGCTAAATAACTCCTCTATGTGAATACCGAACTTCTTTTTCGGAAACGAGTCTTACAAACGCGTAAGCCCCCACCCCACCCCCCCCCCCCCCTTTTCCTTTTATTACGTGTTATAGAAGGCGTTTTCCATTTGTTTGTGTATGTATGTATGTATGTATGTATGTATGTATGTATGTATGTATGTATGTATGTATGTATGTATGTATGTATGTATGTATGTATGTATGTATGTATGTATTATTGTGTATGTATGTATGTTTATTATATATTATGTATATATATATATTATATATTATATATGCTTTATTTTCTCTTTTTATATTCCATAGCTTGAGCTACACAGGTTCACCAAATGGTGTTAATTTTGCGTATGCAGCTATGTATGTTTGGGGTTTTTTGGTCTGGCATAAAGGTAGCTGTATTTCAACTTCGGGGTTGATGTGTACATACGACACTAGTATCCATGCGGTTTTTTAACAAATATATATTTTGTCATCCGTTCTTACCCGTGCAAAAGGACTACTGTTCCGAAAGGTGGAACTAGATTTAACATGTGTACAAGATGTTCTGCGTTCGTTTGCAGACAGGGCCTCGGTTTATAGCCTCATAAGAAGGACTTTGGAAGAAATAAAGTCAGTACTAATGTTAATTCCTGGAGAAAAATCCCCTTGAATGGGTGTTTCTGGGGATGGCTCAAACCCGGGCCGTCAACACACCAGCAGTACAACGCTCTAACCGCTAAGCTAACCCCCTACCCCACCCTCTCCCCCTACCCCACTTCGTGCCCCCCCCCCAAAATAAAAAAAAAAAATAAATAAATAAATAACCGGAGGTTTGAACCTAGGGGCTTGTTACTTTCTAGACAAAATGTTTACAACTATGGCCACTAAGCCACCAGCACCAAAAACAGATTTTAAATACTCACTTGGGATTGATGAGGGGAGGGGGGGGGGAGGTAGGTGAAGGGGAGTGGGGACGGGGTTTAAAGTGTCAAGAAAATTCGTTTCCATAAAGGAGAGATCAAATTCTAGGTCCATTCTCTCAGGCCAGGAGACAGTGGGGCCTGCAGGGTGTGAGGGTGGGGGGAGGGGGGGGGGGGGGTAGGAGCTGGAGGGCTTTAGAATGAACCACTCTCAGAATTTGGTTTGAAAACAGCCGTTGCAAGCAAAGCAAAACGAAACAAAACAAAACATAGCAAAACAAAGCAAACCAAACGAAACAAAACAAAGCAAAGCAAAGCCAAAATCTGGACATGTTTTTCTGTCAGTCTTCTTTCTTTCTTCTTCAAGCATTCTCAAGGAAATCAATAAGGCTGTACGTCAGATATAAGAAGAGAAAAAAAGAAAGAAACTTGTCAGTCTTGTTTCCGAAATGGGATAGAGTTGTGTGTTGTGGTGGTGGTGGTGGTGGTGGTGGGTGGTGTGGAGTGTGTGGTGGTGGTGTGGGTGGTGGTGGGTGGTAGGTGGTGGTGTGGGGTGGTGGTGGTGGTGGTGGTGGTGGTGGTGTGGGGTGGTGGTGGTGGGTTGGGGTGGTGGTGGTGGTGGTGGTGGTGGTGGTGGTGGTGGTGGTGGTGGTGGTGGTGGTGGTGGTTGGTGGTGGGTGGTGGTGGTGGTGGTGGTGGTGGTATTTTTGCTGTTGTTGATGTAAATGTTATGTTACTGCTGCTGCTGCTGCTTCTATTGGTTGCTGTTTTGTGGCGAAATGCCATCCGAGTTGGTGATGTGAAGGCTGACAAACAAATCCAAACAATGTAGTCAAGAAAGAGGAAAACTAGCATATCTATTATTTATTCATTTCATTCTTTTATTTCGAGGGTAATGGAGAATAAGCACTCGTGTGGAACGCACAGTCCCTGCGTGTATGCAGTTTTGTAATTTTGTTATCCGTTCCCACCGGCACGCAATGGCCTACTCTTCCGAAAAGCGGAACGGGTTTGAAGGTTTGCGAAAGATGTTCTGCGTGCGTTCGCACACCGGTCTTTGGTTTAAAGTCTCATCCGAAGGACTTTTGGGAGGATGTGGAGTCTGCACGGATGTTACCTCCAGAGGGAAAATCCTCTAAAACGAGATTCGAACCCGGGTCAGCAGATCACGAGTGCATCACTCTGGCCACCAGACAAAGGCCCTGAGTTAATCCCAGCTACATTGTTA
>CM060323.1:34884041-34891541 GCA_030674155.1 Stramonita haemastoma | reverse complement strand
TAAAAGGTCGGTCCAATATGGGCGGCGGTATGGCCTAGTGGTTAGAACAGTGTGTTCGTGATCTGATGGCCTAGGTTCGAGCCACTTCTGAGGCATCCAGTACCTGTAGAAGGAAATTCTTCCTGTGGAGTTAACGTCAGTAATTACAACTCCACTCCTCCGAAAGTTCTTCGAATGACACTATAAACTGAGACCCCGTGTGCGAATGCATGTACAATGTCTTGTGCACATGTTAAAAAACCGTTCCGTCTTTCGGGGAAGTAGGCCATTTCGTGCCAGTAGAACCGGATGACAGGTTTGGTTGTTTTTTTTAAAGAAACAACTGCAAGCACGGCGGTGTTGTGTTTAGACACCATTCTCAAAGTCAGAGTGCGGCTACCTTAAAGGTAAAGGTAAAGGTGTTCCCATGACCTGTGTGGTTGTAAGGGAGCTAGTCGTCAAAGACCTCAACTTCTCTAGGGACCAGCATATTGAGGGCGGCGCCTATTTCCTCTCCCTCACTGCTTCACCTTCCCTGACCCTAAAGAGAGCAGGAACTCATTTACCGATGGGTGAACTGGGGGACTGTACTGAAGCCAAGGCGCGCAAACGGTCACCCATTTACTTGGTGACCACGCTAGATGCTGCTTAACCTTAGCTTGTGGGAAAGCAAGTGCTCTGACCATTGAGCTATCCCGTCTCCTGCGGCTACTTTCATGGTGGGCAAACACAGTTGTACACACAAAATTTGAACACTGGTGTGGTGAGCATTGATAAGGTCTAGCCGATGATCTTTTAAAGAAATTGGGTCCAATATAACCTGAAAATAGTGTTAACAATGAATTTCAATTTGAAATTGCTAATACCTAATCCCATATAAGATATGAATATATAACACAACACATATGGTACTAACTGAAATCGATTGTATGCCAGCTAGTGCATTTCAATTCCACAACAGATTTCATCCTAGAAAATTGTGCCTACTGAATATGATTGTGCCGGCCTTACATTGATACAATGCCAGTAGATTGCTTTCTTTAGTGAACAAAAATGGGATTTGGTATTACATTGTGCTCAGTTATGGCATATAGATGTTTAACATTTGATGTCAGCCAGAGAGAAAATGGGGAATGCATGCACGTGGGTGTGTGTGCAGGCATATGTCTACGCACACGCATACGCACACACACACACGCACAAGCGCGCCCGCGCGCACGTGCACACACACACAAGCACGTGCACACACACAAACACACAAGCTCATGCACACTTACACACACGCGCATACACGCGTGAGTCCGTGTGTGTGTGTGTGTGTGTCTGTCTGTCAGTCTGTCTGTACATGTAGGCCCGCATGTGTATGTCTATAAGCAATTCGTAATGTGCACATAATCTATTTTCTCTTTATCAAATGCTCATCACTGCCGACTCCTGTTTAAATAGCTCAGAACACAACTAGTGCAATGTGTGTGTGTGTGTGTGTGTGTGTGTGTGTGTGTGTGTGTGTGTGTTGTGCGTGCATGTGTATGAACGTGTGTGTGTGTGTGTGTGTGTGTGTGTGTGTGTGTGTGTGTGTGTGTGTGTGTGTGTGTGTGTGTGTGTTCGTGCGTGCATGTGTATGAACATGTGTGTGTGTGTGTGTGTGTGTGTGTGTGTGTGTGTGTGTGTGTGTGTGTGTATGTATGTATGTATGTATGTATGTATGTATGTATGTATGTATGTATGTATGTATGTGTGAAAGCAGGTGCCTGCAGCCCCCCAAAGAGAAAAGAATAAAGGAAACGCTCAATAGATACTGCATTCCCAGGAATGACTGTTACCTGCCGCTTGCAACGGAAGAACACACAGACCGCTTTGCAATCAAGGGCACCCACCGCAATCTGGGCTGAAAATGTCAGCGGAAATAAGAGAGTTGGTTATTATCATCTCTCCACCACCCTAACCTGCCTACATTGCTCCATGCCAAAAAGTCTATGAGGCCCCACCAGCTTGTGTAGTTATTTGCTGTATGTGTGTGTGTGGTTTATTTTTCAACTATGTTGTGTGTGTGTGTGTGTGTGTGTGTGTTTAGAGGGAGGGGGGTAGACGTATGGGTGGGTGTGGTGATATGTATATATATATATATATATATATATATATATATATATATATATATATATATATGTATGTATATATATATGTGTGTGTGTGTGTGTCTGTGTGTCTGTGTGTCTGTGTGTGTTGGTTGGTGTGTGTATGTGTGTGTGTGTGTGTGTGTGTGTGTGTGTGTGTGTGTGTGTGTGTGTGTGTTGTGTGTGTGTTTGGGGAAGGGGTGTTGTTTGTAGGATTATCATCTTCCCTGAGTTAACATGTGCAAAGATATTGGGGTTTGCAGTCGTTGTTGTTGTTATTGTTATTGTTCCTGCTGCTGCTCCTGCTGCTGTTGCTGCTGCCGCTACTGCTGTTTTGATATCATTCTTTTTCACGTATCATTTAGAACACAGGTGCACGCAATCCATGCAACAAGATGCAGGAATGCATGTGCACCGGCGAAGTATTGCACACACACACACACACACACACACACACACACACACACACACACACACACACACACACACACACACACAATACATACATACATACATACACACACATCTACACATACACAAACACAATCTCAGACAAAATCACACACATACACATAGACACATAGACACACACACAGAATCACACAAAATCACACAAAACCAGACAAACGCACACACACATGCACGCACGCACCGACGCACGTACACACGCATACATACATACAGACAGACAGACATGCATACAGAAATATATATATATATTTGTGTGCATATATATACATAATTATTGTATACATATATATTCATATACAAACATAGATAGATAGATAGATAGATAGATAGATAGATAGATAGATAGATAGATAGATAGATAGATAGATAGATAGATAGATAGATAGATAGATAGATAGATAGATAGATAGATAGATAGATAGATAGATAGAAGTATATATGCTCTATGCGCACAGACCAAATGACACACGGTCACAAGCATTCAGACACCTGCCCCCATTCAGATTAGCTGACGACTCAAGACATCGATATCATTATGTTCGACGTGCATCAGCAATGCAAAGAGCGGGCATCCTATGACTGTTGTTTATAGAGATATTAGCAATACAACACCAATTCATGTACGTACTTTTCCAGCATTGACTATGTTATATTTACACGCATTTCACCTCCATTGGCTAGGTGGCCGGGAACGGGGTCTTTTTCAGTATAAAACAGTATCCCGAATTCTGGAAATTCTGTACTGGATATTTCCTCTTTAATATCACTCTTTATTTCAAGCTCTTCCTTCACCTTTCTATCATCGTCCTTGCATTTCTTATCTCCTTGTTTGTCTATTCTCCTGACTTCTTTTTCAAGTGACTTGAACAAATATTTCCTTTTCAAATGTTATATAACACATTTTGCCTTCATTGTTATGTTCTGGTGACCAGGTAGTGATACTGTAAACACTGGGGTAATATAATAATAATAATAATAATAATAATAATAATAATAATAATAATAATAATAATAATAATAATAATAATAATAATAATAGATGGAATTATACAGCACTTTATCTTGTAAAATCAGATCAAAGCATGCACTTTTATTTGCCCATATGGCATTCTTTTCCCGATATCAATTATTCAGTTTGATACTTTGGAAGTGTTCATTGTCCTTTTTGTAATACGATGGGGATGATAGATCAAATGGAATGGCTGGCGTCCTCCGCACGACCTGGTTTTATTGGCCTTAAAGAATAAAGAAAAAGTTCAGATACTGTCTCATTTGATTTTTTTATCCAATCTTTTTTCAGATTGACAGTGTTAGATATTTGAAAGGAAGAGAAAGTGTTGATTTTGAACTAGAAGTGAATGATGTTGGAGTCGCTGTAATCGATATAGAAAGATAGAAAGATAGCTAGCTAGCTAGCTAGCTAGCTAGATAGATAGATAGATAGATAGATAGGTAGGTAGGTAGGTAGGTAGGTAGGTAGGTAGGTAGATAGATAGATAGATAGATAGATAGATAGATAGATAGATAGATAGATAGATAGATAGATAGATAGATAGATAGATAGATAGATAGATAGATAGATCGATCGATCGATCGATAGACAGACAGACAGACAGACAGACAGACAGACAGACAGACAGACAGACAGACAGACAGACAGACAGACAGACAGATAGAGAGATAGAGAGATAGATAGAGAGATGGAGAGACAGATAGACAGATAGAGAGAGAGATAGAGAGAGAGAGAGAGATAGAGAGATAGATAGATAGATAGAGAGAGAGATAGACAGGCAGACAGACAGACAGACAGACAGACAGACAGACAGACAGATAGAGACAGACAGACAGACAGACAGACAGATAGACAGACAGATAGACAGACAGATAGGTAGATAGATAGATAGATAAATAGATAGATAGATAGATAGATAGATAGATAGATAGATAGATAGATAGATAGATAGATAGATAGATAGATAGATAGATAGATAGATAGATAGATAGATAGATAGATAGATAGATAGATAGATAGATAGATAGACTTCGTGCACACAGACACACATACACCTATGTGTGCGATCATACACATGACAAGCTTTTTTTATTTTACTGAAAACCATTTTGTTCATAACAAGAAAAGCCTACAGTCTCTGTCATGACAAACTTTGTCAGTCGAAGTACAGTGTGTATACATGTTTTGCTTAAAGTTTTTCGTTAATCCTCGTAGCAGAGAAATGGATTCCTTTTTAAGAGCTATTGAAATCCTATACCAAAAGGATGTATCTGTATATGCTAAAATCTTGACTGATGTATGTTTATTTTGGGCTTGAGTGATATGGTTCCTTCTTTCTAGAGGCAAGATGGCGTCTTCACACTGCTTCTGCTGATATTTGTTTTCTGATATGTAGGACATTTGCCATGTTTCAATGTTAAATATTGGGTTGTGTTTCGATGAGAATAGGGAGAGAGGAAGACAGACAGATAGACAGACTGATAGATAGAGTCCAGGATTTTGAGAGGTGTGTGCGTGTGTGTATGTGTGTGTGTGTGCGTGCGTGCGTGTGTGTGTATGTGTGTTATCACGCACCTACTGTGTGTGTGCGCGCGCGCGCGCGTGTGTGTGTGTATGTGTGTATGTATGTGTGTGTGCATGTGTGTGTCTGTGTGTCTGTGCTTGTGTCTGTATATCTGTGTGTTTTTGACTGTGTGTATGTGTCTTTGTATGTATCAAAGTGTGTATGTGTGTGTACCTGTACACGAACCCATATACACGCATACCTTCAATTTCTCACACATATATGTATACTCTGTGTATAGGTGTATAGGTACTTTTCTCCGTTCTTACGTCCATGCACAAATGTGTCTTTGTGCCTGGGTGTATATGTGTGTCTGTGTGTCAGTGTGTTTTTGTCTATGTGTGTGTATGTGTGTGTGTGTATTCGTGTGTGTGTGTGTGTCTGTGTGTGTGTGTGTGTGTGTGTGTGTGTGTCTGTGTGTCTGTGTGTCTGTGTGTGTCTGTGAATAGGGGGCGAGAGGGACGGGGGAGGGGGAGGGAGGATGGAGGCGACATGACACACACACAAGCACTCTTGTACACATTCATCCTTCTTCAAAACATCCCCTACTATCTAAATCCCCCCTATCCAACGAAGACCTGCTTCGCATGCAGACCTTTCCATCCCATCTATCTATAAAGGGAGCACTTGATTGATGATGCTCTCTTTCCGATTCCTATCACACGCCGGTTGCGTCCGGGCGTCTGAGCTTATTTGTAATCAAGCGCGCCCAATCTCGACGGAAACGTCTTGTCGGAAAAGACGAGACATTGCACATGTCCATGAACTTGTCATTCAGGTTATGTCGTCTGCGTCTGCATTAATCAGAGAGGATTTCGTCTCTCTCTCTTTTTTGGGGGGATTGCTTTCATGGAATGGCAGGGTAGTGGGGAAGGGTGGGGAGGGGGGGGAGAAAAAAAGGGGGGGGGGGGCAAGTTTGCAAAGACAAGTTGGGGAAAAGAGTTTTTTGGAAGTAGAAATGTAGAGGGGTTTTTTTGTTTGTTTTTGTATGTGTAAGTTTCGGATACTTCTGTTTGATTTTCAAAGAAAAGTACCGAGATGAAACGTTTCACTAATGCAGTCACTGTATAGTTATGCAGATGTACGGCACATCAAAGACGAAGGATGTGTACGGATGCTGGTGCTTAAAATGTCTGAGTGTAGGCTACGTACGGGCGCACGTATGCACACAAACGTGTGACTGTTTTGTTTGAATGCAAGCGTTCTGGCGTGTTTTGCTTGACAAGATTGAGCGCGACAAAATGTCCTTGTATAACCATTATTATCATTACTAGTAGTATAAAACATGTTCATTTATGGTACATGCAAATACACATATACATGCGCACACACACATACACACACAAACTCTCTCTCTCTCTCTCTCTCTCTCTCTCTCTCTCTCTCTCCTCTCTCTCTCTCTCTCTCTCTCTCTCTCTCTCTCTCTCTCTCCTCTCTCTCTCTCTCTCTCTCACCCCTCTCTCTCTCTCTCCTCTCTCTCTCTCCTCTCTCTCTCTCTCTCTCTCTCTCTCTCTCTCTCTCTCTCTCTCTCTCTCTCTCTCTCCTCTCTCTCTCTCTCTCTCTCTTTATAGCAAATGTGTGAACTTTTTCAATTCGCTTGCCTTCTTCATACAATCCCCAAACCTCAGATGCATACGTTAATATTGGTTCTATCTGAGTATCAAACATCTTCCAAAACAGTGTGTGTGTGTGTGTGTGTGTGTGTGTGTGTGTGTGTGTGTGTGTGTGTGTGTGTGTGTGTGTGACCTGCGTGGCAATTAGAATGTGCAGTAGTATATGTAAGTGCGATGTGAGAGGAAAATTTGAAAAATGTTATTATGTTACACGAATTCATCTGAACTTGTTATTCCCCCTTGTCTACAGGGCTGTAATGCTGTATGGACAATAAAACTGTGTCAGTGTCAGTGTCAGTGTCAGTGTCAGTGTCAGTGTCAGTGTCTCTCTCTCTCTCTCTCTCTCTCTCTCTCTCTCTCTCTCTCCTCTCTCTCTCTCTCTCTCTCTCTCTCTCTCTCTCTCTCTCTCTCTCTCTCTCTCTCACACACACACACACACACACACACACACACACACACACACACACACACACACACACACACACACACACACACACACACACACACACACACACACACACTTTGGGCAGGGAGACGGATTAACATGTAGGTACACATGTTAATTATTAAGAAAGGAATAGACACATATTTATTTATTTATTTATTCTTTTATTTCGAGGATAATGGAATAAGCACCCATATGCTTTTCTACATCCAGTCCCCGTGTGTATGCAGTGTGTATACACAGAGAAACAGAGAGACAGACAGACAAAGAGACAGACAAAAAAAAACACACTCAGAGAAAGA
>CM060323.1:34876541-34879041 GCA_030674155.1 Stramonita haemastoma | reverse complement strand
TCTCTCTCTCTCTCTCTCTCTCTCTCTCTCTCTCTCTCCTCTCCTCCACACCTCCATCTCCCCTCTCTGTGTTCAATCTAACTTCCATATATAAGCCTGTCATGCACAGCGCTCAGTCACAGCCTATATATGTGTGTGTGTATGTATGGATGGATGTGAGAGCGGTGAGGTCTGAAGCCGTTTCAGCACTAGCAGAAAGTCTGGCACCACGGCTGTTTGCTGCCAGACAAAGAGCCAGTATTGACCAGGGCTTTACAACAAGGACATAGGCACACGCACTGACAGACACAGGCGCAGGTGTAGGCGCGTATGCACACACATACACACGCAAACACACATATGCATATATGTACACAGATACACACATACATACACACACATTAAAAACAACAACAAGCACGCATATACACTACAACATCGACTACTACTACTACTACTACTACTACTACTACTACTACTACTACTACTACTACTACTACTACTACTACTACTACTACTACTACTACTACTACTACTACTACTACACACATACACATATGCGCGCACGCGCGCGTGCGAGCGAACACACACACACACACACACACGTACGTAGTACAACACAGGCACATAGACACACTCTACAATACACACATTTACACACACATACACACACACACACACTACAACATACACACACACTACAACACACACACACACACACCAACACACACACACACACACACACACACACACACACACACACACACACACACACACAGATGCACGATAGTGCGCCCAGACACTGAAGCCGCAAATATTCGCACTTTATTCCTTATGTAGTCTTTGGGGCACAGCAGTGAGTGTCTTTGGAGCTTTTTCTTCAACTTATGTAATAACTTAGCTAGGCAAGTTTACACTTAACAGAATTCCTTGCGTTACCTCTAGACCGAACCGATCATCAATCCACTTTGTAGTTGTGGTGCTGCGTTTATGGAATGTTTTATGTTGGTGACTGTACTACTCCGGGTGATAACTGAGTACTGAAACTTCTTTCTTTCTTTCTTTCTTTCTTTCTTTTCTTTCTTTCTTTCTTTCTTTCTTTCTTTTTCACAATTCTTCTTCTTTGTTGTTGTTCTTCTTCTGTTCCGTCGTCACAATTCTTCTTCTTCTTCTTCTTCTTCTTCTTCTTCTTCTTCTTCTTCTTCTTCTTCGTCTTCGTCTTCGTCTTCGTCTTCGTCTTCTTCTTTGATCGCTCAGACAGCCACTATATTTTTTTGTCATTTGAGTGAAAATGAGTTATGCTGCCGTTAAGCGCCTGATAAGTCAGGCCCAGCACATCTGAGTTTGGCATGAGAGGTAATTTGTATCTTTTAAAGTCTTTCTGGAGAAAAAAACAACAACAGGCAATAGAATGGACAAAGAAAGCAGACAGTAGACAAGAAGGAGGTGACAGGAAGAAAAGGAAGAAGGCAGAAACAAAGAGTTGGATAGAAAAGTGGCAATTCCTAGCACAACATTTTCAGAAGATGGGGATGCTATTTATGCCGGAAGGTCCCCGGCATCCCCATGGAGCAAAACTGGAATATGCTCTGTTTTCAAGAGATAACGTGATCGGGACGGGATAATTCAATGGTCAGAACACTCGCTTTACCAGATCAGAGCGTGGTTACCAAGTGGATAGGTGACCGTGTGCGCGCCTTGGCTTCTGTACAGTCCCCCAGTTCACCCAGCTGTAAATGGGTACCTGCCCTCTTTAGGGTCAAGGAAGATAAAACATGCGGCGAGGGAGCAGAGATGGGCGCCGCCCATAATACGCTGGCCCCTAGAGAAACTGAGGTCTAATACCTCGCTCCCCTACGACCGCATAGGTTATAGGAACACCTTTACCTTTTTACCTATATGTGTTTGGTGGGGATAAGGCACACTTCTTTATCTGTGACGTGGGCTTTTTGTTTGGAATGGCACAGAAACACTCAACAGTTTCACCTTTTTTTTGTCAAAGTTTGAAATTAAGCAATCCAAGATACATCCTTTTCCGTTTTCTTACTTCATTGATCTGACTATCGGCTGCCCCCCAACCTCCATCCCCAAATAAAAGAAAAATTAAATAACATCTCACACACATACATGCACACACGCACGCACGCACGTGCACGCGCGCACACCACACACACACACACACACACACACATACACAACACACACACACACACACACACACACACACACACACACACACACACACACACACACACACACACACACACACACACACACACAACACGTTCAACACCCATACCCACACAACCTTACCAGATATTATCCCTCTCTCCCCATATTGCAGACTGCCTAGCCTGCTAGGTACAATCACATCACGTCTGCTTCCTCTGAGACTGACCTGAGAGATTGCAAACATTTCTCTCCCTAAACTCACCAGAAACCAGCTCCTGAGATTCGAAGTCACGACTTGGTGGACTCACCAGGATTGAAATCAAAGCGCTCAATCCACTCTGCTGTAGTG
>CM060323.1:34870058-34871441 GCA_030674155.1 Stramonita haemastoma | reverse complement strand
CGCGACTGGATGTAAAAATAAAGTACAAGTGCTTTATTTCATTATCCTTGACAAAAAGAAAAAATAAGAAAAAGAGTACTGAAAATTTATTTTAAAATGGTAAAGAAACAATCTGGCAATCTCATAAATGTAAACCCATTTTTCATTTTTTTTTGGTTGTGGACAGTACTGCATGACCTAATTTTTTACATCAGAGGAGTGCGTTGTTTATTTACTACCACAATAAATTATGGTTAATTTCCCACAGTTTAAAGTTGTTTTTTGAAAATCGTGTTAAGACACTATGTCCTAACAATGAATGCCTGAAACCAGTACCCTACTTGTTCGTTAAAAAAAAAAAATGTCTGAAAGCAAAATGTAAAAATTTTTTCGTCGAAAATGAGTACGGGGAAAAATTTAGAATCAAAAACATTTTTTGAAGAAAAAAATTGTTTCAAATGAGGGAGGGAAATATCTAAATCTGCTAATGTATTTTTAAAACATTTTATTCCTTCTTTTATATCGAGGATAATGGATTAAGCACTGTGTGCTTTTTTACATCCAGTCCCCGTGTGTATGCAGTTTGTAAATCTTGTCATCTGTTACTAACCGGCACACGATGGCCACTCTTGCAAAAAGCGGAACGGTTTTTAAACGTTTTGCGCAAGATATCTGCTGCGTTCCAACACGGGGCCTCGGTTTAATATAGTCTCTTGGAAGGACTTTTGGGGGGGTGGAGTCAGCACTGTGTTAACTCAAGGGAAAAATCCCCTCGACCAGGAATCAAACCCCGGGTTGCCAGCGCAATATTTTTTTCTATAATTTAATTTTAACGCTAAAACCACAAACCTAATAAAGGGCAATGAGGGGGCTCAGGCCGTTTCTATGATCTGTACCATTTGTTTTTCTGTTTAATTTTATTCTATTTTCATTTTATTTATCTTGCACACACGCCAGAAGCCCCTTTTCATAGAACTCTTACACATACTCAAAATGAAAAGAAAACTGGATTATCTTACGAACACCATGTCAAAAGCCCTTTTTGGTAGGACATCTTGCACTCACGTCAGAAGACTTTTTTTCATATTTCCAAAGGATCTCTAAAATAGACAATAAAAAGACGGGATAAGGAACTAAGTGTAGATTAATAAAAAACCATAATCATTTTTTAAAAAACCATTTCAGCGACCTCTCAAAATTTTGCCATGGATATTGTGGTATGGATCTGTAGTAGCCAGTTGCTCATGGTTTCTTTCCCCCCAGTCATCCCCAAACTCCGGATCTGTCTGTCCATTTCAAGTTGTGAAGACACCAAGCAGGCACGAGCTGGAGCACAGGGCCCATGGACTTGTCCTCACCCCATGAATTGACTTGACCTATGTAAGACCGATAGGGGGGACGGGT
>CM060323.1:34857558-34865058 GCA_030674155.1 Stramonita haemastoma | reverse complement strand
TGGAACACTGCCTGCCAGCTGTGTGGATTTCTGCCACATTCTTGCATGTCAGGAATGGAACTACACAACTCCAGTAAGTAGGCCTATTATTTTTTCCGTCTTACCGTTGTGGTGTGTCGTGTTGTGCCGTGCCTTGCCGCGCCGTGTCGGGTTGGGTCGCGTCGTGTAGCGTCGCGTCGTGTCGGGTCGGGTCAGGTCGCTTGTCATGTCTGGTTCGCGTCGTGTCGCGTCGCGTCGGTCGGGTCGGGTCGGGTCGGGTCGGATCGGGTCGGGTCGGGTCGAGACAGTCCGGGGTCGGGTGCATGCGTGCCGTGCCGTTCCGCATGGCATCACATCACACGCATAGTGTAGTTTGTTATGGTAAATTTCTCTGTGCGAAATTCAAGCTGACCTCCAAAGGGAGAGCACATCGTCACCAGAGCATTACCTCCCATTACTTAAAAAATAATTACTTTCTGCATGTGCATTTGTTTCCCTATAAATATGACTCTCTCTCTCTCTCTCTCTCTCTCTCTCCTCTCTCTCTCTCTCTCTCTCTCTCTCTCTCTCTCTCTCTCTCTCTCTCTCTCTCTCACCAAAAGTCCTTCCGATGAGACTTTAAACCGAGGTCCCGTGTGCGAACGCATGCAGAACATCTTGCACACACGCTAAATCCTGTTCCGCTTTTCGTTAGAGTAAGGCCATTGTGTGCCAGTAGGAACAGATGACAAGATTTACAAAACTGCATACACACGGGGACTGGATGAAAAAAAGCACATGAATGCTTATTCCATTATCCTCGATATAAAAAAAAGACTTAACTTTAACTTGACTCTCTCTCTCTCTCTCTCTCTCTCTCTCTCTCTCTCTCTCTCTCTCTCTCTCTCTCTCTCTCTCTCTCTCTCTCTCTCTCTCTCTCTCTCTCTCCTCTCTTTATATATATATATAATATATATATATATATATATATATATATATATATATATATATATAATATATATAATATATATATATAATGTGCACGTATTTAATCTTGAATGTCAGTTTTTTCTGTGCAGAATCCTTCCGTCATCAAGGCTGTTCCCGTCCTAGGTACTTCAACGCCTGAGGACGCGGCACGGGCAAGTGAAAACACCCAATAAGGTAATGCCAGTGTGTCATCTGTTGGGCATTCCACAGGTGAACAATTCTGAAGCTGTGTAAATGCACTCTGTCTCCCATCATACTTTCGAAATCACTGAAAAAAAGGAAATTATGCCGTTGGTTTCATCTCCTTTTATAGCACTAGTCTGGATTCCGAAGATTTTTTTATACTTTCATAAAGCACAGCTCATCCTTAGTAGGTTGTCATGGATGGAAATAATCTCAACATAGTTAAAGCAGAACATTTCAATACTCAACATAGTGTAAAGCAGAACCTTTCAATCTCAACATAGTGTAAAGCAGAACCTTTCAATCTCAACATAGTGTAAAGCAGAACATTACAATATCGGTATTAAATTTTGCACTTAGCTGACATCAATAATCCCCACAACTATTGGCCTGGGCCATGACTGTTATTGCTAGAATGTTTCTTTGACAAAAATGACGATGTTTTATACTTTCATAAGATCAATCTGTGTTGAGTTAAAACTAGAAGTGGGTGTTGAGCTCAAGAGTTTTTCTCTTCTTTTTTTTAAGTGAAGTGGTGACGATCCAATGTGGCCTACATGGACGGAGTTACACACCTTTGGTCATGATACAAATGCGGGAATGGTGCTTAGTGTCTTGCCATAGCGTATCAAGGGATTTTTTTTCAGACAAAGGGTATTCTAAGTAACATTTACCCAGGTGCCTGTTTTCTTTGAGATAAAAAAAGTTTACACACACACCCCACACATTCATTCTCTCTCTCTCTCCTCTCTCTCCTCTCTCTCTCTCTCTCTCTTCTCGTCTCTTCTCTCTCTCTCTCTCTCTCTCCTCTCTCTCTCTCTCTCTCTCTCTCTCTCTCTCTCTCTCCTCTCTCTCTCTCTCTCCTCTCAACGTGGGTGGAAGGCTGTGTAGGACGCGTGCTCAGGCGTTTAATTTGAAAACTTTTCATTTTTCTGTGCAGAATCCTTCCGTCATCAAGACTGTTCCCGTCCTAGGTACTTCAATGCATTCCACAGCTGAACATTATGAGAGTACTCAAGAATATGCAGTATGTCTCGCACATCATACTTAAATATATCACTGACTGCACGGTACGCGCACTTCTGAGACTACGACTACGCTACACCACGGAAGGAACACAGCTACACCACGGAAGACTACGCTACACCACGAAGACTACGCTACACCAAGGAAGACTACACTACACCACCGAAAACACCCAGACTATTACACCACGAGTATGCTCGCACCCACGCGCAATTTTGTTTCCTTCTTTTATTTTGAGGATAATGGAATGACACTTGTGTGTTTTTTACATCCAGTCCCTGTGTGTGTGCAGTTTTGTCAATTTTGCCATCCATTCCCACAGGCACACAATAGCCTGCTCTTCCGAAAAGCGAAACGGGTTTTAACGTGTGTGCAAGATGTTCTGCGTGGTTCGCACACTGTAATTGGGTTTATAGTCTCATCCGAAGAATTGGGGGCGGGGGGGAGAGGGTTGTGGAGTCGGCTCTGATGTTAACTCCAGAGGAAAACATCCCCTTGAACGGCATTCGAACCCAGGTCAGCATATCATGAGCGCAATGCACAACGCTCTAACCAATCAGGCTGTCCTGTCCCCCTCCCTACCTACACTGAAATGGTTTTGGTTTGTTTTAAACTGTGAGGAGAAACATAGCCCTCAAAATCACTCAGCTCTGTCAGTTTTCTTCCCTACATTTTATCACACGCTAGTTAGTTGCAAGGACAAGTAAAAGAAAAAAAATAATTCAAGTTCGTGACATTTTAGAAATGTGTTAGTTTGTGAAGCATACTATTAATCAAAATGTATTTTCCCTTCCATATCAAAATTCGCCGATATTTGTAGTCTTTCTGTTTCTGCTGTAATTACTTAATGTCAGACCTCATAGCTGGTGTCCGCATATTCAGTTTTTTTTCCTTCATATTGAGCTAGTAGTAAACAAAGGATGAAGTCTCGTTCCTTTCCTTCATGTTGGGTCAGTTGGAATCAAAGTATAAAGTGTTTTTATGGTATTTAGCTCGCTGGAATCAAGGTAAAAAAATGTCCCTAATAATTATCTAGTATCAATGTATTTCCTTCATACTGAGTTTGTATTAAAACTATACCCTCTTCCCTTCATATTGAACCAGGGGTATGAAAGTATAGAAATCTTTCCTTCATTTTTGGTTAGATGGCTTCAAGGCATAAAAATCTTTCCTTCATATCGAGTGAGTTGGCATCAGTGTAAAGTTTTCTTCCTCCCATCGGGCTAGATTGTATGTAAGTATAAACTTCTTTCCTATATGGTGAGTGAGTTTTTATTCAAGGAAGAGGCCATTTCTTCGGTTAACTGGTATCAAAGTACAAGTTTTTTTCCCTTAAATTAAAGTTAATTTTTTATCAGGTTTGTTAGAATTAAAGCAAAAGCTGTTTCGTCCATGTCAAATAAGCATATTAGGAAGTATACAGTTATTTCACATTGTTTTATTACTGTCAGAGTGTAGAGTTCCTTACTCCTTGTCTAGTTAGGTGATATCAAGGTGTAAAGCTCTTTCCCCAATATCCAGTTAGCTGCTTACCATATGCATGAAGGTCTTTTATTTTGTTCCATCATTTTTCATAAAACTTTTATTTAGCTTACATTTGAGTAGTTGGTATCAAAGTATAAACATCTGTCTTTCACATTTATTTTGTATCCAAGTTTTCTTTTCATTGAATATTTTTCTACATGTTGAGTTATTTGGTATGGGAGTATAAAATCCTTTCATTTGTATTATTAAGTTGGCATCAAAGTCCAAAGCCTTTTCTTTTATATTGAGGTAGTTTTAAATTTTGTGTTTTTCCCCTTCCTATTCAGTTTGTGTAAAGGTATGATAGTCTCCCCTTCATAGTGATTGTTAGCATCAAATCACAAAGTAAGTTTTTTGGAGGAGTTATTTGGGTCCAAGCATAAAGTTTCTTTCGTTCATAATAAGTTAGCTGGTATCAATTTATAACATTCTCTCTTGTTACATTGAATTAGTTCGTGTCAAAATTAGGGAAAAAAACTTTTGTATTGAGTTATTGCTATCAAAGTATAAAGTTTTTTCTTTACCTTTTTAGTTGGTACCAAAGGTGTCGAAGTATAAAGATCTTCCTCCTTGTTGAAATAGTTCCCGAGTATTTTCTTTCTTGAATATTTTGCTACTACATGTATTATAATATTTTTCTTTCTATTTAATTTTTCGGTTCCAAAGTAAAAAGGTCATTTTCTTCATATCCCAGCTTGTGGTAATATGAGGACGTTTTTCTTATACTGAGATAGGGCGAGGATTAGATCCCAAGCACAATAGGCACTCACACACACACACACACACACACACACACACACACACACACACACACACACACACACACACACACACACACACACACACAACACAACACACACACATACAGCGTGCGCTCAATTTTCTTTTTGATGCTTTTGAAAGAACATTGTAAAGCTTTTATCTGGCTTACAAACGTGTTTTTGTGTTTTGGCGCCAAAAATGCTCAAAATTCTAAATATGATTTCGGATCAGAAATACTTGTACAAAACGGAGACGAAATGAAAACTCCTGGAAATGTACACTCGGCTTCAGACTTTGTTGTGATGCAAATCTTTGCCATAGTCATTACTGGTATAGCATCGCCTATTTCACAGAGACAATCATTTTACCTCGACTTTGAGGATAAGCTTAAGAGAGAAAACTATGCACAAGCTGAGTGCAGGATGTTTGAAGAAAGAGCAGTACTTTTCCCAATACTCCTTTTTCCCTGTAGTGCTGTTCCCTGGAGCTGTCAACACTCCACTCTAACCCTAATTCTTGCCCCATGCCGCAAACCCTAACACTTCACCTGTTTGATCCTAACTATTAACTCTTTGACACGGATTCCTTAACTCTGACTCAGTTCTGCGGTATGGGGAAACAGCTGTATAAGGGAACAGCAGCACAGGGAAAGAAGGGTTTGGGGGTACTGACCGCTTGGAAATATTTTATTCCGGAGAATACCGTGATAGAGACATGATTTGCAAAAGAGATGATATGCAGAAAAATAAATAATGATTATACATCCTTATGCTTGCATAGCACTGATGCTTCAAGAATTGTTCTATTTTTAGTTTTCTGCAGCGACCAAAGTAGGATGGCTTGCGACCACAGTCCATAAATCGGATATCTTCGCTGGAGCTACATAACAGAAAAAACAGTGTTCTGATAACCTTTGAAAATAACGGCAATACTGAAAAAGTGCTTAATGTATGACAGTTACACGGTTTTACCTCAATAGCTTGACACGTAGTTTTACTTCAAATTCTACTGGTTATCAAGTATAAGGGTTTTTTTTTCTTTTACATTGTCACTTGGTTGGTTAGTGTAGATCTCTTATCCTTCCTCTTGAGTTGTCACTAAGTTTGGGTTGTTGTTTTTTTCATTCCATGAAATAAGTTGGTGTCATAGAATAGAATTATCCCCTTGCTATTGAACAAGTTGGCTCAGAGAATAAAGTTCCAAGCTTGGTATCAAGATAGTTATCAAACTGTAAACTTTTTCCTTCAGATTCAGTTATTACAAAAGTATAGAGCTCCCCCTTTCATATTTCTTTTTTTTTGTATCAGAGTATAAAGTTTTCTCCTCCATATTCATTTAGTTGGTGTTAGCAGGCTCTTCCCTTTATATTGAGTGAGTTCTATCAAAGCAAAAAGTTTTTCCTTCAGGTTGAGTTCGCTGGTACACGTGTAAAAGGTTATTTTCTTAATATGGGTTGGTGTCAAAAAAAGTAAAGTTGTTCCTTGGAATGAGTTGGTCGATATCAAAGAAGTTATTTCCTTTATTCTAGATGTTATTAGGTAGTTGTTATTGAGCCAGGTGTTATTAGGTATAAAACTTTCCCTTCATATTGAGTTGTTGCCAACCTAGTTACCTTCACATTGATTGCATTGCTTGGAACAACAGTTGCATGAGAGAACAACACTAAAGGGAAAGAGGGGTTTGACTTACTGGCTAGCGGAAAATACTTCATTCCTCAGAAAACGGTATAAGCGCTATATAAATCCCATATATCATAATCATTATTAGTGTTTCTATTTGTGCAAGAGAAAAGACATGCAGACAAATGTTTTATGTTATTGTTTTTCATTTTTTATTTTTTTTTTTTTTTTTTTTTAGACAAATGTTAGTTTAAAGCTAAAGCTAACTCTTGACAGTTGTAGTACTGGGGAAAAGGGCCTGCTGTAGTGTATGGAGTCCATGCCTGTTTCATCTGTGTCCCTTTCCACGTGTAGATTTTGATTCAGATTAATCTAGTTCTTTTCAAGGTTTACAGTTCTTCCCTGTGTAGTAAGTTGGTGTTGTATGAAGCTTTTCCCTTCCTATTGAACTAGTTGGTATGAAGTATTAACTTTCATTCCTATTGAGTTGGTGTCATGAAATAAGGTTCCTCCCTTTATACTGAAGAGTTGATCACCATGTAATGTTCCAAAATTTTCTATTGACTTTGTTTATGCATAGGTTTCTTTCAAGATTTTTTTCTTATAAAGGTGTTGAAAAAAATATTATAGATACTCTTATAATAATTATCGATATAAACAGATTTTTTTTTCAATTCCAAAAGTTTTCATAATCCTATAAATGATCATTGCTAAAAAAAAAAAAAAAAAAAAAGTTTTCCTTTTTTCTATTTCATCAATCCGTTGAAAAGTGCTTGGGTGCCCTGATAGTTTTGTTAGGTTTATTAGTTATAAATTACGAGTTTCCTCTCGTTTTATTCTGGTGGTATGATCATAAAGCTGTATATTTTTTTAAATCCTTAGATGGTTTGATATAAGCTGGGCTAGAGATTATTTGAGGGCTTGTTTCCCCAATTTTCTGATTGGATAATGGCTTTGAAATGATTTTTTTTAGTGTTTGCAAAACTCCAGAGGGATTTTTTGGTGCTGTTTTTGTGAATTCAAATGAAGTATTTGTCCATATGCATTTAATTCATAGTCCCATTGTGAACTTTGTTATATACAGTCCCTGATATCAGGTCATCTCTAGCTCTATTTTCCCTGAATGCATTCAGATGATCTGTTTAAAAATAAAGTCTGGTATAGTCCTGTCACAACTGATGTTAGGTCAGGAAATGTCATCTTTATTTGTAGTGACCACGCTGCAATACCCGCTGAATGATTTCGAGAGCAGAAGGTTGTGAAATGAATACAAGTGTGATTGCCCCCCCCCCCCCCCCGAAAAAAAAACTACGCCCAGGAAAAACAAAGGCACAAAATTGTCAAGAAAGCATACAGCAAAAGCCAGAAAAAAAAATTAAAGGATAAAAACTTAACACTACCACAAACACACTAGAGCAAACATAAACCCAGACAAATG
>CM060323.1:34830058-34842558 GCA_030674155.1 Stramonita haemastoma | reverse complement strand
AACAACAAACAAAACAACACAATGATAAAGATCGTAATATCTTGTGACACGCTTATACAAGATGACAGCAATGCTTTATTACCGTTCATACAATAAACGAACAGAAAATATTCTGACGTCAGCTCAAATTTCTGTTTACGAACTGATATACAAACAGCTGTAACTCGAAAAAAATATAATAAACAACAGACGCACAAAACTAAACACAATGCAAAACTGATAATACAGGTGAGAAACTGATATATCCAAAAGCTTTAAGGTGAACAATAAGCAAAACAAACAACACAAAACCTATAATTTCTACCCAAAAAAATCTTGAAACATATATGATCATTTTTTTTTGTTCTTTTTACTTGTGCATTTAAAAAAAAAAAAATCCTTAAATCCTCACGATATTATACAGCGATGCTTGTCACTCGATATTTCAGTCTTCCTAGAGGTGTACGTACACAAAGAGCACAAAGCAGACAAACTCAGCGATTCACCAGACTAGAAAAGGCATCCTTGTTACACTCCAAAGACCTAAGACACTTAGAGAGAATCCAGCAAAAAATGTTTTTAAAAAAGGTAGTGTATAGTCTCTACCAACAGAAGCAAGCATGTGGTCATTCACTAAGGCACTTACATACCCTAGAGGGAATCTTCCAAATGGAAACGTAGGAGTAGAAGTATACTTTGTCATAAAGGCAGCCACAAAGTCAATACTGTTACATGCCAGAAGAGGAAAAGCATGCAGTCGTTCAAGATAGTCCACATCCATTTCTGGGTTTATCTGCCATGAGAACTTAACTGTTCACTATGTACACACCTATTAGGAAAATCCCATTATAATGTACGTATACGATGATCCGCTTACAGAACTAGGAACTGTCTGGACATCCGTTAATTCTGCCGACAGCAATGCAAAATCCCATCAGGATAATCCTATTCTGCGATGATTTGGCAACAAACTTATCTGGACACCCCTTAAGGTAATCCAATTTTTCAATGACCTTACAACAGAACCATCTGGGCGTACGCCCATTAAGGTATTGCAACTCTACGGATCATCTGCTACCAGTACTATGTGGATTCCATTAATCTGCAAAAAACTGTGTCATCATCCATTAAGAGTGATCCCACATAACGATGATTTGCCCCCAAAAAGACTATTAAAGACATTTAAGTAGAAACCCAATCTACAATGACCTTCCAACAGAGCTCTCTAGACAGCCATTAATCCGCTGACAACTATGCCAACGCACATTGGTGTCATCCAGCTGTGCAATGACTTTGCAACAGAACTGACAGGATGCCCATTAAAATACCCAATTCTACATTGATCTGCCAACACAACTAACAGAACACCCATAAATCTGCCGAAAATTACGCAAACACCTACCCATAAGGGAAGTCTTTTCTACGATGATTTTCCAGAAAAACTATCTCGACACATGTCATAATAAACCCAATACCTAAGTAACCTGCCCTCAGCTACACGAAACAGTCACGAGGGTCCTACAAGTCTTGAACGACCTGCCGACCCACCAACTATCAAGCCACACCCACTACTGTAATCCCAATCCTAACAATTTACCTGCCAATACAACTATAAAGACACCGCACCCATTCACAATAGTCCCAAGTCCTAACAATATACCTGCTAATACAACTATCAAGAAACACCCATCACTATAATCCCAATCCTAACAATTTCCCAGCCGACACATCACCCATTCACTATAACCCCTAAACCATTAACCAACCTAACCAACAAACAACAAAACTCTGCAAAAACACCACCTAACAAGCCCCCCCCAAAAAAAACAAACAAAAAAACCCCCAGGGAATGCACTACCCTCGCATATCCACGACCACAGGATTACTGAGCGGACCGAAGGAGTACTGATTGCGGGCAGCCACCTGGAACATGTACCGCTGCCCCTGGCGCAGGTTGGGGATGACCACGAAGGACTCGGACCCGAACACGGGCAGCTGGTACGTTCCGGCCAGGGGCTTGTTGGCGGCGTCCACGCGCACGAAGTTGACCACGTAGCCCGTGACGTCCTCGGAGCCGGCAGCCGGGGATGGGGAGCGAGTGTTCCTCCAGCGGAGTCGCGCTGCGGAACTGTTGACGGAAGCGGCGTCCAGGATTTCAGGACGTCCTGGCATGCCTGAGGGATCAGCAATATATGTCATTATTTGTTTTATCTATTTTTTTTTTATTCATTATTTCTTTTTTTTTCTTTTCTTACTTTCTTTCTTTCTTTCTATCTTTCTCTCTTTCTTTCTTTCTTTCTTTTTTTCTTTCTTTCTGTCTTTCTTTCTTTTCTTTCTTTTCTTTCCTTTTTTTTCTTTCTTTCTTTATATGTATTTATTTATTCATTTATTCTTTTATGTCGAAGGATAAGGGAATAAGCATTCATGTGTTTTTTTGTTGTTGTTTGTTCTTTTTTTTACATTCAGCTCCCGTGTGTATGCAGTTTTGTCAGTTCAGATTTGTCATGTGTCCACCGGCACACAAGTGCCTACTTTTTTGAAAAGCGGAACTGGTTTTAACGTGTGTAAAAGCTGTTCTGCATGCGGTCGCACACGGGACCTCGGTTGATAGTCTCATCCGAAGGACATTTGGGAGGAGTGGAGTTGGCACTGATGTTAACTCCAGAGGAAAAATCCTCTTGAACGAGATTCGAACCCGTGTCAGCAGATCACGAGCGCATCACTCTGACCACCAGGCCATCCCATCTCCTTGATCGTGAGCAACTTAGCATGCGCTGTAGCAGCAGCAGCAGCAGCAGCAGCAACAGTAGTAGTAGTTGTTGTGTGTGGTGGTGGTGGTGGTGGTGGTGGTGGTGGTGGTGGTGGTGGTGGTGGTGGTGGTGGTGGTGGTGTGTGTGTGTGTAGTAGTAGTAGTAGTAGTAGTAGTAGTTAGTATAGTAGTAGTAGTAGTAGTAGTGGTGGTGGTGGTGGTGGTGGTGGTGGTAAAAGTAGTAGTAGCAGTAGTAGCAGTAGCAGCAGCACAGTAGAGTAGTAGTAGTAGTAGTAGTAGTAGTAGTAGTAGTAGTAGTAGTAGTAGTAGTAGTAGTAGTAGTAGTAGTAGTAGTAGTAGTAGTAGTTGCTAAAGTTGTTGCTGTTGTAGTTGTAGTAGTAGAAGTCGTGGTTAGCAGTAGTGGTAGTGGTAGTAGCAGTAGTAGTAGAGCGACAGTTAAAAAAAAAAAAAAAAATTTTAATTCTAAAACAAGAAAACAATTCCGTACTATGGGAGACAGTTCTTAAACGTTCACAAAAAAATTAAATCCCCACCAGAGATCTACCAAATGTCTCCGAGATTCAAACCCGCTACCCACCACTTCAGCTAGATAAAGGTAAAAGTGTCCCATAACCTATGTGGTCGTAGAGGAGCGAGGCATCACACAATTCAGCTTCTCTAGAAGCCAGCATATTGAGGCTGCGCTCATCTCCTCTCCCTCGCTGCTTTACCTTCCCTGACCCTAAAGAGGGCAGGTACCTATTGACAGCTGTGTGGACTGGGGGACTGTACTGAAGCCAAGGCGCGCATACATCACCCATCCAATAGGTAACCACACTCGATGGTGCTTAACCTTAGCTTGGGGGAAAACGAGTGTTCTGGCCACTGGGCTATCCCGTCCCCACTTTAGGACATATTTATCTATTTCTATTTATTTATTTATTTATTTATTCTTTTATATCGAAGATAATGGATTAAGCACTCATGTGCTTTTTTTTTTTACATCCAGTCCCCGTGTGTTTATGCCGTTTTGTAAATCTTGTCATCTGTTCCCACCGGCACAAAATGGCCTACTCTTACGAAAAGCGGAACAGGATTTAACGTGTGCGCAAGATGTTCTGCGTGCGTTCGCACACGGGGCCTCGGTTTATAGTCTCATCCCAAGGACTTTTGGGGAGAGTGGAGTCAGCACTGATGTCAACTCTATGTAAACATTTTAAGCCTATAAGCAAACACAGTTTTCAACCCATATGAAAAATGAAATACAGCTGCTTCTGCGAAAGAAATGACATCTGACCTCATTCTGTCATTGACGTATTTCACGTGCACAATGTCACAAACCTGGTTCCGATGTAGTGCACTGTAGTGTAAAGCTGTGTATCTTTTTTTCTGTTTTTCTTTTTTACCGTCTTGCAATTTTCATTTAGCCTGCTAATTTGGATTCTAGCTTAAAAAGAATTAATGTGGGTGTGTGAAAGTACTGAGAGATGGTGGTGAGCTTGATCACACGAAGTAAAAAGAAAGAAGACAAATCAAATCAAATCAAAATTTTATTTCCAGATGGTACATTGAGTAAGCAATAATTTGCTTTTTTTCATGAAGCCATACTATTTATAAAAAAAAAAAAGACACAAAGAGAGAGGTGGGGAGAGAAAGACAGAGAGAGGTGGGGAGAGAGAGAGGGAGAGGGAGAAAGAGAGAAAGACAGACAGACAAACAGACAGACAGACAGACAGACAGGCGGCAGGCAGGCAGGCAGGCAGACAGACAGACAGAGAGAAACAAACAGAGACAGAGAGAAGGAGGTGGGGGAAGGAAGGAGAAAGACAGAGACAGTCAGACAGACTGACAGGTAGACAAACATATATTTATGCAGAGATGGAGACAGATAGAGACAGAAAAAGAACGAAAGAAAGAAAGAAAGAAAGAAAGAAAGAAAGAAAGAAAGAAAGAAAAAAGAAAAGAAAAAAGAAAGAAAGAAAGAAAGAAAGAAAAGAGAAGACAATAAAGAAGAGAAAAAAAAGAGAGAAATGAAAAAAAAAGAAAAAATAAAGAAAGACAGAAACAAGAGAAAAGAAAAGAAAGAAACAAGAAATAAAGCAAGAAAGAAATATGAAAAAAGAAAAAAAAGAAAGAAAAGAAAAGAAAACGATGAAATATGAAGATTTTTTAAAGAAGAAAAGACAACAACAAAAAAACACCAAAAGAAAAAAAAAGATCGTGGATGAAAAGAAAAGGAGACAGACAGAAATGAAAGAAGAAGAAAGGACAGGAAAAAGAATCACAAAGTAATATATAATATATATCCACATGTGTATGTGTGTGTGTGTGTGTGTGTGTGTGTGTGTGTGTGTGTGTGTGTGTGTGTGTGTGTGTGTGTGTGTGTGTGTGTGTGTGTGTGTGTGTGTGTGTGTGTTAACAAAGAACGAGAAGGATTTTTTTTCTAAAAGATCATAGAAGGAAAAGAAAGAGAAACAGACAGAAATGAAGTATTATATAATAATATATATATAATATATATATATATATATATATATATATATATATATATATATAAGCAAATAACGAAAAAGATTCCTAAAATGAAGAAGAAGAGAAAAGAAAAAATAGCACAAAGAACAAGAAAAGATGACAAGCAGAATAAGGAAAAGTATAAAGATTTAAAAGAGACAGGAAGAAAAAGAAATGGAGGAAAAGCATGGAAAAGAGATGCACACACACACACACACACACAACACACACACACACACACACAACACACACACACACACAACAACACACAATACATACATAACATACATACATACATACATACATACAACATACATACATACATATATACATACAACATACATAACACACACACACAAACACACACACACACGACAACAAAGGAGAGAGAGAGAGCAGACGAGACAAGAGACAGCAGAGACAGAGACAGAAGACAGAGAGCAGACAGACAGAACAGAAAACAAGAGAACAGAAGAACAAGAGAGAACAGAGAGAACAGAGAGACACAGAGAGCAGAACGAGAGAGAGAGAGAAGAGAGAGAGAGAGAGAGAGAGAAGAGAGAGAGAGAGAGAGAGAGAGAGAGAGAGAGAGAGAGAGAGAGAGAGAGAGAGAAGAGAGAAGAGAGAGAGAGGAGAGAGAGAGAGAGAGAGAGAGAGAGAGAGAGAGAGAGAGAGAGAGAGAGAGAGAGAGAGAGAGAGAGCAGGACAGAAAATGAAACACAAAGAGAAAAACACAGCCTGAATAAAGACTGAAAGAAAAACAGAAAACAGAAACAAAAGACAAGACTGAAAACGACAAACACAAGAAAAAGAAAAATGAACAAACAACAACAAATAATAGAAAATAAAACTAAAGGTGAAATACAGGGGGGGGGAAATAAACTAAAAGCCGTCAAGAAAAGAAACAAGAAGAAATCCCAACACAGGGTAGAGATATAAAAAAAAAACTGATTCAATACCTAAGTCTTACTTTGGACATCATCAATCATCACCATCATCACCATCACCATCATCATCATCATCATCATCATCATCATCATCATCATCATCATCATCATCATCATCATCATCTCTTCTTCTTCTTCTTCTTCTTCTTCTTCTCTTCTTCTTCTTCTTCTTCTTCTTCTTCTTCTTCTTTCTCTTCGAACGCTCTTACAAGCAACTGTGGATGTCTGTCATATGAGCGAAAATGCTGTTAACCGCCCAACAAGTCAGACCCAGTACATCCAACTTTGGAGTGGAGGGAATCGTTATTTGTTAAGAGTTAAGAGTTTCTGAGGAAAAGAAAAAAAAGGCAGAATAACGCACCAAGAAGGCTAAAAAAAGACAAGAAGGGGGATGACAAGAAGAAACGGAACAAGGTATATAAATAAAGACAGGGATAGAAAAGAGGGAATTCCTAGCACAGAATCTCCAGAAGGTGGAGATACTATTTATACTGACAGGTCCCCGGCATCCCCACGGGGGAATTTAAGACTAAATCAATATTATTTCGCCAGAACACTCACATGTCGAACAGTTAATATAGCTACATAAGTTCAAAAGAAAAAAAAAAGAAAAGAAAAAAGAAAACGAACCAAACCAAAATTAAACGTAAAATAAAGAAAACAACGTAACAGCTGAAGAACAGAAAGAAAATAAAACTTAAGAAAAAATCGAAAAGAAAAAAACAGAATTTTTTTCTCGTTTTTTTTCTGTCTTTTCTAGACACTCCTTTTTTTTTTTTTTTAAGCTTTTGTTCTTTTTTCTTCTTCTGTCTGTCTGTCTGTCTGTCTTTCTTTCTTTCTTTCTTTCTTTCTTTCTTCTTTCTTTCTTTCTTTCTTTCTTCTCTCTTTCTTCTTTCTTTCTTTCTTTATTTCTTTCTCTCATGTTTCTTTTTCTTTCGTTCTAGTTCTATTTGATAGTAGCAGGGTAAGGCAAGACGGGGGAGTGGGGACAGTTGATTGAAAAGTTTAATTGTAGGAACGAGAGAAGTCTGCTAGTTCTGTTCCAGTTCTTCCATAGTCCTCCTCCTCCCACTCTTCCTCCTTCCCCTCCTCCTCTTTCTCCTCGCTATCTCCTCCTCCTTCTCCTTCTCTCCTCTTTTGTCTCCTCCTCCTCTTCTTCATCTCAGACTTCGGGTAATTCTCCATCGACAGTGTAGATGACATTAATCAGACTGACTTGTCAAGTACACACACAGGGCACATACTCAGAGGGAGGGGGGGCGCGTGAACACACACACACACATGTGCGCGCGCGCGCACACACACACACATACATACACACATACACACACACCTATATACATACTCACGAGGGAGAGAGAGGGGGAGATGGAGAGAGAGAGAGACAGAGAACAGAGACACATACAGACAGACTGAGAGAGAGATACAGACAGAGAGATAGAGAGAGGGGAGAGACACAAGAGAAGAAAGAAGAAGAAGAAGAAGAAAGAAGAAGAAGAAGAAGAAGAAGAAGAAGAAGAAGAAGAAGAAGAAGAAGAAGAAGAAGAAGAAGAAGAGCAACAATAACAACAACAACAACAATAACAAGAACAAGAGGAACAAGAACAAGAACAAGAAGAAGACGGGAGGAACGGATGGAGAGAAGGGGAAAGAGAGAAAGACAAATGTCTAGATAGGCAAGCACACCTACAGACATATTCCCAAAGATGACTCTCACATTCAAAGCAGTGATACTCCTGAAAATCGGCCTTCTCTCTTGACAAATATGGCCTACTGCCTCCAAGATATCTAAAACTGGATGATACATTACAAGTTAAAGCTAAATGCAGATAAAACCGAAGCCATGCTTGTTGGGACCAAACACAAATTCTCTTCCATCAAACAGCTTCAATAAAAATCGGCAATACGTCAAATCTCCATCCACCCCGTTAACTATCTAGGGGTCGTTATCGACAGCATACTCTGTACGCAAACAGTTCATCACACAGACCTGCTAGTCGTGCTACTACTATCAATCACGGTGTATAATGCACTTTGAAAGTACCTGTCCCCTGATGCAACTTCCCAACTTGTCACTTCTCTTATTCTTTCATGTCTGGACTAATGCAGTTCTCTTTTGGCTGGTCTGCCAGCATCATCCATCACTCCCTTCAACGTATACAAAAGTCTGCAGCTCTGATCAGTCCTCAAGAGAAAAAATCCGAGCATATTACTCCTCTTTGCAACCTCTCCACTGGCTCTCTGTACATCAGAGGGTAAAATGTAAGATCAGTACCCTCTGTTTCCAAATGTCTCTACAAAACAGCATCCTTTCCTCTTGGAATGTCTTCACTATACACTCCTTCTCGTTCCCTCCGCTCTGCTGCAGATACCCTGTACTTATTGATACGTAGATTAAACCAGTCTACCGTTGGCCATCGCTCTTTCTCTATTTCTGGTCCATTGATCTGGAGTGACCTCTCCATCTCCCTTCGCCAAAAAATACTTATAACACTTTTAAATCCAGCCTCGAGAATATATTCTTTTTTAAACTCGATTTTCCCCTCTTGTTTCGTGTCATATCTGTCCTGCCTTCAAAAGCCGAAATTCCCAACACCCTACCAAAGCGTATAATCTTTATGAGTGGGTGCGAGTGTGCGTGCATGCGTGCGTGCGCGCGTGCGTGCGCGCGCGCGTTCATGCACACATAGACAGAAAGTTATGTAACTCACAGACAGAGGCTAAAGTAATACAGGACAGAAATGTATGTAACACAGAGATAGAGTCTTAGGTAACACAGAGACAGAAACTATGTAACTCAGTTACAGAAAATTATTTAACACAGAGACGTAGACAGAAGCTAAAGTAACACGAAGACACGGACATAAAGTGTAACCTGAGCAGATCCCCCGTGGGAATGCCAGAGGCTCTTCCAGATATAAAAATGAACACCCCACCTTCTGGAAATTCTTTGCTCTGAGAGTTCCCCTTTTCTATCACCCTCTTATTGCCTGTCTCCTTACTGTCCTGGACAGATCTCCCGTGGGAATGTCAGGGGCCCCTTAGAATAAAAAGAGCATCACCACCTTCTAGGAAATTTCTGTGCAAATGATTTCCCCTTTACTATCATTCTCGAAGTCTCTGTCTCTTGTCTGTCTGTCCTCTCTGTCCTGTCTGTCTCTGTCTGTCTGTCTGTCTGTCTGTCTGTCTGTCTGTCTGTCTGTCTGTCTGTCTGTCTGTCTGTCTGTCTCTCTCTCTCTCTCTCTCTCTCTCTCTCTCTCTCTCTCTCTCTCTCTCTCTCTCTCTCTCTCTCGTTTTTAGTAAATTGCACACATCGTTATTCCTGTTCCCTTTTTTCGTAAGAGTAGGCCATCGTGTGCCGTGGGAACAGATACATTTACATAAACTGATTACACACCGGATGATGTAAAAAGCCAAGTTGTGTTTATTCTATTATCCTCGATATAAAGAATATATATAATAAATATCTCTCTCTCTCTCTCTCTCTCTCTCTCTCTCTCTCTCTCTCTCTCTCTCTCTCTCTCTCTCTCTCTCTCTCCCCTCTCTCTCTCTCTCTCTTCATATTATACTATATTATATATTATTATATATATATTATATATATCTATATATGTATATATTATATATATATTATTATATATACTATATATTATTATATATATATTCAGTTTCTGCTTTTCTAGACCAATCTCCTGCCTTATTCTTAGAGACCAAATCCTACAAATAATACATTTTCCGTTAATATTGTTATATGACATTTTGCCTGGAGGTGAGGTTGTTGTTTTTTGGTTTGTTTTTTTTTGTTCTGACAACCAGGAAGAGATATCAAACACTGGATCGGCACAATATGTCCATTCTGTAATGCGATTAGCCAGATGACATTTTTATGTATTTAAATGAAATACGGAAGTGTTCATGATCCTTTTCACGCGTTTGTTTTCTTTGTAATGAGGATAAAATTAAGCGGAGTAGCTCGCGTCCTCAGCAGAGCTTTTTTTCATGGTCCTCGGAATGAAATAACGAAAGTTTTTATTGCTCTTCTTTACTTTCGAAGATAATTGAATAAGCAGTTATATGGTTTTTTTTACATCCAGCCCCGTGTGTATGCGCAGTATCATAAATTTTGTCATACCTGCCCATCGGACACAATGACCTACTCTTCCGAAAAGCGGAACGGTTTTAACGTGTCCGCAAGATGTTCTGCTGTTCGATCACATACAGGACCTCAATTTATAGTCTCGTCCGAAGACTTTTCATGTCATTTTCTTTCTCTTTTTTTTGGATTGACGGTGTAATATATTTGAAGGGATTAGATTATACGATTTTAAACTTGAGTAATTTCTTGAAAATGTTGTATTCAAATACGGTGACATCCTGATATTTTTACATTTTACATTTTACACCACGTTAGGTCACAGCAGATTTCCCTGCGTGAAATTCGGGTTGCTCTCCCCGGAGAGAGTGCGTCGCCACAAGAGCAGCACCACGTTGTTTTTGATATGGCCTCCGTGGTCGGTGGGGCAATAAACATCATTAATGAATGACGACACTTGAGTAAAGCACAAGGCTCCGCTAAGTCAGCTTGCCCCCATGCCAAAACACACACTGCCAAAAACATAATCCCCCCAAAAGACTTCTTTTCAATGCCCTAATGACTTCTCAAGAAGTGGAGGAGGAAGTCAGATCAAGTCCAGGTGTCTGACGTTTGATTGTGCAAAGCAAAGAAAGGCCGGAGCAGGCAGTTCGGACTTCTGGTCAGAGCATTCTTTTTTTAACAGATGTTTCTGTTTCTTTCATTTGTATGACTTATTTTGTTTTAGGTTTTATATTCTTATAATTATATGTGTACATATGATTTTTTTTTGTCCTGAGATGGATGATGGTTTGTAAAGTAACTGCACTGTTTATTCAATGCATATCTGAAAATAAAAGTTTCCTTCGACTTTGACAGAACACACACACCACGCGCGCACACACACACACACCACAAGTGACACACACACGCACACACACACATACACACACACCTACCCCACTCCCACCACTCACACATACAATATTACTCGCACCACCACCACCACCACCCCCAACACACAAACACACACACATACACTCCACACACACATACTCACACACAAAATACACACACAACACACCACTCACCACACAAACACACACACTCATACACACACATATACACGCACCATCTCCCAACCCACCCCCACCCTCACTCACACACACACACATACACAATCTCACACACACAAACACAAACCACCCACACCCACCACACACACACACACACACACCCTCTCACACACCACCGTATCCACACACACCACACACAGACACACACACAACACACACAAAACACATACACACACGTATCCCCCCCCCCCCACACACACACACAAACAAACATACAACACAACACAAGCTACATTTCTCTAAACATAAAAATAAAACAGAAAGCAACAGCATCGATCTGATTTTTGGAAATGGGGAGGGGGGATGAGAGAAGAATGGAAGCGAGGTGACAAGCAGGAGATGAAAACCAAGGAAGGCTTGCCAGGCCCTCTCTGATAGAACGGAATTTAAAAGCCATGGACAATGGCCTGCATACTCGAACCTCTAACTCGCCACTGCTGCAAAACACGAGTCGAGTGGGCGGGTGGTTTGCCAAGTCTTTTTGAGTATGCATGCATTGCATCATACGGTTTAAAAGGCACTTCAGCTTTGCTTTGCAATTCCCCCACCTTCGCCTTCACTACCCCCCCCCCCCCCCCCCATTAAAAAAGGAATGTTGTTACTCCTTCTAAGGGGATGCGATAGCTCAGTGGTCAGAGCACTCGATTTCCCCAAGCTAAGGTTAAGCAGTATTGAGCGTGGGTTACCGAGTGTGTGGGTAACCGTTTTTCGCGCCTTGGTTTCAGTATAGTCCCCAAGTTCACCCAGCTGTAAATGGGTACCTACCCTCTTCAGGGTCAGGGAAGGTAAAGCTAGCAGCAAGGGAGAGGAGATGGGCGCCCCCATCAACATGCTGGCCCCTAGACAAGCTGAGGTCTCCTCTGATGTCTCGCTCCCCTACGACCACATAGGTTATAGGACACTTTTACCATTACTCCTTCTAGCTGTGTAGTTAAGTTACAAGATTAAAGCCTGATTTTTTTTCTTCCTCTGTTCTTTCTTTTCTTTTACAGCGTTTGAAACTTCCAAAATCTCACATTTACAGAAGCGGTTTAGTTGAGAGTGTAGCTCAAATGACCTGACCAATATTGCAGGTGTTTCTAACTTGATTTGACTTGACTTTCGGT
>CM060323.1:34817558-34820058 GCA_030674155.1 Stramonita haemastoma | reverse complement strand
ACCCACCCCACCACACCATACAAAACCACACCCACACCACACCCACACCACACCCACACCACACCCACACACACACCCACCCAACCACACAAACACCACACTACAGTACACCACACCACACCACACACCCCATAACACTAAAACCAGACACGCCTACAACCACACACACACACACACACACACACACACACACACACACACACACACACACTACACCACACACATCACACACACAAACAAACACACACACACATACACACAAACTATCGAAAATCACTTTTAGTGGATAGATGTTAACATACACACAATATTCCCCCCCACACACACACACACAACACCACACCACATCCAACCACACCCACACCACACACACGCTTACACACACACACACACACACACACACACACACACACACACACACACACACTACACACACACACACACACACTAACACACACACACACACACACACACACACACACACACACACACACACACACTCACACACACACACGCACACACACACACTACTTCCCCCCCTCCCTTCCCCCTTCCCCTCCCCCCAGCCCCCCACACAAACACTGACAACACAAACAAACACAACAACAAAACACAAACTCACCAGGTGTAGGTTCGGTTTCGAACCCTAACTCCCCAGCTTTCACCACCCCGCCTCTTGGTCCTTTGAGCTCCACGTGAGCATGGTACCTCTCTCCAGGCTGCAGATTCCTCACGGTGAGGGACCGGGTCAAAGGTGACATCTGCTGGGTCAGCAAGGTCACGTTGGCCACGTCGGACATGCGCACTGTCACCCCGGTCAGTTCCGGTAGAAGCTTGGGTGGAGTGGACCAGGCGATTTTGACAGAGGAGGTGTCCACTTCTTCTGTGAACACTCGTAGCTTGAAGGAGTCTAGGTCCGAGTCTGTTGTGCAGAGAGAGAGAGAGAGAGAGAGAGAGAGAGAGAGAGAGAGAGAGAGAGAGAGAGAGAGAGAGAGAGAGAGAGAGAGAGAGAGTTTGAATTTTGAAATGAGAATGGTTTTATTTTACATATTATAACACACACGCGCACGCGCGCGCACACACACACACACACGCACACGCGCGCGCGCACGCACATACACACACTCACCACATACACACACAGATATAAATAAATAAATATATGTATAATTGTTTGTATTATACAAGAGATGAAAGAATTGTACAAGTTGTGTATTTGTGTGTATGTTGAGTGTGTGTGTGTGTGTGTGTGTGTGTGTGTGTGTGTGTGTGTGTGTGTGTGTGTGTGGTGTGTGTGTGTCTGTGTGTGTGTGTGTGTATGTGTGGTGTGTATGTGTGTGTGTGTGTGTGTGTGTGGTGGGTGTGTGTGTGGTGTGTGTGTGCAGGGGGTGGAGGTTTAGAGAGTGTTTCGGAAAATCCACTGCACTGTCATTAAGTGCCTGACAATTCAGGCCAAGCGCATCCGACTTCGGCATGGGAAGAATTGCTATATTTCAAGTCTTTCTTGGAAAAAATGCAGGAGAATGGACCAAGAAAGCAGAAAAAAGATAAGAAGAAGGAAACAGGATGAAAATTATCAAGTTCGAAACAAAGAGAGGAAAGAAACGAGGAAATTCCTAGCACAGAATTTCCAAAAGGTGAGGATGCTATTTATATTGACAGGTCTCAGTGTTACCACAGGGGATTTTATACACTCAGGATAAAATGTCTACTCTTAATTCATATTTGTAGACAGCGTTTGACATAACCATAGCTTACAATGTCTCCATTCCCACCATCCATTCATTCAAGAGCTGTGGTTTTATCGTGTATGTAATAAGTGTATTTCGTTCATTTTCATTTTGTAACCTCGTGCTGTGTTGTACTTTCTAGAATAAGCAAAGTACATGATTAGCTATAATAAAGCACAACTCTTATAATCGTTTATATTTTGTTTACCCGAATGCTGTTCATCAAATGAATAGTGACTTTCCTTCTCCAAATTATCACTCAAAAGACAATTTTGTTGTTGTTGTGGATTCTTTTACATGTGCTAAAAGAATACACTGTGAAACTTTAATCCTCCCACTTTCCGAAATACTTATACCTACGTCCAGCCTACTACTCAAAGCTCATTGGAGCTAACAAAACAAACAAGTTTATATAGACGCAAGGAGTTTCCTAGTTTTCACATAAGCTTTACTTTCCTCAGTTAGCCAACAACACACACCAAAGTGTCCCTCCTTATCTTCCTTTTTTCGTTAACTTTTCTTTATTTTTCTCTTCCAACTTTTCTTCATTTTTCTGTACTGCCCCTTTTTTCTTGTTCTTTTTTTTTCGGTGTCTGTTTACTTCAAGTTGTTCATAATAGCGTTCTGTCTTCAGTCAGACATTCAGAACAGCGAGGGAAGGGGACTTTCGCACCAAAAGCTACTTTCCTAATCTCCTCTCCTCTCCTCTCCTCTCCTCTTCTCTTCTCTCCTCTCCCCTCCTCTCCCATCAGACGGTGGTGCAGTGATTC
>CM060323.1:34760058-34815058 GCA_030674155.1 Stramonita haemastoma | reverse complement strand
ATGTGTCAGCTACTTCAACCTCGAGTATACTGAGATGAAAGAAGGAAAAATACAGAATACGAAAAATATAGGAAAGAAGGCGTGAGAAAAGAAAACAGAATTATTAGGAAGAATACAGGAAATAAGGTATGAAAGAAGAATACAGAATTCGGAAGATGAATTATTTATTGTATTCATATATTCTTTTATTTCGAAGATAATGGAATAAGTACTCATGTGCTTTTTTTTCTTACATCTAGTCCTCGTGAGTAGGCAGTTTTGTAAATTTTTGCCATCCGTTCCCACCGCGCGACACACAATGGCCTACTCTTCTGAAAAGCGGAACGTGTTTCAATATGTGCTGCGCAATATGTCCTGCGTGTTCGCACACGAGGCCTCGGTTTATAGTCTCATCCGAAGGACTTTTGGGAAGAGTGGAGTCGGCACAGATGTTAACTCCAGAGGAAAAATCCTCTTGAACGAGATTTGAACCCGGGTCAGCAGATCATGAGCGCATCACTCTGACCACCTGGCTAGCCTGTCCCCTAAAACAAAACAAAAAACAGAACTAGAAAGTATACAGGAAAGAATATGCGAACAAAACGAAACAGAAGGAATGATACAGGAGAGAAGGTGTGGAAAAAAATTAGTATGGAATGAAGGGAAAAAAGGAAGAAAAGAAACTTTAACCTTTTGGACTTCTGATCAAGCTCATATATACACAAATAGGGAGAGAAGAAAAAGATATATAGATAAAACCCAAAACAAAAAGGAATATAAACATAAAGAAAAGACAGGATTCTTTTTTTAAAATGAAAAAAGTAATGATGAATACAAAAAACTAAACTAAAGCAGAACAGACAAAGACAAACCAACAAAAAATAGTATTAAAATATTAAAAAAAAAACAGCTTGGCTTGTATTCATGAATAAAACACATTTTTTCCTCCAAAAATCCTAATGCAGCAAGACAAAGAAAAAAATATGCAACAGGGCAAACTAAAAAAAAAAGGAAGCTGAACAACGAACAAAGAAAAAGTCTACTGCGACAGAAAATGAGGATGAAAAAAGGAAGAAGGAAGCAAAATCCCACCAAGGAGTCTGTGATATGACACTGCATGGTGATAAAGCTCCGTGCGGTCTATGACAAACAAACAATCTCTGATCCCTGCTGGCACCACGTCAGTCTTCTTCCTGGTACTTCTGTACCCTTTAAGCTGCTAACACCACCACCACCTCCACAGTCACTGAATCAGTGGTCTAGGCGTAACGCGCTTGAAGCGAAAAGTCTAGGTTCAAAGTATGTGATGGTTTCAGTTTGATTCACAATTCAAAGATGTATTATCTTACAAAGATAAATTTCAAATAGATAAATTTATGTTTGATCCCCGTTTTGGCCCGATACTTTGTTCCCCTTCCATTAGACCATGAATGATCGTCCGGGTGCTAAGTCTTTCGGATGAGATGATAAATCGAAGTCCAGTGTTTTACACACATTTAGCTCACGTAAAGGAACCCACGGCAACAAGAATGTTGTCCCTGGCAAATTTTTTGTTATAAAAAAGCCGCTCTGATAGGAAAACAAGTACAGTTACAGACAGGAAAAAGAAAAAAAATGTGGGTGGCGCTGCTCTTATGGCGATGCGCTCTCCCCGGGAGAGAAGGTTCAAAGAGAACTCTGCCGTGACGTAAAGTGATGTACAATACAATACAATACACATCAATACAATACACATCGCTGCTGCTGCAGCTGCTGCTACCTCTGCTGTTTTTGCTGCTGCTACTGCTGCTGATACTGCTGCTGCCGATACTACTGCTGCTGCTGCTGTTGCTGCTGCCGATACTACTGCTGCTGTTGCTGCTGCCGATACTACTGCTGCTGCTGCTATTGCTGCTGCTGCTACTACTACCACTACTACTACTACTACTGCTACTACTACTACTACTACTACTACTACTACTACTACTACTACTACTACTACTACTACTACTACTACTACTACTGATGCTGCTGCTGCTGTTCCTGCTATTACTTCTACTACTGCTACTACTACTACAACTACTGCTGCTGTTGCTACTGCTGCTGCTGCTGCTGATACTGCTGCTGCCGATACTACTGCTGCTGCTGCTATTGCTGCTGCTGCTACTACTACTACTACTACTACTACTACTACTAACTACTACTACTACTACTACTACTACTACTACTACTACTACTACTACTACCACCACTACTACTACTGATGCTGCTGCTGCTGCTGCTGTTGCTGCTATTACTTCTACTACTGCTACTACTACAACTACTGCTGCTGTTGCTGCTGCTGATACTGCACTGCTGATACTGCTGCTGCTGCTAATGTTGTTTAGCGTTTCCTTGTTTATGCACCCTGGTGGGGACCCCAGAATACACGCTCTCTCTCTCTCAATGACCACGCGAGAGAATCAGTGTGAGGGTATTTGTTGGATGAAAGCTATATATATATATATATATATATAATATATATATATATATATATATATATATATATATATATATATATATATATATATATATATATATATATATATATATACGTGTGTGGCTGTCTTCAAGTACTTTGCCATGTAAGCAGCCTAGCCACATAATTTTTGCATCTTCATGGATTTTTTTTTGCCTGTACTTTCGTGCAGGAAGTTGTTAGTGTATGCTAAGGCTGAGGACCGTATCAATAATACTTTTTTCATGGCATGATGACAACATGTTGATAATTATGTAGTATTTTTTCTGGCTTTGCAATTTTTGCTTGCGTCAATAGCCAGGCCCAAATTGGTGATATGATTGACTGAGTATGGTGTGTGTGTGTGTTTGTGTGTGTGTACCTATATACAATATGCATATATATATATATATATATATAAAGATATATTTATATATATATAATATATATATATATATATATATATATATATATAATATATATATATAATGTGTGTGCGTGTGTTTGAGTTAGTCTGCATATGTCTGTGTCTCTGTCTTCCTGTCCGTCTGTGCGCTTATACATGTGCGCGTACATACGTGCTCACAAACACACACACACACACACACACACACACACACGCGCGCACGCGCGCGCGCGCGCGCGCGCGAGTGCATACTCGTATTAACAATCCTGGTTACTAACCCACCCAATCCCGGCAATGTCAAGGTTCCAGTTATCCTCCATCACACCACACCACACCACACCACACCACACCACACCACACCACACCACACCACACCACGCCACACCTTACCACACCACATCACACCACACCACACCACACCACACCTTACCACACCACATCACACCACACCACACACCACACTACACCATACCTCACAACACACCAACACCACACCACACTACACCACACTACATCACATCACACCACACCACACACACCTCACCACACCACACCACACCACACCACACCACACCACACCACACCGCATCCATGTCCACTAAAAATGACGCTTCCAAGGTCATCACTATTTCCCCTGTTCCCTCCATTGTCTCTCCTCTCCCCACCCCCCTCCCCACCACCACCACTCCAGCATCCTACCGAGGGTACTTCATCTCTCTCTCTCTCTCCTCTCTCTCTCTCTCTCTCTCTCTCTCTCTCTCTCTCTCTCTCTCTCTCTCTCTCCCTCTCCTCTCTCTACTCTCTCTCTCTTTTCTCTCTCAATATCTCTCTCAATATCTCTCTCTCTCAATATCTCTCTCAATATCTCTCTCAATCCCCTCTCTCTCTCTCTCTCTCTCTCTCTCTCTCTCTCCTCATCTCTCTCTCTCTCTCTCTCACTCTCTCTCTCTCTCTCTCTCCTCTCTCTTCTCTCCTCTCTCTTCATCTCTCTCTCTCTCTCTCCTCTCTCCTCTCTCTTCTCACTCTCTCTCTCTCTTCCTCTCCCTCCTCTCTCCTTTTCTCATCTCTCCTCTCCTCTCTCTCTCCTCTCTCTCTGTTCCCCCTCTGTCTCTCTCTCTTCTCTCTCTCTGTCTCTCTCTCTCATGTCTTCTTCTCTCATCAATCTCTCTCACTCTCTCTTCCCCCCCCCTCTCTCTCTCTCTCTCTCTCTCTCTCTCTCTCTATAAATATATAATTATATTACTATATCCCCCCTCTTCTCTCTCCCTCCTCTCTCTCTCTCATGTGTAAGAACTTTTCTATCCATTTACTCTCATACACATTTCGAATTCGAGTTCGATTCATTCGATTCTCTCTCTCTCTCTCTCTCTCTCTCCTCTCATCTCCCTCTCTCCTCCTTCTCACTCTCCTCTCTCTCTCTCTCTCTCTCTCTCTCTCTCTTCTCTCTCTCTCTCTCCCTCCCCCTCTCTCTTCTCTCTCGCTCATCCTTACCTCCCCTCTCTCTCTCTCTCTCTCTCTCTCTCTCTCTCTCTCCTCTCCTCTCTCTCTCTCTCTCTCTCTCTCTCTCTCTCTCTCCTCTCTCATCCCTCCTCCTCTCTCTCTCCTCTCTCTCTCATCTCTCTTCTCTCTCCTCTCTCCTCCTCCAGCCAGCCATCCATCCAGCCAGCCAGCCAGCCATCCACTTCTGCTGGTTCGCTGAAGGACAGCCAGCAGAATACAATGGGCACAGGTGGTGTACCTCAACAAACTAAATTTCCCTACTACCTACAAAATAAAACTGCTTAATGCAGCCGTCAGTCTTTGCTGTTTACAAACTATTATCCGCTCCCTGATTTCCCCGAACCGCCATCATCCCAAGCCACCCATGTAGGCTATAGTAAGGAATGAGAGAAGAAAGAACGTACAGGGAAAACGGAAGAATGAGCACAGAGTAGGGAAGAGGAGAAGAAGAAGAAGAAGAAGAAGAAGAAGAAGAAGAAGAAGAAGAAGAAGAAGAAGAAGAAGAAGAAAGAGAAAAAAAGAAAGAAAGAAAGAAAGAAAGAAAGAAAGAAAGAAAGAAAGAAAGAAAGAAAGAAAGAAAGAAAGAAAGAAAGAAAGAAAGAAAGAAAGAAAAAAGAAAAAAAGAAAGAAAAAAGATCAGGACGAAATGTGGGGTGAGGGAGAGAAAAATGATGAAGAGAAGAATGTTGTGGGTTTCTTTTTTGTTTTCTTGTGCAACTCAGAGGTCGTGATGACACTAAAAGACATGGGTTGTCATGGACATGAGCTAGGACAGAAGAAAGGGAGACGGCAGAGCATGAAGCAGTGAGAAAGAAAATAAATAGTCAGAGAGAAGGAGAGCCAATGTGGGAACGAAGAAAATGAAGGGGGGAAAAAAATCCGCTTAGTATGCATAAGAAGGCATTGTTCGGAAAATTACAAACAACGCTGGGATGGGGACGAAGAAGAATGAAGAAGAAGAAGAAGAAGAAGAAGAAGAAGAAGAAGAAGAAGAAGAAGAAGAAGAAGAAGAAGAAGAAGAAGAAGAAGAAGAAAAGAACAAGAACAAGAACAAAGAAGAACAAGAAGAACAAGAAGAAGGAGAACAAGGAGAACAAGAAGAACAAGAAGAACAAGAAGAAGGAGAACAAGAAGAACAAGAAGAACAAGAAGAACAAGAAGAACAAGAAGAACAAGAAGAGGGCTGGAAGGGGAAGCAGAAGTTTCGGGCCCAAACGGGGATCAAACTATCACACACTTCCGACCCGGAATTTTTATTTTCTAGGCAGATGCGTTTACCTCTAGACCACCGAATCACCAAAGTGAAGGTAAAGGAGATGAGGGAACAAGCTGAAAACGATCTACCCACTCAACTTACGACCTCTACCGCCCCCCCCCTCTCTCTCTCATCCTCTCTCTCTCTCTCTCTCTCTCTCTCTCTCTCTCTCTCTCCTCTCTCTCCTCTCTCTCTCTCTCTCTCTCTCTCTCTCTCTCTCTCTCTCTCTCTCTCTCTCTCTCTCTCTCTCTCTCACTCTCCCCCCTCTCCCAATCATCATTGCCAACAAAGCTGCCACCCCCCCTCCCCAATAAAAGAACTTCATTTTGTAGTCTGCATGCAAGTCTTTCTGTTTGATGCCAGCGGTAGAGCGGACAGATAATAATGACTGTGTCCAATGACAAAGAAAGGCAAGAAGGGAGATAGATAGATAGATAGATAGATAGATAGATAGATAGATAGATAGATAGATAGATAGATAGATAGATAGATAGATAGATAGATAGATAGATAGATAGATAGATAGATAGATAGATAGATAGATAGATAGATAGATAGATAGAGAGAGTGAGAGAGAGAGAGAGACACAGAGAGACAGACAGACAGACAGACAGACAGACAGACAGACAGAGACAGAAAGAGAGAGTGAGTGAGAGAGAGTGAGAGAGAGTGAGAGAGACACAGAGAGACACAGAGAGAGACAGAGAGAGACAGAGACAGAGAGAGACAGAGTGAGAGGCACTGGGAGCAGAACATAACCTTCTTTATGGCGATTGTCAGCAGGACAAAGGAACCATCTGCTGATTCATTTCCTGACACTGTGACCTGCCAGGGTGCCACCAGAGAAAGGATAAAGCCCGAGACTAGAACGACCAGGAAGAAGAAAGAAAAGAGGATGGAAAAATGGATTGAGAGAGAGAGAGAGAGAGAGAGAGAGAGAGAGAGAGAGAGAGAGAGAGAGAGAGAGAGAGAGGAGAGAGAGATTGGGGGAGAGAGAGAATGGGAGAGAGCTACAGAGAGAGATTAGAGAGAGAGAGAATGGGTGAGAGGGAAGGAGAGAGTGAGAGAGAGAGAGAATGGGAGAGAGGGAAGGAGAGAGAGAGTGAGGGAGAGAGAGATAGAGAGAGAGAGAGAGTGAGAGATAGAGCGAGAGAAAGAAAGGAAGGAAGAGAGACAGAGTTGGAGAAACATAGAGAGAGACAGAGAAAGAGAGACAGTGAGAGAGAAAGAAAGAAAGAGAGACAGACAGACAAACAGACAGACAGACAGACAGACAGACAGACAGACAGACAGACAGTCAGACAAACAGAAACAGACACAGAGAAACACAGACACAGAGAAACAGAGAGAGAGAGGGGGGGGAGGAGGTCAGTAGAGGGGGGGTGAGTGGAGGAGTGAGAAAGAAGTCGTATTTCTGAGCTGTGTGGTCATTCGTGAATTGGGACCTCTGTCAAAAAAGTTAGACACAATGGGATGAAAGAAAGATTAAAAGAGGAAGACAGGAAAGAGAGAGGGGGGGGAGAGACAAGAGAGAAACACAGAGAGAGGAGGAGAGAGAAGGGTGGTAGAGAGAAGGAGCTAGAGAAGGAGAGAGGGAGAGAGAGAGGGGGAAAGAGAGAGAAAGAGAGAGAGAGAGAGAGAGAGAGAGAGAGAGAGAGAGAGAGAGAGAGAGAGAGAGAGAGAGAGAGAGAGAGGGAGAGAGAGAGGGGGGAGAGGGGGGAGAGACATAGACAGAGAGAGAAAGGTAGTGAGGGTGCGAGAGAAAGACGGTTCTTAGAAAAACCAAGAGCAAAAACAAAATAGAGAGAGAGCTATTACAACAACCAAAAAAATAAGAAAAATGATTGAGTAGAGAGACTGACAGACCGACATACAGAGACAAAGAGACAGACAGGCAGACAGACACACAAATAGACAGACCGAGAAAACGAAATTGTTACAAGAAAAAAAGAAGAAAGTCAAAATGTGGAAAAAGACAGAAGGGGGAGGATGAGAAGAAGAAGAAGAAGAAGAAGAAGAAGAAGAAAGAAGAAGAAGAAGAAGAAGAAGAAGAAGAAGAAGAAGAAGAAGAAGACGAAGAAGACGAAGAAGAAGAAGAAGAAGAAGAAGAAGAAGAAGAAGAAGAAGAAGAAGAAGAAGAAGAAGAAGAAGAAGAAGAAAAAGAAGAAGAAGAAGGAGAAGAAGGAGAAAAACAAGAGCAAGAAGAACAAGAATAACAAGAAGAAGAACAACAACAACAAGAGAGAGAGAAAGATGGAAAGAAAGAAAGAAACAAACAAAGAAAAAAAAGAAAAGAAAGGAAACAAAGAAAAGAAAATCAATCAATCAAACAATCAATCAATAACAAAAGGGCTGCAGAGTAGAAAAAAAAAACCTTTGAACATCCCACTTCATCACGACCAATCTCACTCCCCATCCCTTAAATTTGTCAGCACACTAAGGATTCTGACCTTTCTGCATTCCACGAGGCTGATACCTGTGGCTTTAATGCGCAGCTAACTAGCTACCAGTGAAACAGCAGAAGACGTCAGTCCTATTTTTAAAGTAACCAACCCAACTGCGCTTTGCCCAAAGTCTTAAAAAAGTTCCTTAACCTGAAAGTCAATTTGTCTGATTGATGAACTCTCGGCTGATTTATCGTCTGACTTTTTTTTCGGGGGGGGGTGGGAGGAAGGGGTGGGGGAGGGGAGCTGGGTGAGACACCTTCTTTCCTAAGGGTAGAGCGACGAGAGAAAATCGGGATGAATGAAAATGCAGATGCAGTGTAGTTATGGTGGGAGGGATGGAGGGAGGGAGGAGAGGGAGAGAGAGAGGAGAGAGAGAGAGAAGAGAGAGAGAGAGAGAGAGAGAGAGAGAGAGAGAGAGAGAGAGAGTGGGGGTGGGGAAAGAGGGTGGAGAAAGAAGAAATAACAGCAAAGGAGAGAGTGGAGAAAACGATATATGCATACAAATACATGCAGGAAGAAATAGCGGAAAGGAGGACAGACAGAGAGAAAAATAAATAGCATTTCTGCGGTACTCAACATCTGGTAGAAAGTCACACAAACAGGAAAAAATATGAAAGAAGAAAATTAATAACATTTATATAATGGGGAAAAATAATGGAGGGGATATAAGTATCTAGAGAAAGAAAAAACAAACTTCCTCTTCTTCTTGTTCTTGTTCTTGTTCTTCTTGTTCTTGTTCTTGTTCTTCTTCTTCTTCTTCTTCTTCTTCTTCTTCTTCTTTCATTATTTTTTTTCTTTCTTTCTTTCTTTCTTTCTTTCTTTTCTCCTCCTCCTCTTCCTTTTCCTTCTCCTCCTCCTCCTCCTCCTCCCCTCTCCTCCTCCTCCTTCTTCTTTCTTTCTTCTTTCTTCTTCTTCTTCTTCTTCTTCTTCTTCTTCTTCTTCTTCTTCTTCTTCTCTTCTTCTTCTTCTTCTCCTTCTTCTTCTTCTCCTTCTTCATCGTCGTCGTCGTCGTCGTCATTATCATCTTCGAACGCACAGACAGCAACTATCATTGTCTGTCGTATGACAAAAAAAACTCGTTGCGAAGCTGTTAAGCTCCCGACAAGTCAGGCCCAGCGCAACCGACTCTGGCGTGGGAGAGAATTGTTATCTTTTAATTCTTTCTGGAGAAAAAAAAGGCAGGAGAATGGACCAAGCAGGCCGAAAATAGACATGAAGGAGATGACAGGAAGAAAATGAACAAGGCAGAAACAAATTGGGAGGGCAGGAGAGAGGGATATCCTGTCACAGAATTTCCAGACGGTGGGGATGCTATTTATACTGACAGGCCCTCAGCATCCCCACTGAGAGAGAGAGGGGGTGGGAGAGAATAAGAAACGAAAAGAAATGAAAGAAAGAAGTACAAAACGAAGGAAGTTACCAGAAAGAGAGGAGAGGAGAATTTCTGTCCAGTCCAGTCCACAACAATTATAAAAGGAACAAAAGTTGACCAGAAAATGAAGAAGAAAACACACATAAAAAAAACACGAACATCGGAAAGAAACAAAACATGTATAAGAGAAAGAACAAAAACGATTCTTATTCATTAAAGTCACCATCCAATAGAAACGCCATACAGAATACAGAACTCCTCGGAAAAAAAATAAACGAGAATTACTATACTGATTTAGAACAGAGACACCATGCAAACTAATGACAGAAATCCTCGGTACAGAAATTACCATACTTACTTAGAATAGATAGACCATAAATTTGACAAAAATTCTCGTTACAAAAATTACCCTACTAGTTTCAGAACAGACAGACCATACACAATACAAAAATCCACCTAAAAAAAAACACAAACAAAAATTACCATACTAACCCTTGATCTAAAAGAACAAAGGGACCAACCAAAAAAAAATTTTTTTTAAGTGCAAATAGCAATCCGCGCTAGCCTGACCTCTATCCCAACCTTGTCACCCATAAACTTGAGTAATCACACACGGACGGAACCAGCCCAGGCACACTTGTGCTTTTACCTTCTGCTGCCAGCGTGGTGGTAGTTAACGAAGTTGTGGCAGTAGCCACGGTAGACCCTCTGTCATCAAGGGCCTCCAACTCCACGTAATAAGTCGTCCTGGGCGTCAGGTTGCTGAGAGTGAAGGACCTTGCCTCCCTCGACATTTCCTGGCGGAGCAACGTCCGGTCCTGGCCGTCCTTGACCTTGAGAATGATCTCCCCGATGTCGGCCAGTTGGGCCCCGGCCAGTGTCCAGTCCACGCGTGCCGAGTCTCCGGTGATGGCGTGAGAGGACATGGTCAGGCTGGCTCGTTTCAGCACTGGGGCGTCTGAGGAAGGGTACAGACACACACACACCTTGAATATGGCCATAGTTTTCTTTAAGAGTTTAAGTCGTTTTCTTTCTTTTATATATATATATTATATATATATATATATATATATATATATATATATATATATATATATATATATATATATATATTGTGACGCTCCGCCACGAAATGAGTCGCTTAGCACATTACCCAATTTTGCTCTAGGAGCCATTAAAGGCAGGTAGGGGTCCAAGTTGTCAATTTTGAGATTTTGATTAATTATTAAACTATATCCGTTTATCTACCTTATAATGAAATATCAAGGCATAATTTTTATCCCTTTTGCTTTTAAATGTGTTTTGAAAATACCCAAGCCCTCATTCTGACAACGTGTTACGAAAAATAAACTTGTCCGTTTCTCATTTTGCCACTTCCTGTAGTCTATCATTTCAACTTGTAATAACTTTGCACAGAATTGTCCGATTTTCAATCTGTTTTTTGTATTTGATAGCCACTTTATTGTACATTAATAACATGTCAATAACTAAAAATTGACCTCATGTGCACTCCGTCTCATTATGTGGTGGAGCGTCATATATATATATATATATATATATATATATATATATATATATATATATATATATATATATATATATATATATATATATAAAAAAACTTTTGAACACTGGTCGATCAAATTGAGAAAACTATATGCTTGATAGAGACAATACCAGAAGTATATGTGACATTTGTTGAATATACTTAGAATTCCAAGCGTTACGTTAGATTAAAGCACAATTTACAGATTTTCCTTTCTAAATTTCATGAACAAAAAAAAAAGAACGAATTTCTCTTATTGTAACATCAAACTGTAAGACTTCAAAGCATACTTCTACTGGAGTCTGTGGTAAAACCAATCTAAACATAAGCTAGTCACGACTGATAAAATGATTTTTTTTAAAAGCCTTTTTGCTTCATGTGGAACCGAACCCGTGACCTTACAGTCAGCGAGATTAAGCGCTGACGACTTCGCCACGGTGGCTGTGGGGGGCGTAGGGGAGTTCTTTTTTTTTTTTTTTTTTTTTGCTTTTTTCCTCAGTCATTCTCCACATCTGTCTATTTGATGCTAGTTTCCGCTTTTCGAGGCCACAATGAGCTGGGGACCCTCTGCGGCGGAGATGAGGGAGGAAGTTATCGTTCTTGCTGTTTGGTTTGGTTTTGTTCTGTTCTGTTCAGCTTGTCTCTCCCTAAATGACCAATAGGGAACCATCCCTGTTTCTCTGTCTGTTTCTGTGCTTGTCTGTCTGTCTGTCTGTCTGTCTGTCTGTCTGTGTCTCTATCGGACTGTCTGTCTGTCTCTGTCTTTGTCTCTGTCTCTGCTTCTGTCCTGTCTATCTGTCTCTCTCTCTCTCTCTTTTCTTTCTGTCTTTCTGTCTTTCTTTCTCTTTCTCTCTAAGACTTGCAATAGAGATACTTTCAAGAGAGAGAGTGAGAGAGAGAGAAAGATAGAGAGAGAGAAAGGAGAAAAGAGAGAGAGAGATGAGTTGGAGAGAGGGAGAGAGATCGGGGAGGGGAGCGAGAGTGACAGACAGGCATGCAAACAGACAGACAGACTGACTGACAGACAGACAGACAGACACACATACAGACAGGAGAGAAAGAGACAGACCCAAAGACAGCAATGTAAAGACAGAACATCCTTTTAGCAATTCCACGGGAAATGAGTCATTTCTACCGCATCGATAACCTAGTGACAGATGTGTTTGATGATGATGACAGTGTCGTTCATACTGTCTTGTTCTCACTGATGTTATAATAAGTGACAGATGTGTTTGATGATGATGACAGTGTCGTTCATACTGTCTTGTTCTCACTGATGTTATAATATTCATCATTACCGCGAATCGGTTCCCATTTGCGATGACTTGATGGGAAATTCGATTGTTCATTTTGTGTGCTGTTATAATTATTCGATTGAAAAGCTTGACTCATTAAATCATTTGTCATTGTCATTGTCATTCTCTCTCTCTCTCTCTCTCTCTCTCTCCTCTCTCCTCTCTCTCTCTCTCTCTCTCTCTCTCTCTCTCTCTCTCTCTCTCTCTCTTTCTTTCTTTTCTCTCTCTCTCAATCCATCTTCCCCCCTCTCTCTCTCTCGCTAGCACCTCCCCTTATTTTGATGATAGATGGTGGTGGAATGATATTTGCAGTCATCTAACCTCATCATATTATCATGTTTGATCTTTAATTATTGCGCCTTTATTTTATTTTTTTTGTTTTCCTTTGTTTTTGTTTGTTTGTTTGTTTGTTTGTTTTTGTTTGTTTGTTTGTTTGTTCGTTTTTTATTATTCAAATCAAAATCATCATTGATTCTTACTTCTTATTTTCGTTTCTGAATGAGTGCCTTTTTATAACATTACCTTAATATTGTATCTCTGTCTTATTTCTTACCTGTTGTTTGATACTTGATATGGTTTCTTGCTCTTGGTATTTGGATCATTATAATTGTTGTTGTTTATTTGAGGCTATCTTTTTATCTTGATGTTATCCCTGAAAAGGGCTGGGACTGGATGTAAAAAAAGCACACGAGTGCTTATCTATTATCCTCGAATAAAAAATTTTGCCTTGCCTTGCCTCAGCCCCCCCCCCCCCCCCCCCCCTCTCTCTCTCTCTCTCTCTCTCTCTCCTCTCCCTCCCTCCTCTCTCCCTCCTTCCTCCCCTCCTCCCCCTCTCTCTCTCTATGTCTCTTTCTTTCTCCCCCCTCTCTCTTCCCCCTATCCCTTTAAGGCAAGATACAAAACCTAGGTGTAGAATGCACCAACCAATACCAGTGACGTATACACCCCTTCAAATGAGGCCATGAACTTTTTCATGAATAAATCATCGTCACTGAAATTGTCATTGTCATCGTCTGTCCAGCTAGTCCTCTCAGCACTGACCATTGTCGTCCGGGGAGGCAGTAGTGGTCAGCGGCTGGCGGGCAGGAGTGATCACTTGAGTGGTGGAGGAGGCTAGTACCTCCCCCCTCCTGTTGAACGCCCGCACTTGCACGTAGTATGTCTGATCTGTGTCACACACACACACACACACACACACACACACACACACACACACACACACAACACACACACACACACACACACACATACATACATACATACATACATACATACATACATACATACATACATACATACATACATACATACATACATACACAACACACACATACATACATACATACATACATACATACATACATACAGACATACAGACATACAGACATACATACATACATACATACATACATACATACATACATAAACACACATACGCACATACGCACATACGCACATACACACATACACAACACACATACACAAGCACACATACACACATATACACACACGCAGATGCATGGATGCATGGATGCATGCACACGCAGACGTGAAGACACGTATACAATGCATCAGAAAGGCTCGTATGTTATGAATATGGCACACGTGTGTGCTTGCGTGCGTGCGAACGCAGGCGTGCACGCACTGGAAGGAGACACATTATGCATGATTATACAAATACAAGCAAAAACACATGTATATGAAGCACGCAAATGCACACGCACGCACACATGCACACATACACAATCATTCATACGCACACGACACACACACACACACACACACACACACACACACACACACACACACACACGTCTGAGAGAGAGAGAGAGAGACAGAGAAGAGAGAGAGAGAGAGAGAGAGAGAGAGAGAGAGATGAGAGGAGAAGAATGAGAGAGAGAGAGCGAGGAGAGGGAGAGAGAGAGAGAAGAGAGAGAGAATGCGGGTGTGTCTATATCACCAAGTAGTGAAGGACATTAAACAAAACAAAACAAACAAACAAACACACACACACACACACACACACACACACACACACACACACACACACACACACACCACACACACACACACAGTCCTTCACATGAGACTATAAACCAAGATCCCGTGTGCGAACGCACGCACGCAGATTTAGAACATCTTGCGCACACTTTAAAACCCTCTCCACCTTTCGGAAGAGTAGGCTGTTGTATGCCGATGGGAACGGATGACAATATTTACAAAACTGCATACACACGGGGACTGGATGAATAAAAAGCACATGAGTGCTTTTTTTACCATTATCCTCGATATAAAAGAATAAGACACCACACATACACAAAGGTGTATAAAACGAATAAAATAAAATAAGATTTTTTTTTTATAAAAGAGTAAGCCATTGTGTGCCGATGGGAACGGATGACAACATTTACAAACATGAAACTGAAAACAACAAACAAACGAGCATTCAAACAGATAACAAAACAAAATCTCAAAAAACTAAAGAACCGACCAGGCTGCAAGGAAAGCTGCATGATATTCAAATGAGGCTGCAGAGTTTCTGTCAACATGGTATTGTTGGACCTTGACTTGACCTTCAACTCGAAGAGCTGCACGTGACGAGGGTCAAGGCCGGAGAAGCCCCACTCCACCGACGCGGAGGTGGGAGTAATGTCCATCACGGACAGCGTGATCTGGCCTCGGTACCTGGGCTCTGTGTGGTCTGCGGATAGAGAAAGAGGAGAAGGAGGAGGATGACAAATGTGGTGGTGGTGGTGGTGGTGGTGGTGGTGGTGGTGGTGGTGGTGGTGGTGGTGGTGATGATGATGATGATGATGATGATGATGATGATGATGATGATGATGATGATATGGAGGATGTGGAGGAGAATGGAAAGGAGGAAGAGACGTAGAGACAGACATAGGGAGACAAGGCAAGGCAAGGCAAGGCAAGGCAAGGCAAGGCAAGGCAAAATTCTTTTATTCGAGGATAATAGATAAGCACACATGTGCTTTTTTACATCCAGTCCCCGCCCCTTTCAGGGATAACATCAAGATAAAAAAACAGCCTCAACTAAAACAAGAACAATTATAATGATCCAATTACCAAGAGCAAACCATACCAAGTATCAAACAACAGGTAAGAAATAGGACAGAGATACAATATTAAGGTAATGTTATATAAAAAAGGCACTCATTCAGAAACGAAAATAAGAAGTAAGAATCAGTGATGATTTTGATTTGAATAATAAACAAGCAAACAAACAAAGAAACCAAACAAACAAAAAATTTTTTTTTTAAAAAGTAATAAAAAAACAAACAAACAAACAAACAAAGAAACAAACAAAAGGCGCAATGATTATAGATCAAACATGAGAATATGATGAGGTTAGATGACTGAAAACATCAATCCACCACCATCTATCATCAAAATATGTCCCATAAAACATAAGATTTTGATAAAGGCAGAGGGAGGGAGAAACAGACGGAAGCACAGAGAGAGAGAGATAGACAGAAAGAGACAGAGACAAAGACAGAGATACATAGACAGAGATAGAGACAGAGAGAGCTAGATGTCATAATCGTTTACAATATAAAAAAGAATAAAAAATTAAAAGCACCGATCTCGTTGTTCAAGGTGTCATATAAGTATTTACATGCTGAACCAGCCACCAGGATGCAGGAGTTAGCGTCTTGGGTTACCGACTGGAGCTGTCATGTGGGGCTTTAGAAACGTTCTTCCTAATGTAAACTCGTCTAAAATGCTTCCTTTTTAACAAAGATCCTTCACATATTGTTTATGATACTGACGACAACGATGTCGATGATGATGACAAGGATAACTGCGATGACATTTGTGACAACAACAACGACGACAAACAACATCACTTTCATACCCTACCTCGCACAGGGGCCGGGGTCACAGGGTTACTCCCATCCAACCTGAGCGTCGTGGCCGTAGCTTTCGCCTCCGCTAAAGGGAAGTTACTTTGAGAGCCAAAGGCCCGCAACACGGCGCGGTATTCCGTTTCCGGTTGCAGGCTGCGGAGGTTGAAGGAGCGTGTCTGACCCGGAAGCGTTTGGGTCAGGAGGACACGGTTGTTTTTGTCGGAGATGACAATGTCGTAGCGATCGACGGATTGCGGGCCTTCGATGTCCCAGACCAGAGAGAAGGTGGTGACCTGGATGTTCTCAGAGTTCATGGTCAGGCTGACCTTGTCACCGCCTGGGAAGTCCTCGTTTCCTGGAATGTATATATCATTATCAGGACAGGTGTGAAATGACTGTCTGAGGTAGGTAGGTAGGTAGGTAGGTAGTAGGTAGGTAGGTAGGTAGGTAGGTAGGTAGGTAGGTAGGTAGGTGGTAGGGGGTAGGGTGGTAGATTTTGTTTGGTTTGAAGGAGCAAGGGAGAGGAGATGGGCGCCGCCCTCAATATGCTGGCCCTCTAGAGAAGCTGAGGCCCTGATGCCTCACTCCCCTACGACCACATAGGTTATGGGACACCTTTACCTTTTACCATTTTTACATATGCTGCACTACATTAGCCCTTTAACCACAGTATCCGCTGTGTATGTTTGTCCGTCGTGTTTGACAATCGACCTCCAAAACAGCAGAGGAGGCAGCTGCTATTTCGGAAATTGGGCAGAAATTTGATTATAGTGAAGGTGTTTTGCCCACAGCACACCCCAACTCATTGTCATTATCATTGTCTTCCTCTCTCTCTCTCTCTCTCTCTCTCTCTCTCTCTCTCTTTTCTCTCTCTCTCTCTCTCTCTCTCTCTCAAGAGGGTTAAGGACAGTCAGCGTTGGAGATGTTCTCCAAAGGCTTACTAGCCCCTATGACTGTAGCACATAAGGACTGTGCAAGTCAAGCCTCCTAGTCAAAGAGTTATAGTCCATCACTAAAGACTAAGCTATAAAGTGGAATTCCATGAGTGGGAAAACCACTGATCATACAGCCTCTCACTTTGCTGTTTCCGCCAGCGTCAATGGTTTAATCAGTAACTGTGATAAAGCCCAGGCTCTTCTGCACTGATGAAAATACAGCTTTCTCAAAAAAATGTGGCGATTGTGTGCCAACTCCTGGGTCTCAGCGAAGTTCTTTTGGATCCTTTCTTTGTCGCTGACCACTATTTTCCCCTCTTTTCTTTTCTTTTTCAACCTACTTGGTATGCACCTGCCAGATGATCTTAGAAAGGCTGTCAGTTCTTGTTTACATGACCGTCATGCTACTTCAGTTTTCTCTTCTTAATTATGTCAAGGTCTTCATAGTAGTCTTTGGTCTGTCTAATCATTATAGAGTTTGTTTGAGATGTTTCAACATTGGGAACAGCTTCCTGGATATATTGTAGCCCTCGACTCGAGATGATACCCATGACGAAATCTTTGATGCAAAAATAGATACAAATATCATGAATGATGTATGTGAAATGGCCCAGGCCAAAACCTTTGTCAGTTATTGATGTAATCTACGTGCGAGGTCTACTTTCAAATGTTGTTATGTTGTGAAATGTTACGTTGAGATTGCCTTCAACCATGACAAGCTCTTAATATAACAATCTTCACTCTCCTTTACAGGGAGGGCGAAAAAAAATCTTCTAAAGTTGGAGTACGGCTGCCTACATGGTGAAGCACCTGACAACATTCACACACGAAAACTCACCCAGTGAATGCAATTTCAACCTTACAGTGATTATCAGGTCTGATGAGTGAGGTCAGAGTGCACATTCTAATAGGGAGAGGGAGAGGAATGGGGGAACCCTACCTATCTATTTATCTATTCTTTTATTTATTTATTCTTTTATATCGAGGTTATTGAAATAGCACTCATGGGCTTTTATACATGCAGTCCCTGTGTGCATGCAGGTTTCTAAACTTAAGGTGTTAAGCTGGTGAATGCACAACAGCAACAACTATGTGAAAAAAAAAACCGCTAAGATCTGACACATCCCCTCACCTCTCGCCACATCCACGTAGACCACAGTCTCAATCTCTCCCATGGCGGACGTGGCCCTACACGTCAGGAGGGTGGAAGTGACGACATTGGCTAAAAATAGCTGGTTACTGCCTTGGCGGGGACTCCTATTGGCTCCCGTCACTGTACCACTGCACTTCCGGCACCGGGGAACCCTGCGCCTCACACGTGATCTTCACCGGCTCCCCTGATTGGACGGTCAGACGCTGCGGAAGTTCGTGCGTGAAGGATGGCGGGAAGGGCTCGTTTACTGGCCGACCGGGAAAGAAGTGAGAGAAAACAGTCAGGAAAGAAGACTGAGCGGATGGGAGGGATGTACAAAGGGATGATGAAATGACTGAAGAATTTTTAGATAAAGGTGAAGACATCCTATGTTATTTTGATTTTTTTTTCAGCTTCGTATTCCCCTTTTTTTAAATAGACAATATTATTATAAGGATGATATGGATCTTTATAATGATGACTACTACTGCTGTACTACTACTACTACTACTACTACTATACTACTACTACTACTACTACTACTACTACTACTACTACTACTATATCTACTACTACTACTACTACTACTACTACTACTACTACTACTACTGCTGCTGCTGCTGCTGCTGCTGCTGCTGCTGCTGCTGCTGCTGCCACTACTAGTACTACTACTATTAACACTACTACTTCTGTTGTACCTTTACCACTTCTATAACTACTACTAAATATGTGGCACGTAAGACGTGACGTAATAATGTGATGTGATGGTGATGATGGTGAGTGGTGGTGGTGTGATGATGATGATGATGATGATGATGATGATGATGATGATGATGATGATGATGAATGATGTGATGGTCATGGTGATTGGCAGCAGCAGTTGTAGAAGCATCAGCAGCTGCGTCAAATCTCGATGGCATATCACAGATTAAATATGACTTTTTCTACATTCTCCCATGCAGGTCAACATTAGAGCAAACCTGTTTATTACCATAATAATCACCATGATGATGATGAGATGACGGTGATGATGATTGTCACTGTTTTGGGTTATTATCGTTTTTAATCTGGTGGTGGGGGTAGTGTTAAAATACTGATAATCATTACGAAGACGGTAACGATGATGATGGTGGTAATGGTGATTTGAGTGGGAATGGGGATAGTTGGGACGATGAGATTGGTGATTCTACTTTGTGTGCTGGTGTATGCTGGATGATGATGATGATGCGATGTATGACGATGATGATGATGATGATGATGATGATATGAGATGTGATAGATGATGATGATGAGAATAACAACAAGCAACACATATATAGCGTTATCATCAGCAGCAACCCTAGCAGCAGCATTATAAATCACACAACAGCATCAGACATACACACAACAGTAGGCAAGCAACATTAAGCCTAGCATCTGTCTGATAGGCTAGCTGGCAGATGCAGATAGATAGGTACCTGCTTCTTGTTTGATGTCCGACTCTGCAATGTGGAAGAGCAGGCCATCCGTTCTGGGCCCCTCCCCAAAGCCGTTGAAAGCGGTGGCCTGGAAAAACAGCAGCGCGGGGTCAACTCTGGCGGGTCACCCTTCCTGGCCTGTGCTGCTTTTTTTTTTTTTGCTCTCTCTCTCTCTCTCTCTCTCTCTCTCTCTCTCTCTTCTCTCTCTCTCTCTCTTCTCTCTCTCTCTCTCTCTCTCTCTCTCTCTCTCTCTCTCCTCTCTCTCCATCTCTTGCCTATTTTTCTGGATGGTTTCCTTCTCCTATTGCGTGTATCTATAGGGGGGAGGGGGGGAATGTGTGTGTGTGGGGGGGGGGGGTGTTGTGTGTGTCTATGTGTGTGTGTGTGTGTGTTGTGTGTGTGTGTGTGTGTGTGGTGTGTGTGTGTGTGTGTTGTGTGTGTGTTGTGTAGGAAGGGGGGTTGTTGTGGGGGGATGTGTGTTGTGTGTGTGTGTGTGTGTGTGTGTGTGTGTGTTGTGTGTGTGTGTGTGTGTGTGTGTGTGTGTGGTGTGTGTGTGTGTGTGTGTGTGTGTTGCCTGTTTGGTTGGCTGGCTGGTTGACTGTATGTGTCTACGTTTCTGTGTTTGTGTCTGTCTGTGTGTCTGTCTCTGTCTCTCTGTCTCTGACTGTGTGGTTACGTCTTATATTGCGAGACATACTTGACAGAAAGCATGTTCTGTATATATATTATCTTGGGAAATAAAATATTGAATCTGTGTGTGTCCTATCTCTGTCTGTCTGCCTGTGCCCCTGTGTGTTTCTCTGCCTGTTTGTGCTCTGTCTATGTCTGTCTGTCTGTCTGTCTCTGTCTCTGTCTGTCTGTCTGCTGTCTGTCTCTCGTCTCTGTCTGTCTGTTTTGTCTGTCTTGTCTGTCTGTCTGTCTGTCTGTCTCTCTCTGTCTCTCTGTCTGTCTGTCTCTGTCTGTCTGCTCTGTCTCTTCTCTCTCTCTCTCTCTCTCTCTCTCTCTCTCTCTCTCTCTCTCTCTCTCTCTCTCTCTCTCTCTCTCTCTCTCTCTCTCTCTCTCTCTCTCTTTCAAATATAAACCAGCAGGCAATATGGCAGCCTCCATTTGCGTTGCTTAGTTGAAATGCTGTTAATGCCATCTACACATAAAAGCATTTTTTCAAGCAGCTTGAATGTACTTACTTATCTTCTCTAGGAGTTAACAGAGGTGAAGCGAATGTGTGACACTAGATAGCAGGCTCCTGCATTAGCATCTTTTTAAACTTGTTTTCTTGTTTTCTTTTTATGTATAATCTGCTTCCTCGTTTTAAAACAGGTGCCTGGCTTTTATGAATAGCAACATTTTTCTGCCTTGAATTAACCACTACCCTCCTTCTCCTCTCCTCTTCATTATCATCATCAGTAGTAGCAGCAGCAAGCAGAAGTGGTATCTGTGTGTGTATGTGTGTGTGCGTTGTGTGTGTGTGTGTGTGTGTGTGTGTGTGTGTGTGTGTGTGTGTGTGTATGACTGTCTGCTGCTGCCTGCATGCCTGCCTGCATGCCTGTCTGTCTGTCTGTCTGTTTCTCTCTCTCTCTCTCTCTTCTCTCTCTCTCTCTCTCTCTCTCTCTCTCTCTCCTCTCTCTCTCTCTCTCTCTCTCTCTCTCTCTCTCTCTCTCTCTCTCTTTGTAGGAGGGGGGCTGTGTGTATGTGTGTGAGTAGGTCTTTGTGTTGTGTATGTGTGTGTGTGTGTGAGTGTATGAGTGAGTGTTGTTTGTGTGTGTGTATGTTTTGCAAAATATTTTTTCTCTCTTTCTTGATTCGTTTTCTTTTAGCTTTTTTTAAGGGTTTTTATTGGTTTGTTGAACAGGTTTTAACGCGTGCGTAAGATGCTCACAGCAGTAGCATGGAAAGCCAGATGAAACGCATAAACACAACAACAAACATCGAAAAACTTTTTAACGATATGATTGAAATTGAGGTCAGTTAAAGAAAAATCCATCAGAAATGAAAAAAAGTAAACACCAACACCAACAGCAACAAAATCGGCAACAACAACAAAAACGAAAACGAAAACTAAAAAGCTTGTTGTTGTTATGACTCCAAAATGTTGTTTGTTTTCAATGTTATTCTTCTCATTTCTGAATAAAATCTATTTCAACCAAAATTCGAAACGAAAAAAAAAACAACTGTTGACATTGGTAACAGAAGAACAGACCAAAAGAACACTGCTGTATCAGTACTATGGTGCTATAGTTGTTGGTTTGGTGGGTTTTTTTTTAGTTCTTTTAAATAAGTTCATTAGTGTATGTCCAGCCGGCTTCGTGAGTCTGTGAGAATGCTTATAACTGGACAAAATGACCACACGAATCGGCTGGTGTGGTAGGGTTGGAAAAAGGAGGGGGTAGGGTGGGGAGATGGGGACTTAGGGGGGGGCAGGTGGGGGGGGGGGTTGGTGAGTGTTTATTTTTATTTGGAGGGGGGGTGGGGGTGGGTTTAAGACTCTTATTAGTCTAGTAATGTATGTGCTAATAAATCGTATTTCGACACTAGTTGTTCTGGGGGTGGGTGTAGGGGGGGTGGGGGTGGGGGTGGGGTATTGTTACTTTCGTTTTTGTTAGGGTTTTTTGTAGTGGGTTTTTGCCTTTTTTCTTTTTTTCTTTTTTAATTTTACCTAATTGGGCGCGCGTTGTGGGGGGGGGGGGGGGGGGGGGGTTGGTTCTAGCTTATTTTATTTTACTTTTCTTTTCTTTTGTTTCCATTTGGCTTTTATATTGTTTTTCGGTTTAAGTTCGCTTTGTTTTATTTTCATTTTTGTTTTACTTTTGGGGGCTCTATTTTGTTAAAATTCATTTTATTCTTATTTTATATCATTATTTTACACAGTTTCTTTTATCTTTCTTTGTTTGTTTTTTTATCTCACTTTTGTTTATTTCATGTGTTTTTTTCTTTCTTTTTTCATTTCATTTGTTTTATTCTATTTTCATGTTTGGTTCTTATTTTATTACAATTCTGTTTCCTTTTATTCTACTGAGTTTTATTAGGTTTAGTGCTTTATTTTATTCCTATAAAAATTTTTGTTTTTTTTTTGACTTTTTGCTATTTTTCATAGCTTAATTCTTTTTGTAGAGTCGTGAATGTCTAAAGCTCTGGGTAATGTCGTTAGCTTATTTCAACACCTGTGTTCCACAGTACAGCAGGCAGAGAAAAAACGGTACCCTTGTGTTGTATTGTGTTGTGTTGCGTTGTGTTGCGTTGCGTTGTGTTGCGTTGCGTTGTGTTGTGTTGTATTATGTTACGCTGTGTTGTGTTGTGTTGTGTTGTGTTGCGTTGCGTCGTGTTGCGTTGTGTTGTGTTGCGTGGCGTTGTGTTGTGTTGTATTCTGATGCGCACTGCTGCGTTGAGCTATGTTGTTGTACTGTAATGCATTGTATTGTATTGTATTGCAATACATTGTGTTGCATTCTTCTTTGACTGTGTTTAGCTGTGTTGTATCGCATTGCATTGTATTTATTTGTGTTGCATTGCGATGCATTGCGTTTGCACATCCCCGCATTGTGGAGTAGTGTAGTGTAGCGTAGCATAGTGTTGCGTAGTGTAGTGTAGTGTAGTGTAGTGTAGTGTAGTGTAGTGTAGTGTAGTGTAGTGTAGTGCAGTGCAGTGCAGTGCAGTGCAGTGCAGTGCAGTGCAGCGCAGCGCTGTGTAGGTAGTGTAGTGTAGTGAAGTGCAGTGTAGTGTAGTGTAGTGTAGTGTAGTGTAGTGTAGCGTAGCGTAGCGTAGCGTAGCGTAGCGTAGCGTAGCGTAGTGTAGTGTAGTGTAGTCTATTGTACTGAGGTGCCGTGGGGTGGTGAAGGATGTTGTGTCAGCACAAACATCACCCCCCCACCTTCTGGAAATTATTTGTTAGGATTCCCTCTTTTCTGTCCCTCTCTTTGTTTCTACCTTGTTCCTTTTCTTCCTGTCAACTTCTACTCTTGTCTATATTCTGCTCTTTTGGTCTATCGTCCTACCTGTCTGTGTCCAGAAAATAAACCTTAAAACAGAACGATTCTCTACCCACGCTCAAGTCGGATGCTTTGGACTTTTGACCTGTCTGACACTTGAACAGCAGCACAACGCATTCGTTTCGCTCATATGACAGACGGCGTGTGCGAACGCACGCAGAATGTCTTGCACGCACGTTAAAGCCCGTTCTGTTTTTCAGAAGAGTAGGCCATTGTGTGCCAGTGGGAAACGGATGACAACATCTTACAAAACTGCATACACACGGGAGCAGGATGCAAAAAAGTACATGTGCGCTTATTCTTTATCCTCAAAATTGATAAATAGATAAACAGATATATAAATAAATAAATAAATAAAAAATAAGAGAGATAGAAAAGAAAGTAGAAAGAAAAGAAAGAAAGAAAGAAAGAAAGAAAGAAAGAAAGAAAGAAAGAAAGAAAGAAAGAAAGAAAGAAAGAAAAGAAAAAAAGAAAAGAAAAAAAAAGAAAGAAAAAAAGAAAAGAAAAAAAAGAAAAGAAAAGAAGAAAGAAAAAAAGAAAAGAAAGAAGAAGAAAAGAAGAGAAGAGAGGGAGAGGAGAGAGAGAGAAAGAAGAAAGAAACAAAAAAAAAGAAGAAAAAGTAAAAAAAAAGAAAGAAACAAACAAAGAAAGAAAAAAAAAAAAGAAACAAACAAAACGAACAAAAAAAGAAAGAAACAAAAAAATAAAGAAAACAAACAAAAAGAAACGAAACTTGGCATAGAAAACGTTAATTAATTTTAGAGAAGTTTAGTTACCTGGATATTGTACTTGGTGTCTGGTGTCAAATCCTTGATCTCTGTGCTGGTTCTGTTGAAGACCACAAACTGACGACTCTTCTTCTCCCCGTCGTTGGAGGAGGGGCTGGTCTCCTCCAGAATCACGATGTACCCTAGCGGAAGTGCCGACATGTTGTTGGCGATGACGTAGTCCCACGTGACCTCTATGCTGGTGGAGGCCGTGGCGGACACTTGCACGTTTTGAGGAGCTTGAAGCTCTGAGGGAGGAACACAGGAATGAATGAATGAATAAATAAAATTAATAAAAATGCTCTCTCTCTCTGTCTCTCTGTCTCTGTCTCTATCTATCTATCGATCTATCTATCGATCTATCTATCTATCTATCTATCTATCTATCTATCTATCTATCTATCTATCTATCTATCTATCTATTTGTATATCCCTCTCGATCTACATACCTCTATGTCCCTCTCCCTCTCTCCATAATATATATATATATATATATATATATATATATATATATATATATATATATATATATATATATATATATATGTATCCCCTTCTCTCTCCCTCCCTCTCCCTTCTAATTCCTCGCTCCCTCTCCCTCCCCCCCCCTCACCCCTCTCCCTCCCCTCCCCATCTCCCACTCCCCTCTCTCCCCTCCCTCTTCTCCCTCCCCCCACCCACCCCCCACCCCACCTCCTCACCATGCGGAGGCGTGGTGATGTGGGTCACGCACTGCTTCAGCTTCCCGCCCAGCTTGGCCTTGACCTTGAAGAAGTAGCTGGTGTGGGGGTCAAGGCCGCCCACCACGGTGAACTTCCACTCGGGGGAGAAGTCGAGGCGTCTCCAGGCGGGCTGCTCAGCCTCCGTATAGAACATCTTGACGTTGCTCATGCGGGCACCGCCCAGGGTACCGATAGTCAGCAGGACCGAGTTGTCGCTCAACACACGCCCGTTCAGACTCAGCTCTGGAGCTGTGTACAGTTAGAGAGAGAGAGATGGGGGGTGGAGGGGGGAGAGGGTGGGGGGAGTGGGAGAAGGTGGGGGTAGGGGGAGGAGAGAGAGGGTGAGAGATATAGGTACAGGTTCAAAGAGGGGGAGCACACATGATAATAAAATGATGATGATGATGATGATGATGATGATGATGATGATGATGATGATGATGATGATGTTGATGTTGATGATGATGATGATGTTGATGTTGATGATGATGATGATTGTTGTTGTTGTTGTTGTTGTTGTTATATCAAATGATTATGCAAGCAGAAGAAGAAGAAGAAGAAGAAGAAGAAAGAAGAAGAAGAAGAAGAAGAAGAAGAAGAAGAAGAAGAAGGAAAAGAAGGAGAAGAAGGAGAAGGAGAAGGAGGAGGAGAAGAAGAAGAAGAAGAGAAGAAGAAGAAGAGAAGAAGAAGAAGAAGAAGAAGAAGAAGAAGAAGAAAGAAGAAGATGAAGAAGAACAAGAACAAGAACAAGAACAAGAAGAACAAGAAGAACAAGAAGAACAAGAAGAACAAGAAGAAGAGATAAGAGTCGGAGCAGTGGACGAGAAATTAAAGAAGAAAAGAAAAAGAGACGACAGTAAATAAAAAGAACAAGAAACAAAGAAGAATACCCCCTCCCCCCAAAAAAAAACAAAATCAATGTACACTTACAATACTCTTTTCTTGTTGCCACAAAATCACTTCATTCCAGTCAGACACAACCCCCCCAAAAAAGACAAATAAATAAATATATAAATGCAAATCTGCTGTAGTCAAGTCATCAAACCGTCCGGAGCACTTTTTATGGCGAGTGCTAGAACTGACCATCTGTGTGGTTTTGGGGGTGGTGAATTTAAATCTTCACTCTCATTTCTTGGACTTTGTTGTTTTTTTTTGGGGGGGGCACATGCTGTCGCCGGTTTGTCCAAGTGACAATTACACTGGCTGGGTTTTGTTTTTAGTCTTGTGGCCTGGATTTGCAATTGTAATCTGGTGTCTGTCTGTACGTGTTGTCAGAAGTAAGGTTAGAAGGTGTAGATTTCGTGTGGGCTTTAAATCCTGACGACTCCAAAACTACGACAGGTTAAAGGTTTGTATCAAGAAGTAAAATACAATTGTGACCCATACCCTCAGCCCAACAGCTTGGAGAGGAGACAGTGCGAAGACTATAGAAGAAGAAGAAGAAGAAGAAGAAGAAGAAGAAGAAGAAGAAGAAGAAGAAGAAGAAGAAGAAGAAGAAGAAGAAGAAGAAGAAGAGAAGAAGAAGAAGAAGAAGAAGACGAAGAAGAAGAAGAAGAAAGAAAGAAGAAGAAGAAGAAGAAGAAGAAGAAGAAGAGAAAGAAAACAAACAACAACAACAACAACAACAAACAACAAAAACAAAACAACAAAAACTAGAACAAGAAGAAGAAGAAGACGAAAAAGAAGAAGAGAAGAAGAAGAAGAAGAAGAAGAAGAGAAGAAGAAGAAAGAAGAAAAGAAGAAGAAGAAGAAAGAACAACAACAACAACAACAACAACAACAACAACAACAACAACAACAACAACAACAAATACGGAAATGAGGACATATAGAAATAAAAACCGAAAGCTTTGGCCAATTGGGAGCGAGGAAATGGGGAGGGAGGGAGGGAGGGGGTAGAATCCAGGCACACTACAGGAAATGGTCATGTGAGACTATTGTAGCTGTCACATTGTCTGGACCCCGGTTATTGCAGTGCTGGATGATGGATCCCACCGCCGGTGTTATTGTACATTCAGATCTTTGCACTCAATTCCTGGACTTGTCGCCTACTTGTGTGGCAAATTTGTCAAAACCATTATCAGACTTGCTGGGTTGTTTGGTTGTTGTTGGTTTGTTGTTGTTGTTGTTTTGTTGTTGTTGTTGTTGTTTTTTTACTGTACCCTGTGGCTTTGAAAAATTCCAATTTGGTTTCAATCTATATGTGTCCCTCTTTTTTTGTTTTTTAGATGGCAGGGATGTGTATCATTTCAGTTATGTTATACTAGTGTTGCAAACTGGAAAGCCTGGTGGTCATAGTGATGCTCCCATGATCTCGTTCAAGAGGATTTTTCCTCTTGAGTTGATATTAGTGCCCACTCCACTCCCCCGAAAAGTCCTCCGGATGAGACTATAAACCGAGGTCCCGTGTGCGAACGCACGCGGAACATCTTGCGTACACGTTAAACCCCTTTCCGCTTTTTGTAAGAGTAGGCCATTGTGTGCCGGTAGGAACGGATGACAAAACTGGCAAAACTGTTTACACATGGGGACTAGATGTAAAAAAAAAAACCAACAACATAAAAAGCACATGGGTGCTTATCCCATTATCTTCGAAATAAATGAATAAAAGGAAATAAGAAAAACAAATAAATAACTAATAATGATATAATTACACGTCATTAGGGTCAAGTTTCTTACAATCACATTTTGGAAGGAGGTTTCTAAAACACAGGGGGGGAAAATGATATCATTTGTTTTGTTTCTTGGGTTCAACAGACGAGTGACTAAAGTCAAAGCTCCACATGTTAACGGTTCTAAAAGTTTGCAGATCACAGATTTGAGTTTTAACTGCCGACACTAGACTGAGGATGGGATGTCTACAACCTCTTGGTTCAACTTTGGTACAAAACTGTTATTGTCTTTCTCTTCCCCCATCTTAACAACACTGATAATTATGTGAAAAATGTATTTTAAAAAATACTAAATAAATTATAAAAGAGGGAAACAGACAAACAAGTTTTATTCGGTATGCACCTTGTGTTATGTCAGCACACTCAGTTACACCATTGATTTGAGCTTCTGCCAAAGAGAATTTATAACACGTACAGTTGTGGCTTCATCAGAAAGATTTGTATGGTGCGACATCTGCAGAAACCTGAAAACATGCCTAAAACACCAAAGAAAAAAAGGAAAATAGAAAACTTCCGAGACCCATAGTCAATGAAGCAGTGTAAAGACTTCAGCAAAAGAAGAAGAAGAATAGAAGAAGAAGAAGAAGAAGAAGAAGAAGAAGAAGAAGAAGAAGAAGAAGAAGAAGAAGAAGAGAAGAAGAAGAAGAAGAAGAACAACAACAACAACAACAACAACAACAACAACACAACAACAACAACAACAACAACAAAGAACAAGAAAGACAAAAATGAAGATATAGAAATAAAAACCAAAAACGTTTGGCAGAAAACGAGAGGAAAATTCACGTATACAATGTCCATCATTGGTGCTATTTCTATTCCAAGCCCAACAACAACAACAACAACAATAACAACAACAACCAACAACAATAGCAAATACAAAGAAGACATAAATGAAGACAAATAGATAAAACCAAAACATTTGGCAGGAAATGAGGGGAAAATTCTCGTATACAATGTCCATCATTGCTGCTAACTATTTCTATTCCAAGCCCCCCACCCCCCATCCCCATCCCCACCCCATCCCCCACCCCCCCCAAAAAAAAGAAACCAAACCCAAAACGGTAATGCAAACCTGTCACAGTTATAAAACCGTCTGGGTCGGCCACATTTTATTGTTGTGCTAGATTCCACCATTTGCGTGGTCGTGAATTCAAATCGCCCCCCACCCCCTCCCTCCCTCATCCTGATTTTCCTAGGCTTTTTCTACATTTCGATTTACCAGACCGTCAATTAAAAGGTCAGAATGGTCGATTTTAATCGTGCAAGCTTTGATTTGCAAGTTTGATTTGGGGGTCTGTGTCTAGCATTATCTTCTTTATCAGAGAGGCAGGGACAGTTAATGAGTTCATTGTGATATGTTAAGGTCACAGCGGTTTCAGTGATGTTAGTCTTCGATTTCTGATTGTCCTTATCTGGAAGTGCTGGTCTAAAACAGGAAGAAAACCAGTGTGTGTGTTTGGGGGTTTTGACAGGTAAAAATATCCGAGTGGATAAGACAACGTGTGTGAAATCCTAACGATGTCCGAAGATAGAATGTGGCTACCTGTAAAAGTTGGCTAAAAATACTATCCCTTTCGCCAAAAAGTGAAAAGTCAAAGTCAAAATTCTTTATTCCAAACAAAAATTTGGGATACGCCCTTCATAATAGGAAACCACACCCGCAACAGCGCGCACGCGCGCACACACACACACAACACGCATGCGCGTGCGCCACACACACACACATGCATATACACAGACACGCACACTTACACACCAGCAACAACAACAACAACAACAACAACGTACAAAATGTCCATCTGCAAAGTATTAAATTGTTTCAACATTATTATCAAAATCAATTTTGCTACTGGATACCCCTGGCCCGGACCAACAGATGTGTCAAGTTATTGTTGACAGCTTATTGACAAAGCCTACACTAAAATGTTATGTTTAACATGTTGTGTTGAGATTGCTTTCAGCTATAAACATAACATAACAATCTACATTCTCCTTTAAAAGAAAAAAAATTCCCCTTAAATCAGAGTATAGCTCCCTACATGGCGAGGTACTTGAAAACAGTCGTATATGCAGTAGATATAGTTGATGACAAAACAACGAAAAACGGACATCAAAATATTGGAAGATAGATTGTACTATTTTTTTTTGTCTTTCCCTAGCTAGAGCTCCAAGGTTTATCAATGGTGAGATCTTGCGTATATATGACTGTTTTTGTGCCCTCCATGAAGGTAGGGAGCCGCATTTCAGCTTCGTGGGTGTATGCTTGGTATGTTCTTACTTCCAAGAAGTACCGGATCTTTAACGTGCATAACTGATATTCTGTATATGTATGTATATATATATATATATATATATATATATATATATATTATTTTATATATATCTATATATATAAATTATTTTATATATATTATATATATATATATATATATATTATATATATATATATAAGGGAATCAAGGCACAGGCAGGTCTGTACTTGAGGTTGACCTGGGAGATTACAAAAATAACTCACCAGATGCTACTGAGATTTGAACCCAGACTTTCGAGGTTAAAGAGAAGAAATGAGGTCAGACTACAAACAGGCAGGCATGAAGGAAGCCAAACTCGATTTGGATAAACACACACACACACACACACACACACACAACACACACACACAAAACACACACACACACACACACACACACACACACACACACACACACACACACACACACACATACACACACAAGTACACACACACACAATAACACACACAAGTACACACACACACATAACACACACAAACACATACAACACAACACAAACACAACAAAACACACACACACACACACACACACACACACACACACACACACACACACACACACACACACACACACCACACACACACACACACACACACCACCAAACACTGCCACCAGCTAAAAACTCTCTTCTTGTTATGACAGGAAATGGTCATAGGAGACTGCTGTCAGCAGCGACACTGTCTGGGCCGTGTTTTCCGATAGCATATCTAGAGTGTGATCATCAGCTGGGTGTGTGCAGTCTTAGGCGGGAGACGGAGCTGTCTGAGAGAGAGGGATGAGAACGGAAGATAGAGAGGATAGAGGAAGAGAGATGAGCAGAGAGAGGATAGATAGACGATGAGAGTAGAGAGACGATGAGAGAGAGACGATGATTTAGGAGTAGAGAGAGATAGAGAGATAGAGAGAGATGAGATGATGAGAGTAGATGAGAGATTGATAAATAGAGAGATAGATGAGATGAAGAGATAGATAGAGATGAAGATAGATGATAGATAGATAGATAGATAGATAGATAGAAGAAGAGAGATGAGATAGAATAGATGATAGATAGAGATGAGAGAGAGATAGAGAGAGATAGATAGATAGAGATAGATAGATAGATAGATAGATAGATAGATAGATAGATAGATAGATAGATAGAGAGAGAGAGATGATAGATAGATAGTAGATAGTATAGAATAGATAGATAGATAATAGATAGATAGATAGAGAGAGAGAGAGAGATAGATAAAAATAAGATAGATAATAATAGAGAGAGAGAGATAGATAGATAAGATAGATAGATAGATAGATAGATAGATATAGATAGATAGATAGATAGATAGATAGATAGATAGATAGATAGATAGATAGATAGAGATGGATGGATGGATGGATGGATGGATGGATGGATGATGGATGGATGAGATGATAGAGATGAGAGAGAGAGAGAGAGGAGAGAGAGATGATGAGAGAGGAGAGGAGAGAGAGAGAGAGAGAGAGAGAGAGAGAGAGAGAGAGAGAGGAGAGAGGAGAGAGGAGAGAGAGAGAGGAGGAGAGGAGAAGGAGAGAGAGAGAGAGAGAGAGAGGAATCAATATCTCGAAAGACAAAAAAGCACTACCACCACTGCATGAGAAGTGTACGTGTTTGTGACAGTGTTTGTACTATCCCGCCACATAGGCAGCCATACTTTAACATCAGAGGATTATTTTGCTCTCTTTATCGAGAAAGAGTGCAGATTGGTGGCCCTGCTAAGAGTTTGCCCGGAATGAAGACAGCTTTTCAAAGCACTAAAATCATTTCCATGTAGGACTTGGTACTTTTGACTTGCATCAATATCTTGACGAAGCTTTTGGCTTGTGTGGGACAGAAAAACGAAAATTAAGTTAAGTGTTTTCTTTGACACAGAGAACATGATTGTACTATTGAAACAACGCAAGCTCATGTCTTCCTTTATTCTTCCTCCTTCACCTTCACCTGTCCCGTGTCCCGCTGGACCTGGGGGGCACAACTGAAGATTCTGCAACCAGCTTCCTCCACTCCCCACGGTCCTCTGCCTTCTGTAGCAGATCGCTCACCAAGGCTGTCCACTCTCTGATGTTGTCTTCCCATCGTTTCCTCTGTTTGCCTCTTCGTCTCCCTCCCCTTACTGTTGCCTCTGTAGGACTGTCTTGGCCAGTCCAGATGATCGTGTGACGTGCCCGTACCACTTTAGCTTCCGTTTTTTTTCACTGAAGTTAGGAGCTTTCATATGGACCGATGGCGTTCTTTATTCTTCCTTTATACGAATGTCTAAATGGGTTGGGGGGGGGGGGAGTACAGGGGGGGGGGGTGGTAGATTGCCTAGTGGTTAGAGGGATGCACTCGAACTCTTGTGACTCTGAGTTCCAGTTACCATGGAGACACCGCTCAAGGAGATTTTTCCCTTGGAGTTAACAGTACCGACTCCACTCCTCCGAATAGAAAGTCCTTTGGATGACACTATGATAAAGGTCCCGTGTGCGAACACATGAGAGCATCTTTATGCATACGTTAAAGCCCGTTCTGTTGTTGGTGGGTTTTTTTTTAATTAAGTATAGGATTATTGCGTGCAGGGTAGAACGGACAACATTTTTTTTTAAAAGCATGTGTACTGATGTTGTGTTAAGACACTTTCCTCAAAGGTCAGTATGTGGCATACCTGTATGGTCTCATGTGCAAAAAATATCACTGAAGCAGTAGATGGGGAATGGGTTGTGTTGTTTTTTAACTCAACGATTTGGAGAGTTGTGTCCCGTTTGTTTGATCGTCTGGGTTTGCTGTTGTTCTCTGTTGTTGTTCTTTTGCTGTTTGTTCTTGTTGTTGTTCTTGTTTGTTTGTTCTTGTTGTTGTTTCTTGTTTTGTGTTGTTGTTTTGTTTGATATTTGCTTGTTTACAGCGATAAAGAAAAAAGGAAAAAAAAAAAGAATTGGCGGGGCTGCTCTTGTGGCAACGCGCTCTCCTCGGGAAGAGCAGCCTGAATTTTCACAAGAGAAATCTGCTATGACTTAAAGGGTGTTGAAAATGAAAATAAAAATATTCTGCAACAGGATTTCATTTCCCAAACCAGAAGGATATTAGAAATTCATTCATTGTTTTCTTTGTAAAAAAAAAATAACATTTTACACACTGGACGGAATATTGACATGACTTTTATACTTGATCTTCCTAGAACAAACAAAGGATTTTTTGTACGGACAGACAGACAGATACAGACACAGACAAGACAAAGACAGAGAGACAGACACAGAAAGACAGACAAATTGAAAGGCAGACAGGCAGACAGCAATAGAGAAGAAACATCCACAGATAGAGAGACAGTCACAAACAAACAGACAGACAGACAGGCAGGCAGGCAGGCAGAGACAAACAGGCAGAGACAGACAGGCAGAGACAAACACAGACAGACAGCGACAGACAGATAAATTGATAGGCAGGCAGGCAGGCAGACAGGTAGACAGACAGGCAAACAGACAAAGAGACAAGATACACGTATTGCTTTATTCAAATTGTAGATTTTTACTTTATCACAAGGAACACAAGACCATAACTTGTAAGAGAAATCAAAAGTGTGGCCAAGACCTTGCTCACATAAGAGAAGAAGCTGATGTGGTTTGTACCCAACAACACCTAGCAAACTCCTGCAAGGAGCAGTGGGGCAGAAGAAGAGCGCCAAAGAAATCATGGTTGAACATCAGACTGGACGCAACCTCAACACCTACGCACCGATGTGAAGCAGAAAGATCGTGTTGCGTCTTCTCTCATGTCCCCAGTCCTTTGGGACATGGACTGATGATGGTGAGATTTTTACTTATATAAAGGTCACATCCTATTACTGACTGAGTGCATATGAACTGGAATTTTCTATCGGGGTGGGGATGGGGAGATTGATGAGTAAAAGAGAGAGAAAGTGTGTGTGTGTGTGTGTGTGGTGTTGTGTGTGTGCGGCGGCGCGCGTGTGTGTGTGTGTGTGTGTGTGTGTGCGTGCGTGTGTGTGTGTGTGTGTGTGTGGTGTGTGTGTGTGTGTGGTGTGTGTGTGCGCTGCGCGCGTGTGTATATGTCTGCTTGCGTGTGTATATGTCTGCTTGTGTGTATGTCTGCGTGTGTGTATGTGTATGTCACACGTGCGAATGTTGTGTACATACAAAAGTACGCGTGCTCATACACATACACATGCACAGCCACGTGTGTGTGTGATATAAAAAAAAAAATACCATACACCTTTCAAAAGCAACACCTTTTCTTTGTTCTTTTTTTTTTTTTATCTTATTCGGTCAATCCCCTTCATTCATCGTTCATTCCTCTTCACACGCGCATGTCCTCAAGCAGTCTATGTTTTGCCACAGCATAACGACACGCCAAGCCTTTTCTCCAAACAGTCACAATCTCCTGATCCTATTATTTTGCTTGTCCGTAAAAATCCCTGTAATCCCAATTCCAGTCTTCCAGATCCCTCGTTATCTAGCCGTAGTCGTAGATTTTCTAGCATCATCATCATCTCCTCCTACAAATAAAAACCCTTTAGGATTTCAGTCTAAACCCCTCTCGGCATGCTGGCTTCATGAGAGAGTTTAGGGAGAAGGGTTTATCACCCAATCTGTGTTATCGTTATCGTATCGTTATCTCTCTCTGTGTCTGGTCTGTCTCTCTGTCTCTCTCTGTGTGTCTCTGTCTCTCTCTGTATCTGTCTGTCTCTGTCTGTCTGTCTGTCTGTCTGTCTGTCTGTCTGTCTGTCTGTCTGTCTGTCTGTCTTCTGTCTCTCTCTCTCTCTCTCTCTCTCTCTCTCTCTCTCTCTCTCTCTCTCTCTCTCTCTCTCTCTCTTCTCTCTTCTTCTATCTATCTATCTATCTATCTATCTATCTATCTATCTATCTATCTATCTATCTATCTATCTACCTATCTACTCTACCTACCTACCTACTACTATCTATCTATCTATCTATCTATCTACTACTACCTACTATCTATCTATCTATTCTATCTATTATCTCTATCTATCATCTATTTTTCTCTTCTCTTTTCCGTCCTTCTCTGTCTCTTCTCTTCTCTGTCTCTCTGCGTCTGTCTGTCTGTCTTCTCTCTGTCTGTCTGTCTCTGTCTGTCTCTCTCTGTGTATATATACATAAATATATCCATCTCTCTCTCTGTCTCTCTGTTCTCTGTCTCTCTCTCTCTCTTCTCTCTCTCTCTCTCTCTCTCTCTCTCTCTCTCTCTCTGCTCTCTCTATCTATCTATCTATCTATCTATCTATCTATCTATCTATCTATCTATCTATCTATCTACTCTACTACCTACCTACCTACCTACCTACCTACCTACCTATCTACTATCTATCTATCTATCTATCTATCTACTCTACATCTACCTACTACCTACCTACCTACCTATCTACTATCTATCTATCTATCTATCTATCTATCTATCTATCTATCTATCTATCTATCTATCTATCTTCTATCTATCTATCTATCTATCATATCTCTATTTTTCTCTGTCTCTGTTTCCGTCCCTCTCTCTGTCTCTGTGTCTCTCTCTGTCTCTGTGTCTGTCTGTCTGTCTCTCTGTCTCTCTCTCTCTGTCTGTCTCTCTCTGTGTATATATACATAAATATATCCATCTCTCTCTCTCTCTCTCTCTCTCTCTCTCTCTCTCTCTCTCTCTCTCTCTCTCTCTCTCTCTCTCTCTCTCTCTCTCTCCTCTCTCTCTCTCTGATTCCCTGGGGATTTTTTCTGCTGGTCCAACGCTCATCTCTTTGGTTTCTGTGTGTCTACAATTAATTAATTTACGACGGTGTTGACCGCACACAACGTAAGTGTATTTACTGTAGGTGTGTGTGTGTGTGTGTGTGTGTGTGTGTGTGTGTGTGTGTGTGTGTGTGTGTGTGTGTGTGTGTGTGTGTGTGTGTGTGTGTGTGTGTGTGTTTGTACAACGTGATTGGGTTTGTTGACCTCAGGTTGATGTACAAAGCTAAGCATGAATGATTAGCACACCTAGCTTAGGGGTACAGTGTGGTGTGGTGGGGTGTGGTGTGGTATGGTGTGGTGTGGTGTGGTGGGGTGTGGTGTGGTGTGGTGGGGTGTGGTGGGTGGGGTAGGGGTGGTGTGTGTGGTGTGGGTGGTGTGGTGTGGTGTGGAGTGGTGTGGTGCGGTGTGGTGTGGTGTCATTGTTTTGTGGTTATTGCTCTAATTGCTAGTTGTTTTTATTTTTGGTGTGTGTTTATGTGTGTGTTTTCTTTTTCTGTTCGGTTGGTTTGGTTTGTTTTCTTATAAACACGATTTTGTTTTTCTCTACTCGGCTACTGCTCTGAGGTTCAGCAATAGTGTGTGTGAGGGGGGGGGGGTGGTGGTTGCGTATGCGAGCATTTTAGCCCACCATTATAGGCAGCGCATTTTGACTTCGGGAATGAAGCCTTGACACCAGTGTGCATATGGGATTTGATGCTTTGTGTTTTTTTTTCACTTTGGGAAGGTTTTTTGGTTGTTTTTTTTGGGGAGGGGTTGTTTTTCTTTGTTTTGTTTGTGGGGGGTTTTGGGGGGAATGCCTGTGTGTGTTTTTTTGTTGTTATTTGTCGACTTTAAGCCAACTTCGAGGACATTTTTTTTTAGGATTTACTTCCATAAAAATAAACATGACTGTGACCACTGGAAATAAAGAGGAGAGTGAAGCAGAAAATAAGCACAGAGATTCTTCCATACTACCAAAATGCCCAAATCGTTGTTCCAGCATATGTTACTAAGGAAGGCACTTTAAGCATGCTGATGTCGTTCTCTGTGACGTCAGATTCCAGATTTTACATCGTCATCTTTCAAAGAGCACGTGCAGCTGTGTTTGTTTTTTCTTTTGTCTTTGATGCTGTTGCTTTTGTTATTATTGTTGTTGTTGTTGTTGTTGTAGCTGATCGCCTTTCATCGTAGCAGACAGCAGAATTACTTTTCCAATGTAAATACTAAGTACTCCACAGGTGGGGGGGGGGGTTTCTTTCATTTTTTCTTCTTCTAAGCTTCGCAAATAAGCTTGTTAGGAAATCGGCAGACTTAATGTCACTGACACCATAACGGTGATGAATCCGTTTTTGCTCCTTGTCATAACATTTCCTTATTGTATGATATTATCTCCTCTTCACCCTCCTCCTCCTACCCCCTTTGTCACCCATTTGCATCCTCTTCGCAATCCTCGTTTCCCACTCTGTGTTTTCTCCTTCTATCTTCTTCATCAAACTTTGTTCTCCTTCAAAGTCTGCTTTCTGAGGAGTCTCTAGCGATTGTGTCTGGGACGTGCGTGCAAGTTTGTTTTGTTTGTTTGCTTGTTTGGTTGTTTGCTTGTTTGTTTGTTTTTTGCTCCTCCCTTTCTTCCTTTCTTCTCTTCTTTCTTTCTTTCTTCTTTCTTTCTTTTTTTTGCCCTCTTTTTTCTTTGTTTATTTTCTTACCTTGCTACTTGTTTTGGAGGGATTTATTTTTTTATGATTACCATCTTAATGAGCAAATTAACATGTTTTTTCCACTCTTACTTTCTTCCAATTTCTTTACCTGTCTTTCTATCTTTACTTTTCGTTTTTTGTCGTTTGGGATGGCCTTTTTGTTTTGGGTTGGCTGTGTGGGCTGTGTTTTTGTTGTTGTTGTTGTTGTTGTTTTGCTTTTTGTGTCGTCTGTGTTCATTAGTTTCTCTTATCTTTTCTTTTTTGTTTTTCTTTCCAATTTTTCCTTTATTTTTTCCCCTTTTGTCTGCGGCAACTTCATGAAGTTATGTTCCACGTATTGCAAACACGTAAGAAAAACAATCTCAAGCAGGCTAGGGGACAAGGAAATCAGGGCTGATATAAGGAACAATATAAAATGCTGCTGCTGCTACTACTACTGCAACTGCTTCTAATACTGCTGCTGCTGCTACATCTTCTGCTGCTGCTGCTGTCTCTACTACTACTACTACTACTACTACTACTACTACTACTACTACTACTACTACTACTACTACTACTACTACTACTACTACTAATATTACTGCTGCTGCTGCTGCTGCTGCTGCTGCTGCTGTGCTGCTGCTGACTACTACTACTATACTACTACTACTACTACTACTACTACTACCACTATTTCATAACCGCTACAACTACTGCTACTATACCACTAGCAGAAGTACATTCGAAAAGAATTGCATAAGGAAAAAAATTCTACATACAAAATAAAATCTGAAGAGAAAAATGAAGAGAAACAGAGAGAGAAACAAAGACAAAAACAAAGAAGAAGAAAGAATCAAGGAAGCAAAATTAAAACAAAAAAACTACATCAAACACACAAAAGCAAGAAACGAAATCAAAACCTGCAGTTCCTAAGATGCCAAGATCAACAACGCCTACTGTTTTTCATCAAGTCCTTGACACAATGGAGAGGGACAGGAGCTCAGCGCGCGCGCGCGCACACACACACACACACACCACACACACACACACACACACACACACACACACACACACACACACACACACACACACACACACACACACCACAGGGGCAAGTGGGTAGACGATGGTCAGATAGTCAGACAGACAGACTGGAGTGAAGACAGAGATACAAAAATTGCAAGCAGGCAGATTCGATTGATAGTCAGTCGATTACTTGATTATGATAGAGATAGGACAGACAGATAGAATAGATAGATAGATATAGATATGATAGATAGATGATAGATAGATAGAATAGATAGATAGATAGATAGATAGATAGATAGATAGATAGATAGATAGATAGACAGCAGATAGATAGATAGTATAGATAGATAGATAGATAGATAGATAGATAGATAGATAGATAGATAGATAGATAGTAATAGATAGATAGATAGATAGATTAGATATGATATAGATAGAAATAGAATATGAATAGATAATAGATAGAGAGAGAGGCGGGAAATGGAGCAAAACGCGACTACAAATACACAGACTATCACACCTGAACATGGGGGCACTCACATCTATGGTCAGTGAAGGACCCATTTTGGAAAAGAACAGAACAGAGAGAAAGGAAAGTCATAACCCCGACAAGTAGTCCCCAAACACTAAAAAACAACATATTCAAGAAGGAAAGAAAACACCGACAAAACAAACATAAAAAGAACACTTGTTAAAAGATGTAAAGCAGACCTTGTTCCTCCGACTTGTCTAAAATCTCCCTCAGGTCAAATGTGAATGTTTTAAGGAAAACATGTTGCGAGTCAACATAACTGAGTTTCAGAGAGTCTTGTTTTGAGGACTGACCGAATTTTGGGAGGGAGCTTTTCTGGGTGGTTCCAGTCCCAAAGCACTAAATAATGAAGAATTTGCATGCAAAAAACAACAAAAGGAACATCAAAAAATGTAACAGTGAACCAGTTTGGTGGGTCTCTAACCCAGAAAATGATGTACCTATGTCGAAAGAGGCGAAGTTAAGTTTTGCTGGTACCAGTTCCTGTTAAACCTTTAACATTTTTTGTGGGATTTATCTTTCTTTCTCTTTCTTTCTTTCTTCTTCTTTCTTTCTTTCTTTCTTTTTGTTTGTTTCTTTTTTAACAAGACTTTTTTGGGAATACTGCCTTTTTCACCGCCAAAAATTCAGCTTTCATGAGGTTTCGGTTGAGGTTTTTGTTGGTTTGGGTTTTTTTTCCTTTTCCTAGCAAAGATTGCAATTGATGATATTTTTGTTTTGTGTGAAGTGGGTTTGCACACCATAAGCTACAAGCTTTGTTGTTGCTATGATTTCACCAAAAATGCTGTTTGTTTTCAGTATTGTTCTTAATTCTGAATTATAAAAAAAATCTATTGAAACCAACACAGGTACACGGTGGTGGTGGTAGGTACTCACGCAGTGCCTTATGAGGTAAGGGACAGTCTTGGATAAGCGGCCACTGCCTTTGTGGGTGAAGCCGCCCACCCTCACGTGGTAACGGGTCTTGGGTTTGAGTCCCGTTAGGCGGGCTTTCCATTTGTTGTTTCTCCGCCTCTGTCACACGCACTACCTATTTGTGAAAAAACGTATGTGAATGCATATCCATAAAACCCTTTAAATATAAAGATTATTCATTCATTCATTCATTCACTTATTCATTCATTATTCATTCACTTATTCATTCATTCATTCATTCATCTTCATCTCATTCATCTCTCTCCTCTCTCTCATTCATTCTCTCTCTCTCTCTCTCTCTCTCTCTCTCTCTCTCTCTCTCTCTCTCTCTCTCTCTCTCTCTCTCTCTCTCTCCTCTCGAGTGGTGTGTGTGTGTGTGTGCGTGCGTGTGTACGTGCGTGTGTGCGTGCGTGCGTGTGTGCGTGCGTGTGTGCGTGCGTGTTGCGTGCGTGGTGGTGCGTGCATGCGTGGGTGTTTCGGGCTTTTGTGTTTAGAGTAAACTTAAGAACCCATTGTGCGTATGGCATTTTCATAATCAAGCAAAACAGAGAGCACAGTATAGCTTAACGCCAACTGTGTAGGAAGGGCGATAACGCGAGACCATCTCTTTAAGTACACGAGTTTACTCCCTTGACTACTCGCCTAGGCGCCGATTTTAAAACAAAATTTGAAATCAAAGCACACACACATATTCCAGGGGAAAAAATATTGATATTATTTGAGACTTTTCCAACAGTAATCAGTGCAGTATCCTACAGTCATTTTACATCCACCTAAAACAGTTTTCCTGCATTTCATTTATGTGCAGATAAAATCACATGTTTGATTGTTTCAAAGATCGTTTAGGAGAAAGAAACAAAGAATAAAAGGTTCTTTAAAACCATGAGATAGAATTCTGGAGAAATTATACACACTCTGGGATGTATGGTTAGAAATTTGAGAAAGGAATGTTTATTGTCGCGATGCAGTAATATAGAAAACAATACATTTTATAGTTTTTGTCACCCAATACCAACGATGATAAAATGCAATGCACTTGAGTGAAACCCCACACATACAATACATTTATTTTATTAAAAAACCTCCACATTTTCAGCCCCACTGGCACCCCTGTTCATTATCATTGTTATAATTGATATGATGATGGTGAAGACGATAATGAATATTATCAACATCACCATCATCATACTAGCACGAAAGTTGTCAACACCATCATCAGGATTATTATCATTATTATTGTTGTTGTCGTTGTTGTTGTTATCATCTTCATTAGTAGTAGGGATATCATTATTATTTTGTTGTTGTTGTCGCTATCACCATCATCGGCATCATCATCATCATCATCATCATCATCATCATCATCATCATCATCATCCACCACCACACACCATCACTGCTGTTATCATTGTAGCCCTTACCTGCTGCTTTGCCACTAAGGGTTTCTTTTTGCCCTTCAGGGGCACGTAAAAGACGTCATAGCCCCGAATGATGCCCGCCGATTTGGAGGGGGAGGGAGGGGACCAAACCACTTCCGCTTCCGTGTCCGATATCCGTTTGACCTTCACCCAGCCCGGAGCGTCCGGAACTGCATCAAAAAACGGAATGAATGATGGAGAAATGTGATTTTTTTTGTTTAAGTTTTTATGCATTGTTCATGATCTAAACAGAGACTGGTATCTGTCAGTGTGAAAATTGTGCATAAGCGTGAAGGAAAACAATACATACATACACATATATATTAAATATTATAAATATATGTATTGTTATGTATTTCTCTCTCTCTCTCATTATTACTATTATTATATATTTATATATATTATTTATAATATATATATATGAGAGAGAGAGATGTAAGTGTGTGGTAGTGCGTGTGAGGTGTGTGTGAGAGTGTGTGTGGTGTAGTGTGGATGTGTGTGTGTGTGTGTGTGTGTGTGTGTGTGTGTGTGTGTGTGTGTGTGTGTGTGTGTGTGTTGTGTGTGTGTTTGCTTTCTTGTTCGTAGGGAAAAGTGGACAGAAATGAAATTAATAAAGAAATTTGAGTCTTTGTTCTTATTCTTGTTTATATTGTTTGTTTCAGGGCGTTTTACGTTTTGTTTGTTCATTTCTTTCTTCATTTGCTTAAGTAAAATTTGTTTTGGGCTTTTTTGGGGGCTGGGAAAATTCTGTGTTGGTAAAGAATTAAAGCATCGTACATGGGAATCAAAATTCACAGAATAAAAAAAAAAATTCTTCACTTCCTTAATTCCGGCAGAAATGGCTTTGACTGGACTGAATAATCCCTTGGGCATTTTCACACACACTGCACATGTATGCACTGTTGGGGAAAAAAAGAAGAAAACAACCAAACATGCCAGCAAGAAAAAAAGACCCAAGTATTCTGGTTCAAAAACCGTGCTGAAAATCGAAAGCGAATTGATCTCTATTTCCTGTATAAAGAGAAGGAAAGATTGAGAGTGACTGGGCATGAGTTTTGTGTTGCTTTTTGTTGCCACATTATTTTCAACCTCACACACACACTCACCCGTACCCCCTGACCTCCCCCCTCCCCCCTCCCCTCCCCGCCCCCCCCCCCCCCCCCCCCCCCCCATTGTCCCCTTACCACATATTCTGAGTTTCTTGTATGGGCATGCGCTACACACACATGCGCGCACGTATACATACACATATACACATATGCTCGTGCGCGTGCCGGCACACGCACACACACACACAATACACGCGCGCGCGTGCATACACACACACACGCACACACACGGCGAACACAACACACACACGTACACACACACACACAAACATTCAACACACACACACCATCACACCACAACACACCACCCCCCCCCCCCACACACACACTCTACCACATCCACCGCCCCACACCACTACCCCACTCATTCCTCCACCCCCTACCCCACCCCAACCCCATCCCTTCCTACCCCACCCCCACACCCCCACCTCCCCCACCAACCATCCCCCCTCCTTCCCCCAACCCCCCCCCCCCCCCCCCACCACCACCGCACACACATAGACTGACCATAGAGAGGCGTGGTGATGTTGATCTGGGGTGACCTCTTGCCCAAGGAAACCTGGTCTCCCAGCTGCAGTTCTGTGGCCAGCTGCACGCTGTAGGTAGTGTCCGTGCTGAGGTCACCCACCCGGAAGGACTCCGCCCCGCTCATGTCCCCGCTGGAAGGCACCTCGAACACGTGGTCCTAGCAGCAAGAAAAGGCAAGAGGCAAGATAAAGGGAAAAGTGAAGGAAATGGGATGAAGTGAGGATTTTTTGTGGTGTGGGGTGTTGGGATGGGGGATGGGGTGGGAGGGTGGTGCGGGTGGGGGGGGGTTGTCTAACACCATTTTTGTTTTTTTGTTTTTTATTATTTAACGAAGGGTAATAGATTAAGTTAGAAAGATGTTTGGGGTTGTTGTTGTTGTTTTTTTATCCAGCCCCTCAAAAATGAAACAAAAACATTAGAAAAATTGAAATTGATACAAATGATTACACAGAGACACATTAGATAGCCACAGATGCAGGGAGAGATACAGAGAGAGACAAAGACAGAGACAGAGAGACAGAGACAGAGACAGACAGACAGACAGAGACAGAGAGACAGAGAGTCACACACACACACACACACACACACACACACACACACACACACACACACACACACACACAACACACACACACACACACACACACATCCAAAGTTGTTTTGATTTTTTTTTCTTTAGTAGATGGCTTGATGGAAAAGCAATCGATGCTACCAAGTACCATCTGGAAAAAAATTGATTGATGATTGACACACACACACACAGACAAACATGTACCTGCTTCCTGCCTGCCTACCTACCTACCTGCCTACATTCGTGCATGCGCGCGTGTACGCACGCACACACGCACAGAGATACCACGTCCAGTCCCCCTTGTCTCACCTTGCCGGTCTGGTGTCCTTGACGTAGAGGATGTAGCCAGCCACCTCCAGGTCGGGGTCTGAAGGCCTCCGCCACCTCATCAGCAGCTTGTTGGGGGACTCCGCCTTGGCCTCCAGGGACGGGGGAGGGGGTGGCACTGCCAGACAGGCATCAAACAGTTCAATAACATCGCTATTGTTTGTCAGCAGCAGCAGCAGCAGCACCACCACACCACCACCTCCACCACCACCACCACCACCACCACCACCCATCCATACTATCATCATTATCATCATTCCCATCATCATTATCCCCATCATCATCATCATCGTCGTCATCACAGCAGCAGCAGCAGCAGCAGCAGCAGCAGCAGCAGCAGCGCAACATCCCCCATCATCATCATCCATCATCACATCATATCACACCATCATCATCATCACCATAACACCATCATCTCACCACACCATCATCATCATCATCATCATATCATCATCATCATCATCACATCACCATCATCATCACCATCACATCATCTATCACCATCATCATTTCATCATCATCATCATCATCATCATCATCATCATCATCATCATCATCATCATCATCATCATCATAATCATCATCATCATCATCATCGTTAGCATCTGCTGGGCTTGTTAAGCTATCCATAGACAAAGTCAGATTTTTATTTCCAGATGGTGCACTGAGTAAGCAGTGCATTTGCTCCTTTTTTTTTCTTTCGCTTTCCCCAAGCTAAGGTTAAGCACCGTCGAGCGTGGTTACCAAGTGGATGACTGACCGTTTGCGCGCCTTGGTTTCAGTACAGTCCACCAGTTCACCCAGCTGTAAATGAATACCTGCCCTCTTTAGGGTCAGGGAAGGTAAAGCAGCAAGGGAGAGGAGACGGGCGCCGTCCTCAACATGCTGGCCCTAGAGAAGCTGAGTCTCTGATGCCTCGCTCCCCTACGACCACACAGGTTATGGGGACACCTTTACCTTTGCTTACATGGCAAAAGACAATTGCAACGTAACAATGTCAGCCATAATAACATTTTGATGATGATGATGCCCTAGGTACTTTTACTTGCATTAATAACTGCTACATATTTTGAGCCTGAGCCGCGTAGTAGGGATGATACTAATTTGCTCAGTACGATATCTACTCTCCACCTGAAAAAAGGAATGGACTCCGACCAGGTGTTTTTGTTAGTTTTTTTTCTTTTTTTTTTTACTAGTTTATGTCACAGCAGATTTCTCTGCGTAAAATTCGGGCTGCTCTCCCCGTGGAGACCACGTCACGATAAGTGCAGCGCCACCCATTATGTGTTTTTTCCTGTATGTAACTGTATTTGTTTTCCTGTGAGAGTGGCAATTTTTCTATACAATTTTACCAGGGACAAACAACCCTCTTAGTTGCCGTGGGGTTCTTTACGTGCGCTGAATAATGATGTGTAACACACAGGACCTGTTTATGTCTCATCCGAAAGACTGATAGCCACCAGGACTACACCACAATCGAATGCGGCAGGTGCCGTTAGCTCTAGACCACCGATCCAGTTATCCAATACATGGACATTCATTCATTTTCTAGGCGCGTCTTGTTCAAACTCGGTTTTCATATCTGGAGTAGTTAACAATATCAGAGCCCAATTTGATGAAAAGTGTGCCAAACAAATATTTGCAGAAAAGGAAATCGTGGTGTTGTGTGTGTATTTGTATGTGTGTGTGTTGTGTGTGTGTTGGTGTGTGTGTGTGTGGTGTGTGTGTGTGTGTGTGTGTGTGTGTGTGTGTGTGTGTGTGTGTGTGTGTTGTGTGTGTCGAGACAGAAGACATAAACTTAGCCGACAGAGATAGGCAAACATACAGAGACAGACAAAGACAACAGCGGTAGATCTACAGACACACAGAAACAAAGACAGAGATAGATCATCAGACAGACAGAGAGATCAGACAGACAGACAGAGACAGACAAAGACCGACAGACAGAGATAGATCCATAGTCGGAGACAGAGACAGACAGAAAGACAAGACAGACAGAAAGACAGACACACAGACAGACAGAGACAGACAGAGATAGATCATAGACAGAGACAGACAGAAAGGCAGACAGAAAGACAGACAGACAGACAGACAGAGACCAGACAGACACAGACCAGACAGAGATTCAGACAGGCAGACAGACAGAGATCAGACAGACAGACAGACAGGGATCCATAGACACTCACATACAGAGGAAGACACAAGATAGATCCACAGGCAGACAGACATAGTAGATCCACAGACAGACAGGCAGACAGACATAGACAGACACACAGAGTCACAGAGATATAGATAGATCCACAGACAGAGACAGACAGACATAGATCCACAGACAGACAGAGACACTACAGACAGAGGACGTACCCACAACTCGGAGGGAGGTCTCTGCCTCTACCCCACTGCGCGCCCGGCAAATGTACACGCCTTCGTCACGGGCTCTGACGTCACTGATGACGAGGGTGTGCACGTGACTGTCCTCACCTTCACCCGAACGAAACTGGAACTTGTCGCTTTCTCTGACAGGGACTTTCCGGTTGTTGTTGTTAGCTTGGTACTCCAGGTCTGAAATGTCATTTGAATGAATATTACATCATCATCAGCAGCAGCAGCATTATCATCAACATATCATCATCATCGTCCTCCTCCTCCATCACCTCTCATCCATCTCCTCTCCTCTCCTCCTCCTCATCACATCATCATCATCATCATCATCATCATCAAAGTGGCTATAACAATTACAATAATACCTATACTTTATGATAGGATATTTCCAATGGACTATTTCAGCGACGTGGAGAGGTAGGTGGGGGGGGGGTTCTGCTATATGGGTAACACTTACCTTCTCATACTACTTACCCAGGCTTTGTGCTCTAAACCTAGAGCGCAACTCCTAGTCTTCCGAACTGACGGATGCCTACTAAGATAAGATGAAGAAGAAGAAGAAGAAGAAGAAGAAGAAGAAGAAGAAGAAGAAGAAGAAGAAGAAGAAAGAAGAAAAGAAGAAGAAGAAGAAGAAGAAGAAGAAGAGTGATAACAATAATAATAGTGAAAAAGATTGATGGAATAAACTTTGTTTTTAATGTCCTTTCACTATAAAAGTGATCGATAGGTTGGCAGTGTGTGTATGTGTGGTGTACGGCGTGTGTGCGTGCGTGCGTATATGTGTAAATGAGATACTATGTTTTCACATATTTTCATTATTTTTTCCTTATTTGTTTATTCATTATTCTCTATTTCTTTACCTCTCTAATATCTCCTACATCCTTCTGTCCATCCAATCTTTCCGTTTATTTATCAGTAGCCTATCTACTCTTCTTTTTAAAATTATTTTTCTTCAAATCGTATTTAATCAACACATCAACACTGACCCCGATGTCATTCAGGTTGGGCAACTTGCAGTTGAATTCTGCGTCACTTCCGGAAATGGCTACCACTTCCCTAGGCAACCACAGGGGACGGGGGTTCGTCTGAAAATGAAACATCACCATTGTCATGATCATGATCATCATTATCGTCATATGTCATCGGTCCGTTCTCATTAACACTGTAGATGTGTAAAACAACAAACAACAAAAACAAAAACAAACCACAACACCAAGCGCGCGCGACCACAACCACACGACGCGCACACACACACACCACAACACAACACCACACACACACACACAAAATACACACAACACAACAACACACAAAAGAACAACAACATAACACAAACTCACACAAACACAAAAAAACCACACAAAAAACACAACACACACACACACACATACACACACACACACACAAAACCAAACACACACAAACACACAACAAACACACACACACACAAACACACACACACAACACAACAACACAAAAAACACACACACACACACACACACACACACACACACACACACACACACACCACACACACACACACACACACACACACACACACACTGAACATCATACCACAATCGGAGGAGCTCCCCCCAAAATAGTCTGTCAACACTCTCGCCATTGCCGATCCTGACTTCTAAGTTATCTTAATTGTACAAGAACGGAATGACTTCTTGTAAAACAAAAAATGGGGAGAGGGGGGGGAGGAGATGGAGAAGATAGAAAAGAGTGTAAATGTATCAAGCATGAGATGAGCACAAGAGTGCTGCACAGAAATTTGAAATAGAAGTGACCTTTCTTCCACCCAGAACCAAAAAAAATATTTTCCGAGAAAAAGACGCTTATTCAAATTTATGGGAACGGGGACAGGATAACCTGTGGTCAGAATGATGCACTGGGGATTGTCACCCAGGTTCGGATCTCAGTTCAAGGGATTTTTACCTCTGGAGTTAACATCGGGGCCGATTCCATCCCCCCCCCCCCCCCCCCCCAAAAAAAAAAAAAAAAAAAAGTCCTTCGGATGAGTTTATAAACCGAGGTCCCGTGTGCAAACGATGCAGAACATCTTGGCATACGAAAAAAAAAAAAAAAAGTTTCGCTTTTCGAAAGATAGGCCATTGTGTGCCGGTGGGAAAGGATGACAAAATTTACAAAACTGCATAAACAATATAGAACTGGATGTAAAAAAATAAAGCCATGAGTGCTGATTCCATTATCATCGAAATAAATTAAAATAATAATAATGATCATAAATAAAATGCTCAGACTGATTTAGAGTTTTGCTATTGCATAAAACGGTGTTGAAGCTTCAAAAAGTTATACCCCCCAAAAAAAAAAAAGAAAATTGGGACAATTTGAAGAGTAATTATCACTTTCTAAATGGACCTTCAATCTTCTAGCAGAGTGTCATCGGCATAAATATCAATAATAAAAAATGGCAAGCACATTCAGAAAATGGCACTACTGGACAGTGGAATGAGAACACTCCTCAGAATAAAAGAAATGGCCTCAAGCACAGTGCCCTGTGTGACACCAGTCTGCTCAATCTTGAGGCGGAAAGGACGCAATCAGTTACGGAAATCGGAATCATTTCTGACAGCAAAGCAAAAAAGAAAAACCTGAAAGAAAGAAAAGGTAGGAAAGAGAAAAAAAGAAGAAGAAAAGGAAAGAAAAAAGAAAGAAAGAAAGAAAGAAAGAAAGAAAGAAAGAAAGAAAGAAAGAAAAGAAAAGAAAGAAAGAAAGAAAGAAAGAAAGAAAGAAAAAGAAAGAGAAAGAAATGAAGAAAGAGATGAAAAGAAAGAAAGCAAAGAAGACAGAAAGAAAAAGAAAAAAGAAGAAGAAGAGAGAAAGAAAGAAAAAAAACGACAAAGAATTGAGAGAAAGTGACAGGAGATGCCAACCATTCACTGATCATAATGATCGCATTTATGATTATTTGGTTTCTGATGACGCAACATTTATGATCTTATTATTTAGTTTTAGTTAGCTTGCTGTTTGGTTGTTCGTCATTGTGATAGTTCTCAGTCTTTTCTCAGTTACTTAGTTCTTTAGCTTTTTGACAGCTGCTAGTTGGATAGTTAGCTGGGCAGTCAATCTGTCAGTCAGTAAATCAGTAATTTTCAGAAAGAAGAAAAGAAGAAGAAGAAGAAGAAGAAGAAGAAGAAGAAAGAAGAAGAAGAAGAGAAGAAGAAGAAGAAAAGAAGAAGAAGAAGAAAAGAAGAAGAAGAAAGAAGAAAGAAGAGAAGAAGAAGAAATGAGGAGGAGGAGGAGGAAAGAAGAGAAAGAACAAGAAGAAGGAGAAGAAGGAAAAGAAAGAAAGAAAGAAAGAAAGAAGAAAGAAAGAAAGAAAGAAAGAAAGAAAGAAAGAAAGAAAAAAGAAAAGAAAGAAAAAGAAAGAAAGAAAGAAAGAAAGAAAAGAAAGAAAGAAAGAAAGAAAGAAGAAAAAGAAAAGAAAGAAAGAAAAGAAAAAAGAAAAAAGAAAGAAAGAATGAGACAGAAAAAAAAGAAGAGGCAGAAGATACAAAGATGAAGTAAAAACCAAGAAAATGAAAAAATACACAACCGAAAGAAAAAAAAGCAGGAGAAAATGGCAGCTCCAGGAGCAATACATTTCCTTTTGTTAGCCGTGTCCACAGGTAAGAAATTCAAGGATTGGTCAGAATGATTTTTTCCCCCGATAGATCAATAAAAGGCGAGGGAGGAGGAACGAAAGACACTGATTGATTACAGTATTGTTACAGATCCCTATGATGAATGCACAGAGCAAATTAGGAAAAAGGAAAGAGAGAAAAAAAGAAAAAAAGACAAAACAGAAGAAAAGAGAGAAAGAAAGAAAGAAAAAAAAGGCCAAAAAGGATGTAAGTAAGAAAAAGAAAGAGAGAGAGAGGGAGAGAGAGAGAGAGAGAGAGAGAGAGAGAGAGAGAGAGAGACAGACAGACAGACAAGACAGACAGACAGACAGACAGACAGACAGACAGACAGACAGACAGAAGACAGAGACAAAGGACAGAGACAGAGACAGAGAGAAAGAAAAGAAAAAAGATAAAAGAAAGAACAAAAGAAACAGGAAAAAGAACTAAAAGAAAAGACAAAATATTTTTTAAAGGAAGACAGATAGTAGAGAACAAAGAAAAAAATAAAGTACATAATTCTTGGAGGAATGAATAAAAATGAATGAATGAACGAATGAATCAACCCTAAAACAATCAATTAGTCAACTGAAAATTTGGGCAAGTGAAAGAGAAAAGACAGAAAAAGAATGTATAATGAAATAAACGGAAATGAAAAAAAAGAAGAAAGATAAAACATTCAAAAAAATTTGTCAAACCACCAAACCAGCAAACAAATTCCGAATGAAGGAATGAAAAAAATTTAAAAAACAGGGGAAACAAACTAGCTCCCCATTAATGGAGTTAGTTTTCTTGTATGGTTAAAGCAAACCCGAACACAACGAAAAAAGAAAACAAAAAAAAGAAAAACAAAGAAAGAAACATAGAAAGAAACATACAAGCAAAGGAAAACATAAACAACAGGGGAAAAAACGGGGTTGAAAAACAAAAACCCCAAAAGTACATTGCAGATCGTACACACATTTTTTTTTAGCATGGCAAAAACTGAGAGAATGAAAGGACGGCTAAATGAATGGTTGAATGCCTTAAAGAATGTATGAACTAATAAGTGAATGAATAAATAAAATAAACGAACAAACAAATAAACGAACAACGAACGAAAAGCGTAAGAACAAACGAATGATGGAAGGATGAAGAGCAGGCTAAAAACAGAGACTAAGAAATAACAAAAGAAAATAGGGGGAGGGGGGGGGGAACGACGGCAAATAAAACAGAACTAAAAAGAAAGACAGAAAAGAAAAAAAAAACAAGAAAGAACTAATCAAATCAAGCAATCTGACAACCAACTGAAAAGAAAAAAATCGTTAAATAAAGCGAAAGTTCATAAAAGAGAACAGAAAGAAGAAGAAAACAACAAGCAAAATAAAAGGAAGAAAAAGAACAACCCGAAACTATGTGTGGATACATGCAAACAACCAAACACAAACCGGAGAAAAGGAATTAAAAAATAAAATAAAATAAAAATAACCAGAAAAAACAGAGGAGATAAACTAGATCATCATAAAGGGAGTTAACAGGTTTTCTTGTCCGATAATGGCAAACCAAATCAGAAAGACAGAGAGACGAAAATAAACATACAAACTAAACTAAAGAACATTGACAAAGAAACAACCAGAAAAAAAAGGATGGAAAAGTTAAAACAGAAAACATGTTACAGTTTGTGAATGCTTTTTTTTCCTTTATTTTTTGGATGGGAAGAATTGAAAGAAGAGTTTGCCTTTTCTTTGTTTTTTTTTTCTTCTTTTATTTCGAGCTAATGGAATAATCACTCATGTGTTTTGCTTTCTTTTTACATCCAGTCATCGTGTGTATGTACTTTTGTAAGGGAATGAACAATCGAAACGAACGAGCGAAAGAATAAATCAATGAATAAATGAAGATGGATTAAAAAAGGAAGGAAAGGAAAAAAGAAGATAAAAAGCAAGGAAAACTAAAGAAGGATGAAGAAGGAAGAAAGACGGAAAGAAAGAACACATCAGGACAAAAATACGAAAAGCAGAAGGGACATGGATAATAATTAATGTCAAGAGGAAACATTCTTTGGCAGATCTACACAAAAGATAATGTCATGGATATCTTTAAAATTCCCTCCCTTGATCTACTGGACTTGGATTATCCGAGATTTGAAACCCAAAACCCCTAATGAGGGAATGCTTTTTTTCATACTCTGCTTTGTCCAAGGGCAACAAGAAACGTCCTTTTTTGGGGTGTGTGGTCTTTTATTTCGATTTATTTCTGCTTAATAGTCCCTATCAGTACTTTGAATTTTTGTTTTTTTTTATTTCAAAAGAATCCTATATTGTGTACAAACAAACAAACACAAAAGCCAAAACAAGAATTATCAAACGTGCCTTTTGTGTGCATGTGTTCTTAGAAAATAGAAAACACAAACTCACACACACACACACACACACACACACACACACACACACACACACACAACACATACATCAACAACATACATACATACATACATACATACATACATACATACATACATACATACATACATACAACACACGTACATACACACACACACACACACGCAACACACACACACACACACACACACAACACACACACACACACACACACACACAACATACGTAAGGAAGAAGGAAGCGGGCGAGGAGAGAATACATGACGACAACAGACAGATAACAAACAAACGGATAGAATAAGACGTTTCATATTCTATACATGCCTTATCAACAACGACTGTAAATTAAACATACATTGGCGAGACAAAAGAAAAAAAAACAACATAAATCAGAACAAAAAAGAATAGAAAAAAAAAGAACTAAAGACAAAAACAGAGAGAAAAAAATAGAAAACAAATAAGAAAATTGAAAAATAAGAGCAGAAAAAATCAAATCAGCAAAAAAACCGAAAAAACAAGAAAAGAAGTAAAAAAAAAGAATAAGCGGGGCGGAGGGAGGGAGAGATAGACTGACCGACAGACAGACAGATTGACAAACAAAACAGGGATAGGAATAAGACGTTCATATTCTATAGCATTTGCTCTTTCTTCAACTTAAACGCATTTTTTCCATTTCGTAAATTAAACTTACATTGGTCGAGGGAAGAAAGAAAAAAAAGACAACATGGAAATCAGGGAAAAAAAAAAAGAAGAGAAGAAAAAGAAAGGAAATAAAGAACAAAAACAAGAGAGAAAGAAAATATGAAAACAAATAAAGAAAATTTGAAAAATAAGAGCAGAAAAAATCAAATCAGGCAAAATAAACCGAATAAAAACCTAAGAAAAGTAAGTAATAAAAAAAATTGAATAGAAAGAAGAGAAAAGAAAACAAATAACCAAAAGAAAAGAGTAAAGAAAAAAGAAGGAAAAGTTTTCGTAAAATAAAAAGAAAGAAAAAAAAAAAGAAAATGAGGAAAAGAAAGAGAAGAAAAAAGAAAAAAAAAAGAAGAAAAAACTAGGAACGAAAAGACAACAAAATAGAAGTGAAAAGCAGAACAGAAAAAAAGGACAGAGAGCAAAAAGATAGTAAAAACAAAACGTAAACAGACCCCCCCCCCCCCCCCCCCCCTCCAATCCCAAAACAAAAAATGAAAACGAAATCAAAAAACATACGGACAGACAAACAGACCTGTAGCAAAAACCAACACAAAAAGCAAGCAAAAACACACAACACACACAACAACAACACACAACAACAACACACACAGACAACACACACACACAACACACAACACAGAGAGAGAGAGAGAGAGAGAGAGAGAGAGAGAGAGAGAGAGAGAGAGAGAGAGAGAGAGAGAGAGAGAGAGAGAGAGAGAGAGAGAGAGAGAGAGAATTTAATCTTTTACCCTCAATAAAGATCATTTTCATACACACACACACACACACACACACACACACACACACATCACCACCACAACCACACACACAACACACACACACACACACACACACACACATTCACCACACCCACACACCACCACACACCAACCACCATACACACACCATTCCCCCACCCCACACACCACCACCACCTCACCTACCCCCCGCCACCACACCCCCCACCACCCCACACCACCACACACCACACACACCACACCCACACCACCACCACACACACACACACACACACACACATTCTCAAAGATCATCCACCTACTCAGCACAAGCAGTTTGAAGTCGTGAGACATCATGGGGTTGGTGTTGAGCTGACACAGGTAGGTGCCAGCATCCTCTGGCCGTGACGTTTCGGATGTGCAGGTTCCATTCCGACTGGTACGGTCTCTCCACCGAGATGCGGGCATCATCCGTGATCCCCGGTCTTCAAACGTCAGCAGCACTCTCTCGAAGCTCCACAAGACCTGGAAGAGATGAGAGGTCGATTGGTTTTTGGGAAATGATGGTGGTTGTGATGATGAATGTGGTGGTATCGATGAAATCAGTAAGGAGGCATATAGGGCTGTATCTATGTCCATAGATAGATAGATAGATAGATAGATCTAGATAGATAGATAGATAGATAGATAGATAGATAGATAGATAGATAGATAGATAGATAGATAGATAGATAGATAGATAGATAGATAGATAGATAGATAGATAGACACACACAGACACACAGACACACAGACACACACACACACACATGCGTGAGTCCGTGCGCATCGCAGGCTCAAATAAGATTGCGTAACTCCCTCCCATTAGTATATTTGCCTCCCTTTTCTATCTCAAACTGCGGATGAAAAACAGAGTATGTGAATGCTTACTCCGTTACCCTTGAAAAATTCTCTCTCTCTCTCTCTCTCCTCCTCTCTCTCTCTCTCTCTCCTCTCTCTCCCTCTCTCTCTCATCTCTCCTCTCTCTCTCTCTCTCTCTCTCTCCTCTCTCTCTCTCTCTCTCTCTCTCTCTCTTCCCCTGCTCTCTGTCTCTTCTCTCCTCTCTCTCTCGTCTTCTCTTCTCGTCATCTCTCTTCTCTCTCTCTCTTCTCTTCGTCTCTCTCCTCTCTCTCTCTCTCCTCTCTCTCTCTCTCTCTCATCTCTCTCTCTCTCCTCTCTCTCTCCTCTC
>CM060323.1:34677558-34747558 GCA_030674155.1 Stramonita haemastoma | reverse complement strand
ATATTGTCATTATTCGTGTTCGAAATTTTTCTTTTTTGTCGTGTACACTTACCAGCTTTCCTTGACACAAACGGGCTTTCTTAGCTCTTCGGGGCTCTCCTGTCGCCACAAATCCGACGCCACACCTATCCTTAATGGTGGGAGAGAGTTTAAGCATACAGTACGATATTGTCTTGGTGCCGTTGGGTCTTTTAGCGTGCAAAAGTCGGGGCTGGACGGGGCTGCAAACGCCTCTTTGACTAGCATCTGTGCTCAAAACAGTAGCTTTTTCTGGCGGGGGATGGGTATGCATGCACGCACGCGCGCGCGCGCTCGTTTTTATCAGTGTGTTTGTTTGTGTGCGCGCATGTCACCGCGACCCTCCAGTTTGCCCTGGTGCATCATGTTGCTGTATATTATCTTTATTCGTGTGCGAAATGCTTGTTTTTTGTCGCGTACACTTACCAGCTTTCCTTGACACAAACGGGCTTTCTTAGCTCTTCGGGGCTCTCCTGTCGCCACAAATCCGACGCCACACGTATACAAGATGGTGGCAGAAAGTGTATGCATACAGTACGATGTCTTTTGGTGCCGTTCGGTCTTTTAGCGTGCAAAAGTCGGGGCTGGACGGGGCTGCAAACGGCTTTTTGGCTGGCATCTGTGCTCAAAACGGCAGCTTTTTCGGGGGGGGGGGGGGGGGGGGGATGCATGCGCGCACGCGCGCGCGCGCTTGTTTTTATCAGTGTGTTTGTTTGTGTGCGCGCATGTGGCGGCGACCCTCCAGTTTGTCCTGGTGCATCATATTGCTGTATATTGTCATTATTCGTTTGCGAAATGCTTGTTTTTTGTCGCGTACACTTACCAGCTTTCCTTGACACAAACGATCTTTCTAGCTCTTCGGGGCTCTCCTGTCGCCAAAATCCGACGGCACACCTATCCAAGATGGTGGCAGAGAGTGTAGACAACAGGACGATATTGTCTTGGTGCCGTGGGTCATTTAGCGTACAAAAGTCGGGGCTGACGGGGCCGAAAACGGCTCTTTGATTGCATCTGTGCTCAAAACGGCAGCTTTTTCGGGCGGGGGTAGGGTATGCATGCGCGCACGCGCGCGGCGCTGGTTTTTATCAGTGTTTTTGTTTGTGTGCGTGCATGTGGCGGCTACCCTCCAGTTTGCCTGGTGCATCATATTGCTGTATATTGTCATTATTCGTGTGCGAAAGGCTTGTTTTTTGTCGCGTACACTTACCATTTTCCTTGACACAAACGATCTTTCTTAGCTTTTCGGGGCTTTCCTGTCGCCACAAATCCGACGCCACACCTATCCAAGATGGTGGGAGAGAGTGTATGCATACAATACGATATTGTCTTGGTGCCGTTGGGTCTTTTAGCGTGGAAAAGTCGGGGCTGGACCGTACTGAAAACGGCTCTTTGGCTGGTATCTGTGCTCAAAACGGCAGCTTTTTTCGGGCGGGGGCTGGGTATGCATGCGCGCACGCGCGCGTGTGCTGGTTTTTATCAGTGTGTTTGTTGGTGTGGGCGCATGTGGCGGCGGCCCTCCAGTTTGCCCTGGTGCATCATATTGCTGTATATTGTCATTATTCGTGTGCGAATTGCTTGTTTTTTTTCGTGTACACTTACCAGCTTTCCTTCCGACATACTAGCTCTGTTAGCTCTTGGGGGCTGTGGCGTCTCCATAAATCCGGCGCCACACCTATCCAAGATGGTGGGAGAGAGTGTATGCACACAGCGCGATATTGTTTTGGTGCCGTGGAATCTTTTTGCGTGCAAAAGTCGGGGCTGGACGGGGTTGAAAAGGGCTCTTTCTGTCGCCTCTTTGCGCAAAACGGCGGCATTTTCTGGACGGAGGGTCGGTATGCGTGCGTTGACGCGTGCGCGCGTAGGTGTTTGTTAGTGTGTTTGTTTGTGTGTGCTTATGTGGCGGGGACCCTGCACTTAGCTGTGGTGGAACATATTGCTGTATATTGTCATTATTCTTGTGCGCACTGCTTGTTTTATGTCGCGTACACCTACCAGCTTTCCATCCGACAAACTACCTTTCTTAGCTTTTGGGGGCTGTGGCTTCGCCACTAATCCGGCGCCACACCTATCCAAGATGGTGGAAGAGAGTGTATAAATACAGTGCCATATTGTCTTGGTGCCGTGTGATCTGTTACCGTGCAAAAGTGGGGGTTGGACGGGGTTCGAAACGACTCTTTCGGTGGTATCTTTGCTCAAAATGGCACCTTTTTCTGGCGGAAGGTGAGTATGCGTGCGCGCTCGCACGCGCGCGCTTGCGTTTGTCAGTGTGTTTCTTTGTGTTCGCGCATGTGGAAGGGACCCTGCACTTTGCCCTGGTGCATCATATTGCTGTATATTGTCATTATTCTTGTGCGCAATGCTTGTTTTATGTCGCGTACACTTACCACCTTTCCTTCCGACAAACTAGCTTTCTTAGCTCTTGGGGGGTGTGGTGTTGCCACAAATCCGGCGCCACACATATCTAAGATGGTGGGAGAGAGTGTTTGCATACAGTGCGATATTGTCTTGGTGCCGTGGGGTTTCATACCTTGCAAAAGTAGGGGCTGGACGGGGCTGAAAACGGCTCTTTCGGTGGCATCTTTGCTCAAAGCAGCACCTCTTTCTGGCGGGGGTGGGTATGCGTGCGCGCACGCGCGCGCGCTGGTGTTTGTCAGAGTGTTTGTTTATGTGCGCGCATGTGGCGGGGACCCTGCACTTTCCTCTGGTGCATCATAATGCTGTGTATTGTCAGCATTCTTATGCGCTCTACTTGGTTTTTTTTCGCTGACACTTACCAGCTTTGCTTGCCAGAAACTAGCTTTCTCGGTTTTGGGGGCTGCGGCGTCGCCACAAATCCTGCGCCACACATATCAAAGATAGTTAGAGAGAGTGTAAGCATGCAGTACAATATTGTATTTGTGCCGTGGGATATGTTACCGTGCAAAACTCGGGGTGGGACGGGGTCGAAAACGGCTCTTTCTCTCGCATCTATGCTCCAAACGGCGTCTTTTTCTGCAGTGGGTTGGGTATGCGTGCGTGCACGCGCATGCGTGGTGTGTTTATCATTGTTTTTGTTTGTGTGTACGCATGTGGTGGGGCCTCAGTACTTTTATGGTGCATGGTATTGCTGTATTTTATCATTATTATTGTGCGCACTGCTTGTTTTTTGTCGCGTAGGCCTACACTTACCAGCTTTCCTTGCGAGAAATTAGCTTTCTAGGAACTTGGGTGCCGCGGCGTCACCAAAAATCAGGCGCCACACATATCAAAGATAGTTGGAGAGGGTGTATTTATGCAGTGCGATATTATCTTGGTGCCGTGGGATCTTTTACCGTGCAAATGTCTTGGTAGGACGGGGCCGAAATCGGATCTTTCGCCCGCATCTATGGCCGAAACGGAACATTTTTTTTGCAGGGGGTTGGGTGTCCGTGCGAGCAAGCGCTACCGCTGGTGTTTGTCAGTGTGTTTGTTTGTGTGCGCGCTTGCGGCGGGGATCCAGCACTTTGCTGTGGTGCATGACATTGCTGTATATTATTATTATTATTTTGTGCACAGGTTGATTTTTGTCGCGTACACTTACCAGCGTTCTTTGCCAAAAACTAGATTTGTCGGCTAGGGGGCTGCGGCGTCCCCACAAATCCGGCGCCACACATATCAAACATAGTTGTAGAGAGTGTATGCATTGTATATGTGCCGTAGGATATTTTTACCCTACAAAAGTCGGGACAGGATAAGCCTGAAAACGGGTCTTTGGGTCCCGTCCTTCCCCAAAACGGCAGCTTTTCGGCAGGGGGTTGAATATGCATGCACCCACGCGCGCACGAGCTGGTGTTTGTCAGTGCGTTTCTCAGCTCTTGAAGGCGTCGGTGTCGCCACAAGTCCGGCGCCACACACGTCGGAGATGGTAGGGGAGCAAGTATGCATACGGTGCCACATAGTCCTCGTCACTTTTGGTCTGTCAGAGTGCAAAAGTCAGGGCAGGACGCGTCTGAAAACGGGTATACGGTGCCATATAAACCTGGTGCCTTGGGGTCTGTCAGAGTGCAAAAGTCGGGGCAGGGCGGGTCTGAAAACGGGTCTTTGGGTCCCGTCTTGGCCATAAACGGCAGCTTTTTGGCAGGGGGCTGGGTATGCATGCGCGAAGGCACGCGTGCGCTGGTGTTTATCAGTCCGTTTGTTTGTGTGCGCGCATGAAGCAGAGACCCTGCAGATTGCCCTGGTGCATCATATTGCCGTATACTGTCATTATTTATGTGCGCCCTGCTTGGTTTTCGGTGCGTACACTCTACCCGATTACCTTGCCGCAAACAAGCTTTCACAGCTCTTGAGGGCGTCGGTGTCGCCACAAGTCCGGCGCCACACACGTCGGAGATGGTAGGGGAGCGAGTATGCATACGGTGCCATACAGTCCTGATGCCTTGGGGTCTGTCAGAGTGCAAAAGTCGGGACAGGAAGGGCATCAAAACGGGTCTTTGGGTCCCGTCTTTGCCCCAAACGGCAGCTTTTTGGCAGGGGGCTGGGTATGCATGCGCGCACGCGCGCGCGCGATGTTGTTTGTCAGTGCGTTTGTTTGTGTGGCGCATGTGGCGGGGACCCTGCAGATTGCCCTGGTGCATCATATTGCCGTATACTGTCATTATTTATGTGCGCCCTGCTTGGTTTTCGGTGCGTACACTCTACCCGATAACCTTGCCGCCAACAAGCTTTCTCAGCTCTTGAGGGCGTCGGTGTCGCCACAAGTCCGGCGCCACACACGTCGGAGATGGTAGGGGAGCGAGTATGCATACGGTGCCATATAGTCCTGGTGCCTTGGGGTCTGTCAGAGTGCAAAAGTCGGGGCAGGAAGGGCATCAAAACGGGTCTTTGGGTCCCGTCTTTGCCCCAAACGGCAGCTTTTTAGCAGTGGGCTGGGTATGCATGCGCGCACGAGTGCGCGCGCTGGTGTTTGTCAGTGCGTTTGTTTGTGTGCGCGCATGTGGCGGGGACCCTGCAGATTGCCCTGGTGCATCATATTGCCGTATACTGTCATTATTTATGTGCGCCCTGCTTAGTTTTCGTTGCGTACACTCTAGCCGATTACCTTGCCGCAAATAAGCTTTCTCAGCTCTTGAGGGCGTCGGTGTCGCCACAAGTCCCGCGCCACACACGTCGGAGATGGTAGGGGAGCGAGTATGCATACGGTGCCATACAGTCCTGGTGCCTTGGGGTCTGTCAGAGTGCAAAAGTCGGGGCAGGACGGGCCTGAAAACGGGTCTTTGGGTCCCGTCTTTGCCCCAAACGGCAGCTTTTTGGCAGGGGGCTGGGTATGCATGCGCGCACGCGCGCGCGCGCTGGTATTTGTCAGTGCGTTTCTTTGTGTGCGCACATGTGGCGGGGACCCTGCAGATTGCCCTGGTGCATCATATTGCCGTATACTGTCATTATTTATGTCCGCCCTGCTTGGTTTTCGGTGCGTACACTCTAGCCGATTTCCTTGCCGCAAACAAGCTTTCTCAGCTCTTGAGGGCGTCGGTGTCGCCACAAGTCCGGCGCCACACACGTCGGAGATGGTAGGGGAGCGAGTATCCATACGGTGCCATACAGTCCTGGTGCCTTGTCATCTGTCAGAGTGCAAAAGTCGGGGAAGGACGGGCCTGAAAACGGGTCTTTCGGTCCCGTCTTTGCCCCAAACGGCAGCTTCTTGGCAGGGGGCTGTGTATGCATGCGCGCACGCGCGTGCGCACTGGTGTTTGTCAGTGCGTTTGTTTGTGTGCGCGCATGTGGCGGGGACCCTGCAGATTGCCTTGGTGCATCATATTGCCGTATACTGTCATTATTTATGTGCGCCCTGCTTGGTTTTCGGTGCGTACACTCTATCCGATTACCTTGCCGCAAACAAGCTTTCTCAGCTCTTGAGGGCGTCGGTGTCGCCACAAGTCCGGCGCCACACATGTCGGGGATTGTAGGGGAGCGAGTATGCATACGGTGCCATACAATCCTGGTGCCTTGGGGTCTGTCAGAGTGCAAAAGTCGGGGCAGGACGGGCCTTAAAAACGGGTCTTTGGGTCCCGTCTTTGCCCCAAACGGCAGCTTTTTGGCAGGGGGCTGGGTATGCATGCGCGCACGCGCCCGCGCGCTGGTGTTTGTCAGTGCGTTTGTTTGTGTGCGCGCATGTGGCGGGGACCCTGCAGATTGCCCTGGTGCATCATATTGCCGTATACTGTCATTATTTATGTGCGCCCTGCTTAGTTTTCGTTGCGTACACTCTAGCCGATTACCTTGCCGCAAACAAGCTTTCTCAGCTCTTGAGGGCGTCTGTGTCGCCACAAGTCCGGCGCCACACACGTCGGAGATGGTAGGGGAGCGAGTATGCATACGGTGCCATACAGTCCTGGTGTCTTGGGGTCTGTCAGAGTGCAAAAGTCGGGGCAGGACGGGCCTCAAAACGGGTCTTTGGGTCCCGTCTTTGCCCCAAAGGGCAGCTTTTTGGCAGGGGGCTGGGTATGCACGCGCGCACGCACGCGCACGCTGTTGTTTGTCAGTGCGTTTGTTTGTGTGCGCGCATGTGGCGGGGACCCTGCAGATTGCTCTTGTGCATCATTTTGCCGTATACTGTCATTATTTATGTGCGCCCTGCTTGGTTTTCGGTGCGTACACTCTAGACGATTTCCTTGCCGCAAATAAGCTTTCTCAGCTCTTGAGGGCGTCGGTGTCGCCACAAGTCCCGCGCCACACACGTCGGAGATGGTAGGGGAGCGAGGATGCATATGGTGTCATACAGTCCTGGTGTCTTGGGGTCTGTCAGAGTGCAAAAGTCGGGGTAGGACGGGCCTGAAAACGATTCTTTGGGTCCCGTCTTTGCCCCAAACGGCAGCTTTTTGGCAGGGGGCTGGGTATGCATGCGCGCACGCACCCGCGCGCTGGTGTTTGTCAGTGCGTTTGTTTGTGTACTCTCATGTGGCGGGGACCCTGCAGATTGCCCTGGTGCATCATATTGCCGTATACTGTCATTATTTATGTGCGCCTTGCTTGGTTTTCGGTGCGTACGCTCTATCCGATTACCTTGCCCGAAAGAAGCTTTCTCAGCTCTTGAGGGCGTCGGTGTCAACACAAGTCCCGCGCCACACACGTCGGAGATGGTAGGGGAGGGAGTATGCATACGGTGCCATACAGTCCTGGTGCCTTGGGGTCTGTCAGAGTGCAAAAGTCGGGGCAGGACAGGCCTGAAAACGGGTCTTTGGGTCCCGTCTTTGCCCCAAACGGCAGCTTTTTGGCAGGGGGCTGGGTATGCATGCGCGCACGCGCCCGCGCGCTGGTGTTTGTCAGTGCGTTTGTTTGTGTGCGTGCATGTGGCGGGGACCCTGCAGATTGCCCTGGTGCATAATATTGCCGTATACTGTCATTATTTATGTGAGCCCTGCTTGGTTTTCGGTGCGTACACTCTAGCCGATTACCTTGCCGCAAACAAGCTTTCTCAGCTCTTGAGGGCGTCGGTGTCGCCACAAGTTTGGCGCCACACACGTCGGAGATGGTAGGGGAGCGAGTATGCATACGGTGCCATACAGTCCTGGTGCCTTGGGGTCTGTCAGAGTGCAAAAGTCGGGGCAGGACGGGCCTCAAAACGGGTCTTTGGGTCCCGTCTTTGCCCCAAACGGCAGCTTTTTGGCAGGGGGCTGGGTATGCATGCGCGCACGCACGCGCGCGCTGGTGTTTGTCAGTGCGTTTGTTTGTGTGCGTGCATGTGGCGGGGACCCTGCAGATTGCCCTGGTGCATCATTTTGCCGTATACTGTCATTATTTATTTGCCCCCCCGCTTGGTTTTCGGTGGGTACACTCTAGCCGATTTCTTTGCCGCAAATAAGCTTTCTCAGCTCTTGAGGGCGTCGGTGTCGCCACAAGTCCCGCGCCACACTCGTCGGAGATGGTAGGGGAGCGAGTATGCATACGGTGCCATACAGTCCTGGTGTCTTGGGGTCTGTCAGAGTGCAAAAGTCGGGGCAGGACGGGCCTGAAAACGGGTCTTTGGGTCCCGTCTTTGCCCCAAACGGCAGCTTTTTGCCAGGGGCTGGGTATGCATGCGCGCACGCGCCCGCGCGCTGGTGTTTGTCAGTGCGTTTGTTTGTGTGCGCGCATGTGGTGGGGACCCTGCAGTTTGCCCTGGGGCATCATATTGCCGTATACTGTCATTATTTATGTGCGCCCTGCTTGGTTTTCGGTGCGTACACTCTAGCCGATTACCTTGCCGCAAACAAGCTTTCTCAGCTCTTGAGGGCGTCGGTGTCGCCACTGGTATGCATGCGCGCATGACAGCCACACATGCACACACTTAACCATGGAGAGAGAGAGCTGGTCTTGCTTTAATTGCCATTGTTCTTTTTTTAAACAGTGAAGAAAGTTAAGTAGAGGTGGCAGTTGTACCAAAATAACAACCAATCAGAATGGAACACTACCAACACACAACCTCAGCTGACTATAAAAGGTTTTTCGTGTTTCTACTCTGCCCATATATACCTATCTAAAAGTGCGCGAAATCGAAATCACCACTCCTTTCTTCCCTTTACATAGGTTTCCACACACATGTAATGTAACTTGCTCCCCTCAACAGCAGCAGCAGGATAGGTCTCCACCCCCATCCTCCACCCTAACATGCACCTGCACACGTGGGTGCTTACAAACTCAACAGTTGGTTGCTGCTTGGGTATTTTGAATCTAAACATTCTTGCGGTTTATTAGAGAGAAGTTTTTCATGTGTGTATATTTGGTTTTTATTCTTTCTTAGTGTACAGCGATTCCTTTCAAACACACACACACACACACACACACACACACACACACACACTGTAGGAAGACATTGGTGCAAATGCACACAACTCCTTCATACATGCAAACATATACATGCATAGGAACATCCATTCATGCAGATAGACTACATGCATGCACAGAATGGCAGGCACAAACTGTGACCATCTTACACCACCTTTATACCACTCCCCCTCTCCTCCCAACCCCCTTTTTTTCCTTGAATGGCTCAGATAGTAGCTTTTGTTGTCCGTCATATGAGCAAAACAGGGTAGCACTGTTAAGCCCCTGACAAGTCAGGCCCAGTGCATCCCTCTTCAGCGTAGAAGAGAACTGTTCTCTTTTTAAGTCTTTCTGCAAAAAAGGCAGAATTTATTTATTTATTTTATTTATTATTTTTTCTTTTTTATCGAGGATAATGCAATAAGCACTCGTGCGCTTTTTTACATCCAGTCCCCGTGTGTATGCACTTTTGTAAATGTCATCTATTCCCACCGGCACACGATGGCCTACTCTTACGAAAAGCGGAACAGAATTTAATGTGTGGGCAAGATATTCTGCGTCCGTTTGCACACGGGGACTCGTTTATAATGGAATACACCAAGAAGGCAGACAAGAGACAAAAAGGTGGTGACAGGAAGAAAATAACCAAGGCAGAAACAATGAGAGATAGAAAAGAGAATTAGCAGATAATTTCAAGAAAGTGGTGATGCTATCTATACTGATACCCCTCCCCCCCCCTCCTTTATCCCCACTGGGAGATTAGTCCATTTGATATCCCAGATTGTAAAGAGACTTTAGCAGACACTTAAGCAAACTGCCGCCAACTACTTTCAGAGAATGGGGTCACATTCCAAACTAAATCCAGCCACCAATCACAGCAAGCCAGCACCTTGTTTGAAAATTGAATTTCAAAACAAACCCGTGCTGCTTTAGTGGCCACGCTGATAGATCTAAATGAGGTCGCCCACGCTGCGTGCGTGTGCACCACACAGCACGCAGGCATGCACACACTCATACACACACACACAGTACATCGGATTAATACATTCTGTTTAAGTGTAGGACAAACATGCTCCCTGTAAAAGAAAAAATGAAACATCCTCAGATAATATAAGATACTGAAACAGAGATAAACTTCAGAAATTATCTTAACCCATAGTACAAATGAATAATTTAGGATAGAAAGGTACAAAACTAATTCTCTTAGACGCAGATCAAAACCTAGTTACTGCACATCCCAAGATAATGAATGATTTAAACAAAATGACAAGCATAGACAACCACTTGCTAATATTTCCAAGACCCAGAAATAAACTGTTACAAATCGAGCTTCTTGTACTCAGGTTAGGCTCCCAAAACTTTGAAATTTACAGAAAACAAAGATCAGTCTAAAACACATCTAAAATATGATTATTTCATAAATTATTAAGTGTTTCGGTGCTCTGAGGTAACGCGCCTGTCTAGAAAGCGAAAAGTCCGGGTCGAAGTGTGCGGTGGTTTGAATCCCGTTTTCACCCAAACTTTTCCAACGATTAGATCATGAATACTGGTCTAGGTGCTAGTCTTTCGGATGAGACAATAAACCGAGGTCCCGTGTGTTACCCATCATTATTTAGCGCACGTAAAAGAACCCACGGCAACAAGAGGGTTGTCCCTGGCAAAATTCTGTAGAAAACAGCCACTCTGATAGGGAAAGAAATACAGCTGCAGACAGGAAAAAGAAAAAAATAATGGGTGGCGCTGTACTTGTGGCGACGCGCTCTCGTAGAGAGCAGCCCGATTTTGACGCAGAGAAATTTGCTGTGATATAAAGGGGTTTAGAACATGATTTGTAAACTTGTACAGTGATCTTTCCTTTATGCCTCATCCTTTTCTGTTTCACTTGAACGTGTTTGTAGTGGGTTTATTGTTTCCCTTTTTACACCTTCACACCTCTTTAAGTCACGGCACATTTCTCTGTGTGAAATTCGGGCTGCTTTCCCTGGAGAGAGTGCGTCGCCATGAGAGCAGTGCCACCCTTGTTTGTTTTTTTCTTTTCCCGTCTGTAGCAGTCTTTGTTTCCCAATCAGAGTGGCTGTTTTCTACAGAATTTTGCCTGGGACAACTCTTTTTTTGCCGTGGATTCTTTAACGTGCGCTAAATATTTTTTTGTAAGACATGGGACCTCGGTTTACCGTCTCATCTGAAAGACTAGCACCCATACCACCACTCATGATCTAATGGATGGGGGAAAAGTTTGGGGCCCAAACGGGGTGAAACCACCACACACTTCCGACCCGGACTTTTCACAATCTTTGGCAGGCCCGTTACCTCTAGACCACCATCCATTCAACAAATGGAAGGAAAGCTAAGAAGGATCTTTCTCTTTTTTTCAGTTGTAACTGAAATCAATATAATGAGTGCGTGAGGTGGGGAGATGGAGGTGCCACTAATGTTATTGCTATTATAAATGAGGTATGACCCAAGTTTATACAATCATAATGATGTATTAATATATCCCATCTATGAGTACCCATCTGTTGATGTGGTGATCTAATATTAGACCCTCACAGCTTTGGTTGTGTGTGTGTGTGTGTGTGTGTGTGTGTTTACATCATGGGTGATTTTCCTTTCGTTTTCACGGAATTCCGTATTTTCGATTTTGGATTTTTACAAAAAAAAGAATTTTAGATCCAAGACCTTGAATCCTGTTAAAAATAATCAAGGGGACAACCTGTGATGAATCCCTCCTTGAAAATCCTTGAAAGTGAAAGCTTGTCTAAGGTATTCTCATTAAGGAGGATGATAAACTAAAGATACATTTTTGTTCTGAAAGATTAATAAAGGTTTAAATACGTGAGTGCGTGGATATTATGAACAAGGACTAGCAAACAACAAAGGGATCCAGGGAGGTAAAATTCATTTGGAGTAAGAGTTTGAAGCTGAAGCCAACTTCCAAGGGCAGATGTGACGCTTTGTTTGGACTCTGGCTGCTAGGAAACAGATACAAGGTTACAAATACAACGCACCGATGTGCCTCATGCTTGATCCTACATGAAATCTAGGCTTAGTGCTGATTTTGAAAAACGACGTGATCAAGACAAGTGATCATTGAATTTTCGTTGGCTTTGTGCTGGTTTTGAAAAACCACGTGATCAAGACAAGTGAACATTGTATCCCTATGTTTCCACACAGGGTATTTCGTCTCATGTACAGCATTCTTTTGCTGACTAATATTAACCGGTAGATGTGGTATCAAATTGCATTAAACTAATAGATAATGAATTTGCAGATTAGTTTTAGCTTTGGTAAACTAGATTTTTCTAAACCATTATGAATATTGTATATATATATATATATATATATATATATATATATATATTATATATATTATTGACAGATTTATTCTTTTATATCGAGGATAATGGGATAAGCACTCATGTGCTTTTCACATCCAGTCCCCGTGTGTATGCAGGTTTTTATAAATCGTGTCATCTGTTCCCACCGGCACACAATGGCCTACTCTCACGAAAAGCGGAACAGGATTTAACATGTGCGCAAGATTTTGTGCGTGCGTTGGCACACTAGGCATCGGTTTATAGTCTCATCCAAAGGACTTTTGTATACATATAAATATAGAGAGAGAGGTGGGGAGGGAGGGAGAGAGAGAGGGAGGGAGGGAGGGTGAGAGAGATGGAGGGAGAGAGAAACAGAGACAGACAGTGACAGACAGAGAGAGAGATAGAAAACTCGAACTGGGAACTCGATTTTAATTGTAAGGCCACAGGCCTGTATACAAAGGGGTACACATTTTAACAGAAGAAACTACAAGCAAAACAATAAACAAACAAAAGAATTTTGGCATTGTCATGAGTTATCTTCCAAACAAACACAAAATACTTCAACTTTTTGTACACCGAATATACTTAAGCCCCCGCCCTTATCAGGGATAAAATCAAGATTAAAAAAACTCTTAAACTAAACAATAACAAGAATAATGAAATACCAAGAACAAGAAACTGTACCCAGTACCAAACAACAGACAAGAAATAAGGACGGCAAGACTATATAAAATAAGGTGATAAAAAATCCGCTCATTCAGAAAACGAAAATCAGAAATCACAATGAAATGATGATTTTGATTATAAAAAAGCGCTAATAGATAAAGAGCAAACTAGAGAACATAATGAGATAAACAACTGAAAACATCAATCCACCACCATCTATTTTTCAGATAAGTCATATGAATCATACATTTTGATAACAGGAAAAAACAACAACTAACATCCTTGCACAGAGAGAGAGAGAGAGAGAGAGAGAGAGAGAGAGAGAGAGAGAGAGAGAGAGAGAGAGAGAGAGAGAGAGAGAGAGAGAGAGAGAGAGAGAGAGAATTTATTGATTTATTTATTCTTTGATATGGGGGATAATGGAATAAGCACGCATGTGCTTTTTTTTCGTCCAGTCTCCGTGTGTATGCAGTTTTGTAAATATTGTCATCTGTTCCCACCGGCGCACAATGGCCTACCCTTACGAAAAGTGGAACAGGATTTAACGTGTGCGCAAGATGTTCTGTTTGCGTTTGTACACGGGGCCTCATTTTACAATCTCATCCGAAAGACTTTTGAGGAGAGTGGAGTCGGCACTGATGCTAACTCCAGGGGGAAATCCCCTCCAACGGGAGTCAAACTCCCGTCGTCAAATTGCCAGCCCAATGTTCTGACCATTATGCTATCCCGTCCCCTCAGAGAGAGAGAGAGAGAGAGAGAGAGAGAGAGAGAGAGAGAGAGAGAGAGAGAGAGAGAGAGAGAGAGAGAGAGAGAGACAGACAGACAGACAGCAGACAGGCAGACAGCAGACAGACAGACAGACAGACAGGCAGAAGACAGGCAGACAGGCAGACAGCAGACAGAGAGAGAGAGACAGAGAGAGAGAGAGATTTCTAAACTCTGAAAAAGTTTAATGTGTACATCTGCCTTGGGCCACAATAATGAGAGGGAGATTTGATTTGATTTGATTTGATTTGATTTGATTTGATTTGATTTATTATTTTATATCGAGGATAATGGGATAAGCACTCATGTGCTTTTTTACATCCAGTCCCCGTGTGTATGCAGTGTTGTAAATGTCATCTGTTCCCACCGGCACACAATGGCCTACTCTTCCGAATAGCGGAACAGGATTTAACGTGTGCACAAGATGTTCTGCGTGCGTTCGCACACGGAGCCTCGGTTTAGTCTCATCCCAAGGACTTTTGGGGAGAATGGAGTCAGCACTGATGTTAACTCCAAGAGAAAAATCTCCTCTACCGGACTGAACCGGGGTCGTCAAATTGCTAGCGCAATGTTCTGACCATTAGGCTATCTCAGAGAGAGAGAGAGAGAGAGAGAGAGAGAGAGAGAGAGAGAGAGAGAGAGAGAGAGAGAGAGAGAGAGAGAGAGAGAGAACAGGTGTCAAAAAAAAGAGAAGCCCTGTTGTGCACATACACTGCATGTGATTACGTGAGAAACAGCTGATTGGCTTAAAACAATGTATATACTGTCTGCGTCTGCGCAGAGTGAACGCGTTTCCTTTCCGACAAGACAGCATGGTTGGTGTGGTTGTCTCTCATCATTTAGGTCAGTAATCGGTTTTCATCTCTGTTCCTACTTATTCTACGCCATCCCATTTAGTACTGTGAAGCATTTAAGTGCATAACCGTTTAATTTTTCATAAGAATTGCATTATTTCATACTGAGTGTCATTTCAAGGCATATTTTTGCAAAAAAGAAAATAGCTTCAGAAATGCCAGGCTGACAAGTGACCATGTGCTCAGTGTGCCACGTGCGTGCGTGCACCGGTTCGCAAGTTCGCTCGCAGTAGATGTGTGTTAAGTTTCCAGATTTATTTGTTATCAACTGGTCGCGCGATCTTGTATTCTGATAAACTTGTGTTTTCCAAGTAAGCGGCCCTCTTTCTGCTTTCTCACTTTATCATTAGCTGTTGATTATTAGTGGATGGGGGTCTGGAGGTAACAGGCTTTCTCAGGTCGAAAGTGTGTGGTGGTTTAATCCGTTTGGGCCCACACTTTTTTCTCTCCCCCCCCCCCCCCCCCCCCCATCCATTTATTTATTTTTTATTTATTTCATTATTTTATATCGAGGATAATGGAATAAGTACTCATGTGCTTTTTTACATGCAGTCCCTGTGTGTATGCAGTTTTTGTAAATCGTGTCATCTGTTCTCACCGGCACATGATGGCCTACTCTTACGAAAAGCGGAACAGGATTTAACGTGTGCGCAAGATGTTCTGCGTGCGTTCGCACACGGGGCCTCGGTTTATAGTCTCATCTGGACTTTGGGCGAGACTCAGCACTGAGGTAAACTCAAATCCCCTCGACCGGAATCGAACCTGGGTCGTCAAACTGAGAGCGCAATGTTCTGACCACTAGGCTTTCCCATACCATTAGACCATGAGTGGTGGTCTGGGTGCTAGTCTTTCAGATAAGACGATAAACCTAGGTCACGTGCGTTACACAAAATTATTTATTGCACGTAAAAGAACCCACGGCAACAAGAAATGTCCCTGGCAGAATTCTTTAGAAAGACACTCTAACAGGGAAACAAATAACAGTTGCAGACAGGAAAAAATGAATGGGTGGTGCTGCTCTTGTAGCGACGCGCTCTTCCCAGGGAGAGCAGCCCGAATTTCACGCAAAGAAATTTGCCTTAAGATGGTGTAAAATGTAAATGTGATATATAAATACTGTCCATAAACTATATTAAAACATGAGAAAGGATTACCTCATCAGGCTAAATCATGGACAGAATTTATTTAGATTTTTTTTTTTGGGGGGGGAGGCGGGGAAGGAGGGAGGGTCGGCAGTTTGATGGCTTTCTCCAGCTGTCAACTCCATCTCATAATGGGTTCTTTGACAAAATGTAAGCTGTATTTTTTCTCTTTTTGTTATATGCAGGATGGAGAGACCAACAGACGGGTAGGCAGAAAAGCAGGCAGAGTGACCAACCCAGTCACAGACTTGAGTAGTATTTTGTATTTTGTACCACTTTATGTGGTAAAAATGTGGATGATGGTGGCCATTTTGGCATACAAGCAGGTTAGTTATTGGTCAAAATGTATGTTTTGTAATTGTGTCATTTGAATCTGTCTGTCTGTCCGTCTGTCTGTCTGTCTCTCGCTCTCTCTCTCTCTCTCTCTCTCTCTCGCTCTCGCTCTCGCTCTTGCTCTGTCATTCTCATGGGTGATTTTCCGTCCGTTTTAAACGAATTTTGTATTGAGTTTTGTATTTTAAAAAATACATGGGTTTATTTTGGGGCTTATCACCATCTTCGTTAATAAATTCAACTCCGGGATTTTGGAAACGGACGCGATGTGTCAAAAATTACAGTAGGCAGGAAATCGTTGATTTCAGAGCTGGGAGAGTGTAATTGATGAGAAAGTACAAGAAGTAAGCAAGAAATAACCGTACTTTGGGGCTCGTTTATCTGCTTAATTGTGGTTCTTTTGAAAACACCATAGCCCATTTGAATACAAAGGCAGGCTGCGGGAAACCACTGAGCTGAAACCAGAACTGGAAAATTTGTCATAAAACAATCCAATCAGTGAAGCAACAGGAACAGCCATAGGACGGGTAATTTGTGATTTAAAGAAAACTTTTAAACCAATGTGTCAAAAGCTAGGTACCATTATGTCTATGTGCCATTGTGTCCACATGCATGTATGTATACAGGCAGACACGCCAGCTGACTGACAGCCCTTTCCCAGCTACTAATGGGAATTGCTAATGGTAATTGCTAATGCTAATGGTAATTGCTAATGCTAATGGTAATTGCTAATGCTAATGGTAATTGCTAACACTTTTATTTCTTAACCTGGCCCGGCATGTGGACACAAAAGGCGGATAGATATAATGATACAAGACGTGACACAGAAATGAACATTTTTTTTTAATTTCTCGCGTTTTAGGTGTGGATGAGTAGAGAGGGGTTTGAGGGGGAAAAGGCCGTTAGAAGGGGTGAGATGGATAGCTGTATGTGTGAAAGGGCATAAGAGTAATGGCCGAGTCGTCACGTGGGAAATGCAGTTACCAAGATGATATTTTGTGCGCGCGCGTGTGTGTGTGCGTGTGTGTGTGTGTGTGTGTGTGTGTGCGTGTGGTGTGCGTGTGTGTGGTGTGTGCGTGTGTGTGTGTGTGTGTGTGTGTGTGTGTGTGCGTGTGTGTGTGTGTGCGTGTGTGTGTGTGTGTGTGTGTGTGTGTGTGTCATCACCTGACATAGCGGGGTGAAAAAAACTGGAGGATTTAACACACTGGTCCGTATCAAAGCCGAGTTACAGCCGCCGTTACGTGGCTACCGCGATTACCGTGACCTGAGAGTTCCCGAAGATTTATTTTTCTTTCGGAGATGTGGAAGAAAGGTGAGCTTCATTCAGAAGCCGGCCTGTGTTCATTGCTGTTTTCCTTGGTCGATGCGGGGCACTGACGTTGAGGACGTACATAGATTCACTGATGGGCCACATCCGAAAACTGCACCGGTGATGGATTACAGCAGTATGTTAGTGAATGGGAGTCTCCAGCCATAGAAGTTTCGTGAGGCCAGCCGAGGTCCTGCCCCACATCAGATTCAGTTCCCCGTTCCTGCTTGTGTTTGACTACCTGTAGCGTGCGAGAGTGGAAGTACGCATGTGCAACTTTTTTGTTGACATGAGTTTTTCGTTACACATTTTCAGAGTGTATAGGTTTGGGGTATAGGTTTGGAGAGATTGATAGAGGAGATTGGATAGAAATATAATGTAGTTACTTGGTGGTATGATTGGTTTTGATGAATAAACGCTGTTTGTATTTTCCTGCGCCTGTAGTGATATGGACAGGTGACGCCCTATTGATTGCCAGATTTCAGGACACTGGTAACGAACCAGTCCCTCACTCGGCCACCTTTTCATGGTGGCAGTTTATTATTTTCAATTTTTAGGTGTAGGAGGAGGGGGGTTGCAAACTTGCAGAAAACCGTTCATTTTTCTTATGACCTAGAGGAAGCTAAAATACGAGACTTAAGAGGTTAGGCAGAAAGCATACTTATTTCTGTAGAATCTTTGCACAGAAGCCTTGCATCTAGATCAGAAAATGCATTGTGATCAAGCTAATTTTATAGAGAAAACCGATCGATAAATGCATTTCCGTGCGATAACTGCATTTCCGTGCTGTATATAATTACTTGAATGAACAGTTTGTAAAACTATTTTACTGATAGTGAATACTCGTCAGAGATTAAATCCAGTGCTTGTTCTGGAAACGAAAACTTTTTACAATTCGTTACATTTTTAACCTGTACAACAGAGATGTCATGATCTTATTTTATGTCGTCACAACTGCAGCGTAAAACAATATGGCACAGAAGTTTATACATAAAATTTACACAGTATATTATAGTTGCATACCGGCAGTTTTTTATGATTTCAGAACAGTTTTTTAAAAATGAACATGTTTGTTGTACAAGTGTTCATGACATCATTGATTTTTATATTAAAAAATCCAAAGTTACTCTGACCTTAGCAAGTACAGGTCATACAAAACGTATAAACATGTATCACTGTAGTTTGTACAAGCATTTTGTTCATTTATTCGTAATTTGCGTCGGCTTGTATAAATAATTTAAAATTTTGTAGCAGTGACAGTGTGTAAATTGTGCTGTTGGGAATGGTTCCAAAGGAAAAGGTTACGTAGTGCATCCAGAAATAAATGTTAGAGCGGAGCCCCAAAGGCAGTTGGCCTTAGACAAATACTTCTTTGTGGCAACTCCTGCAGGAATAAGAGACAGCAAACTCAGGTCATCAGTCTGGTATCCGGATTCGTCTGCAACAAGTGTGGCAGAAACTGCCATGCATGATTTGGTCTGCTAAACCAGTCCATACACTGCTTCCAAGACTGATGTGGCCAAAGAAGATTAGGTCATTGTATCAAATTAGGGAGAGGAGTTTACTGCCTGTTATTACTTGTGCGTATATCCTTTCTGACTAGCTTTGCTCAGTGTATACTTGAAAGAATAGCTGACTGACTTCTTCTCTAAGTGTACATGACTTAAATATTAAGTTTTCAGTCACTGTAGGATTCTGTTGATAAGAAAACTTTGAGATGCATATGATTTAGCACATAGCTATTAAGTATAATTAGCTTGTTTACTGAATCATCTTCTTTCGCAGAGAGGGCTGTCTCAAGATTATGCCAGAAAATGTTATTAGGTGCGTATGACTTAGCAAATTAATTCTAATCATATTTACCCTGAAAGTTGCGAGTCTTTATAGGATTTTGTAAGAAAATATCATTAGATGCATATCATTTAGCATATTCTCTCTTATATTATTTTCGCTTAAAAGTTCTCGGGTCTCTGTAGGATATTAGAAAATGTCATTAGATGCATATGATTTAGCATGTAGCTATTTCGCCTGTTTTCTGAAAGGCTCTTTTGAGTTTTTCTTCTTTATCAAGAGGGCTGTCTTAAAGATGTTTTAGCATAGTACACAATTTGGTTTAAGCAGGCAAGTGTGCCCAAATACACTAGCACCCGCACACATCCACATACAGGTAAACAAGTAAGAGCGTGTACATACACGCACATAATTATAAAACATCGATAGCACGTGAACTCGCAGACACAAAGAACACAAAGGCGTACTCAGCGTCACCTTCTCGTGACTTGTTCCCGCTACTTGACCAAAATGCAAAGGGCGTATATAGATCGACTCGTAGGTGGAAACGTGTACACACACATATACAACTATGCATAAAGGCATGCATACGTACCACGGCACACACACACACACACACACACACACACACACACACACAACACACACACACACACACACACACACACACACACACACCTGAGAGTGTGCATAAGCGCAAACACAAATTTGTGAAGAAACATACATTTGAAATAACACTCACGGACCCGAGTGTGTGGACTTACACATGCTACATACTCGCAGATAGACATGCACGTGCGCATGAGCACATACACACGCACACACACACACGTACACACACACACACACACGCACACACACGCACACAACCTGGACACAGAGTTGGGGGGGGGGGGTTGTAGAAAAAAGAGAAAAGAGGGAGGACAGCACAAAAAGCAGAGAGAAAGGGGGGGGGAATTCAGTGGGGGGGGGGGGGGGTAGAGAGAAAGAAAGGGAGGAGGAAAAGGAAAGAAAAAAGTGAGGGCATGATGTACACAGACCACAGACAGAAGTGACAGAGTACAGAATGTAGAGAGACAATAAAGAAGGGATAGAGAGAGGGATGACAAGAAACCAAAGAGAGAGAGGGAGAAAGCGAGAATAAGATGGGATGTAGCCACTACTAGAGAGACCAAGAGCGCGTGAAGCAAGGGTTGGGTGTAAAAACATTTCAGAGAAAACAAATGACAATGCAATTGTAGGTACTGTTTCTTTACAAGACATTGAAGTTCATTTTCAATCCCCAAGTCATCATGAGAAAGGAATGGTTAAAACAGTAAGCCCCTTGTGGTAAACAACATGGGTTAGACCCTAAAACAATTCAAGATTCCCCACCCTCTGGATTATTATCAAACAAGGATTCACACACCACCATCTCTAGGCATAAAAGCTCCATTTCAACACACACACACACACACACACACACACACACACACACACACACACACACACACACACACACTTATATGCTCATTTGTATGCACATGAATATACAAGCACACATACACACACAATCACCCTAACGCACACACACATGTGCTCACTTGTATGCACATGAATATACAAACACACACACACATACCCTAACGCACACACACACACACATGTGCTCACTTGTATGCACATGAATACACTCTCTCTCTCTCTCTCTCTCTCTCTCTCTCTCTCTCTCTCTTATCTATCTGTTTCTCTCTCTCCCTCTCTCTCTCTCTCTCTCTCTCTCTCTCTCGCCTGCACACAACACACAAACACACACACACATGCAAGCAGACACAGAGGCATGCAGACACATGCACGCACGCACGCACGTGGTGGCTGGCACACAACGCTCAACCCCTCCCCATGTAACAGTCAGAGGCACCAAGCAAAAGCACACACAGAGGGTGAGTACCTTAGCCTATCAACTCGCAGGCTGGAGAAAACCCCTACCGTGCTTTTATTATAGAATGGGTCCTGGCTGGAGGCATTGGGGAACTGTGGGGTTTGCGAGACCACGTCACCAGCAATGACAAACAGCCAAACGCATGCAAGCATACATGCATACAGATTCACACAAACACACACATGTACAAACACACATATGCATTCACACAAACACACACAAGCTCTCCCCCCTCCCCCCCCCCCCCTCTCTCTCTCTTACATGCCACACACACATTTACACATACACAGGCATGCAAACGCATGCACGCATGCACGCACGTGGTGGCTGGCACACAACGCTCAACCTCTCCCCATGTAACAGTCAGAGGCACCAAGCAAAAGCACACACAGAGGGTGAGTACCTTAGCCTGTCAACTCGCAGGCTGGAGAAAACCCCTACCGTGCTTTATTATAGAATGGGTCCTGGCTGGAGGCATTGGGGAACAGTGGGGTTTGCGAGACCACGTCACCAGCAATAACAGACAGCCAAACACATGCATGCACACATGCACACAGACACAAACACATATGCATACACACACATACACATTCTCTCTGTCTCTGTCTCTGTCTCTCTCTCTCTCTCTCTCTCTTCTCTCTCTCTCTCTCTCTCTCTCTCTCTCTCTCTCTCTCTCTTTCTCCCCCTCCCTCCCCCCTCTCTCTCTGTCTCTCTGTCTGTCTCTCTATCTATCTCTCTGTGACATACACACACATACAAAAACACATGAAGTGTGACTTTCACTCCCATGCAAACTGCAAACTACACACATACTCGTGCACACACACACATACATTCACACACAGAAGTGGGACTTTCACTCCCACACAAACCTACACACACATACTAACAAGGTGGGACTTGTACTCCTTGAGGATGGTGAAGGATGGATCCTTCTTTGATAACCTGGAGGGGGGTGATCCTGTAGTGGTTTAGAGTCTTGGGGGATGGGGGAGGGTATCATGGGGGTTATTTGTTTAGTAACTACTTGGAACATTGATAGTGATGGAGTTAAACGATTAAACTCAGTGTTAGAGAGTAGCGGTTTCATCAGGTCAGACTTCAGTCTCTGTGCTCAAAACATACATGTAACCATGCAAATATCTGCAAATTCTTCCTCTATTTGCAAATATATGTACACATACACATGACCAGGCACAATCACTTTTTAGTAGAAGGAAGGCACACGCACATGTACTATTTGTACACACACACACACACACACACACACACACACACACACACACACACACACACACACGGACTCGTGTAAATGCGTGGATGCATGTAAACACACATAGTCATACATGTACTCACTTGGGCACAGGAGCAGACACACACACACATAAAAGCCTGCGCAACACACACACACACACACACACACACACAACACACACACACACACACACACACACACACACACACACACACTCGGGTATGCATGATAGTAAACACTCCTACACGTCTTTGCACAAAACCCGTACATAAGTATATACACGCACACAAGCACACAAAACTTATTGGTAATGAACACACACGCGTGTGTGTGCGCACACAAACATGCGCGCACGTGCGCAATTGTATATTTGCTTTAAAGATTTTTGTAAGTTCTTCCGTTAGTCTTGTAATTTTGTCTTTTTCTCTTAAAAAATGACGCAAATTTATATATTATGTACAACAAAGCCTAGGGTGCTTATGAATATAGCGCACAGCATTAACTTCTGATTACATATTCAGAGTGTGTGTAAGTTTTATCTTTTGTATACTAGCCTTTCTTTGTATCTTTTCCACTTACATTTCTTCTGTCTTCTCTGTTGCTCATTTCTTTCCAAACAAAGTTTAAAACATACTCGTTAAATTTACAAACACTCTTCTTTTTCGAGCAGTCGCAATTTTATACTTTTCGGAGAAAAGTTTGCTAGGTAGAGATTATATTCCTGACTTTCAGTAGGCTTTCCATGTTCTTCTTAATGTGATCAAATGGTTAAGAAAAAGAGTCTGAACCATGCAAAGCTTTCCCTAGTTCCAAAAGGGTACACTTCTTTAGTAGTAACTGTAGTAGTAGTAGTAGGAGGAGGAGGAGTATGGTAGAAGTGGTAGTAGTGGTAGTGGAAAAAGTAGTAGTTAGTCTAGTAGTAGTAGCTGTAGCAGTGGTAGTGGTAGTAGTAGTAGTAGCAGTAGTACTAGTAGTAGTCGTAGTAGTAGCAGCAGAAGGCTCCTGACTCTGTGGGGAAAAAGAATGGTTGCACCCTTCTTTGGTCACATCAGTCATGTTTGAAGCAGGGTCTGGATTGGCTCAGCAGACCAAACCGTGCATGGCAGTCTCTGCCACAGTTGGTGCAGGCAAACTTGGACGCCGGGTTGATGGCAGTGTGTTGATGTTTCTCCTACCTGCGGCTTTTTTGTGTCCTACAGATCTTCCTCAAACGGCAAAACTGGAAAGTTGTCGCGCAAGAACCGTGCTTTCTTCCTGGTTGACGAAATCGTTAAATCTTTTACAAGAGGCACACCTAACACTTGTGTGTATGCCATGTGGGGAACATGTCCAGTTTAGAAATTCCTATCCTGCTTGTGGGGAGCATCGTCCAGTTCACACTCCCTATTCTGCTTCTCCCTTCGATTTCTCGAAAGAAATGCTAGCACCCAGCCCGCCTAAGAGAGGATGTCCGATGTAGTGACTTGTTACTAGCAGCGGTTATTTTTTCCTATAACTTACCCTTGTTGTTGTTGTCAGCTCAACATCCGTTCTCTATATTAGGTATTCCCCTTTCGGTACATCCCGTGTAAAGCTAGGTTTTGTTTGTTTGCTACTGCTGCTGCTGCTTGTTTTTCTAAACCCCTCCAGCACAGCTCGGCGTTTAGCGCGATTACGGTGTCTGTGATGCTTTACGTGACTGGTGCTCCGTTAAATGCCAAAACGCGCAGTCCGTTCTTTGACTAGGGGGCCCTTGGGCATGTGACAATGGATTCTCTTACATAATCTCCCTTAATAGTTTTAATTATATTCCTTGGATAGTTTTTTTGTCCAGAACGTTTCTAACCGTCTAGCCCCACCCTAACTCCCCAACTGGCTTTATTGGCCATAGCTCTCATAGTCTGGGGATATGTGAATGATATTGTATGAAAGTGCAGTTTGATTCCTAAAACAGTCGACATAAGCATGAATAGGGATAAATATGACTAATATATATATATTTTTATGAAAGTGTAGTGTGATTCCTAAAACAGTTGACGTCAACATGAACAGGGAAGAAATGGGACGAAATAAAAAACAAACAGTAGTTTTTGTTTGGATTTTTAGACAATGAAATTATTATCTGTTCCTAATGAATTGATGATTATTTTCATTCTTTTGTGTCAATAATTAGTGGATTTTACGGAGGTAGATTTTTCCACTTTGAAGTTTGCTTTTATGATTAGGAAATAATCATTCTGTCCTTACTCTTCTGCGAAAAGGGGCTTCTTACGGTTCCGAATTGCGGTCTCATAATCACACAGGACATAATACAATTTGGAGGAAGATTTGTCAGAATTGTAAGAAACAAGATCCGATTAATCTTGACCCTGACAGAACAGAAAGGGAGTACTTTCCAATTTCATCGTATGTCACATTAGTCTTTGTGCTCTTTTTATGTCTGAAGAGATGTTTCAAAACCTTAAGTTGCAATTTCTCCCAAATAGCAATATGTTTATAACCCCAAATTTCACAGCCTTAAACAACGAAACAACAGTTGTTTGATAAAGATCAAGTACAACATCAACGGCAATATTTTGATTAACGCTCATCTGCATCAAAGAAAATATTGCTTTTTGTATTTTTTTGTATATCGTTTTCGTAACTTTGCAAAACCTAGGGCTTTCAATGAATATTATCCATGAGAATCAACAATACTGATAGTATAATTATTTCTAAATCGCTCATTCTGGCTCTTCTTAGCATTGGATATAATTAATTTTAACATCTCATTTCCACTCCTAAAAGTATGTAAAAAAAGTATTAAGAGTTACCTGTAGATTCTCTGCAGAGTCTGCTAGTAAAACTGTCATCTGCGTACAAACAAATTCAAAATGCACCTTCTTCATCAAGATCTCTTGAGTCTGTCTGTGGCATTCTGTCTCCTCTTTCTTTTGTCTTTCCCTCTACCATCCTGCCTAGTCCTGTCCTTGCCTCTTTGTGTGCGAGTTGTATATATAATTTTATGGTGATAATTATATTGATCCAAGGGTGTAGGGGAATGGAAGCAAGGTGTGCGTGCGTGCGTATGCGTGCGCGCATGTGTGCGTGCGTGCGTGGGTGCGTGTTTGTGTGTGTGTGTGTGTGTGTGTGTGTGTGTGTGTGTGTGTGTGTGTGTGTGTGTGTGTGTTGCAAATTTAAAACAAAACTCTGGATTGTTTTCTCGTGTTGTTTTGTCTGTAATGATCAGGTAATTTTACAGCATAGTGTCACACTTTTATTACTATTAAATTATCCCGGATCAAATCAAATCGAACAAAGATTATTTGTTTCACAGGTATATAGATTTGCATTTTTAGTGTATGCCCGGGTGGGGTGGAGGGAGGGGTTGAGTTTTTCTCGCCATATGGTCTCTATAAGGAGACAAGATTCAACGCTATAGGAATGGCAAATGCCATTACTATTATTGTATTATCATTATCATTTTTCATCATTGTAAAGACAACGTACATTAGTAGTAGTAGCAGTAGTAGTAGTAGTAGTAGTAGTAGTAGTAGTAGTAGTAGTAGTAGTAGTAGTAGTAGTAGTAGTAGTACAGTAGAAGTAGTAGTAGCAGTAGAAGCAGTAGTAGCAGCAGCAGCAGTAGTAGTAGTAGTAGTAGTAGTAGCAGCAGCAGCAGCAGCAGCAGCAGCAGCAGCAGCAGCAGCAGCAGCAGCAGCAATAACACCAAAAGGGGTGGTGGCGGACAGTATGACAACTGAGTGGATAGAGCTTCCAGGTTGTAACCCGACAGTAACTGAGGACGCGCGTTCAAGTCTTCGCCGAGATATCCATTCGAGAAAATTTTCCCACCAGAGTTTACTACGGTTCTGTCTCCGCTCTTGTGTAGATGAGACTGTAATTCACCCAAGTCCTCTGCCGCCTATGCATGCAGGTCATCTTGGGCACATGTTTAAAACTATCCCATGCTGGAGTCAGATGTGCTGGGCATCACTTGTCAGGCGCTTAGCAGCAGCGCGACGCATTTTCACTCATATGACAGACAACGAAAGGAGAAGAAAACCATCTTTCTTTGAAGAGTAAGCCAGCTGCAGCCCATGGGACGGAAGACAACAACATACCCAGCATGCATCCCGCCATCTGAAGATGCATGACCGTTTACCCAAGCTCAATTCAGTCAATTCAATTCAAACATTTTATTTTCTCACAGAGAAATTCATGTGGGTTTCAAGCCCTACATAACTTTGCTTTTGTAAATAGGAAAAATATTTTTCATAGAGGAATAACACAGCACGGGCTGCTCGAAACACGCTACCTGAAAAAGTATCCAATTCTTCAGGGACTTCTGTAGGAGTTCGAAAAGAAGTCAAGTTCAAGACCTACAATAAATACACAGGCTTCCTTTTTTTGCTGGAAAGATGAAAAGACCTGTGAGAAGATTTGGCACGGTGGACAAAAAACATCGTCTTGTTACGCTTCTTATTCATTATTTCCAAGTGCGATAGCTGAGTGGTTAGGGCAGCATCAGGTTCAACACTCCTATGCCAGCCTTAACTGCCATAAACGAACGAGACGGGAAGGACCATGCGTGGGCAACCCTGTGCGAAGCAGAAGACCACAGATGATGATACCCTCTTTGGATGGCTGCGGATGAGTGGAGGAGAGCTGTGGAGCTGGAGGAGGATTGCACTTAAGGAAAAGAAAACCAGAACAGAAGGGAAGAACGAGGCAAAGAAAGGAAACCTACAAAAGTAGAGAGAGAGGGAGGGGGAGGGAGAGAGAAGTGAGGAAGGAGAGCGAGCGAGCGAGCGAGCGAGCGAGAGAGAGAGAGAGAGAGAGAGAGAGAGAGAGAGAGAGAGAGAGAGAGAGAGAGAGAGAGAGAGAGAGAGGCAAGGCAAGGCAAGGCAAGGCAAGGCAAGGCAAGGCAAGGCAAGGCAAGGCAAGGCAAAGTCTTTTATTCGAGGATAATAGATAAGCACTCATGTGCTTTTTTACATCCAGTCCCCGCCCTTTTCAGGGATACATCAAGTTGAAAAGATACTAAACAATAAAGCTTTACGCAGTACCAAACAACACACAAGAATAAGGACACTATATATGATAAGGTAATAAAATGCACTCAATCAGAAGACAAAAATCTGAAGTCACAATAAAAATATTTTGATTATGGAAGAATAGAAAAGTGTTAATAGGTAAGGAGCAAACAAGAAAACTAGATAAATAAACAACTGAAAACATCAATCCACCACCATCTGAGAGAGAGAGAGAGGGAGGGAGGGAGAGAGAGAGAGGGGGGGAGCGAGCGAGAGAGAAGAGGGAGAGAGAGGGAGAGAGAGAGAGAGAGAGAGAGAGAGAGAGAGAGAGAGAGAGAGAGAGAGAGAATAATGCATGCTCAGCATTCATGTTGATCACAAAAGCGGTAGGAAAACCAAGACTCCCTATTCAGTACCCCTGAGGTTATGTCTGTGATTTCATTACGTTGTAGTTTAGCTGAAGGGAAAAAAACCGCAATCTGATCTTTAAAAAAAATAAGGAAAGAGGAAAAAGCAGCCGAACCCAGTATATGTAAATCTGATCTTTTCCTGATGGATGACGGGCGGACTTTTTTCCTGGAGGGGGGGGGGGGATGGTGGTTATTGTAATGATCTTAACTCTTAACTGTAAACGTGCCAGAGCATAATTATCTTACTTTCGTGTACAAACACATGCCGGTTAAATAGGCATAGAAATCGGTATCAGTCTTCCGAGAGTTTTAGAAATACAGCGAACATAAACGTACGAAAAGCATACTTTCTTTCTATCATCCAGACTTAAAATCATTACTGTCTTTTATGAAGTTGTATTAAAATTTATCAGCTTTCATCCGGACTTACATAAAAAATATCCATATTTAAAATAATTTTCGACATTCAGACTGAATATTACTTTTTATTATCCAGACTTAAGACATTTACTTTTTCATCTTTTCATCCAGGCTTAAGATAATTACTATTTCATCCGGACTTAAATAATTACTGTTTCATCCAGGCTTTGAAATAATTATTTTTTGTACCTATACTGAAGATATCTTTTACAATTCAAACTCAACACAACCTAAATCGGGACCGCGGTGAAGGAAATACAGATTTCTGAATTATTTCGAACAATGAAGACAGCCTGTATTGATGACTTGTCTAACAGTTTGATCTTTGACTTGCCGATGCCCACGACGCAGTGGCCGCCCTGGGCTAACCCTTATGGTTGACCGGGGCGTCGATACAAGGAAGGACAGTCGAGTTGGTTTTATACCCCGTTTTAAATGTAAATAGTAGCACACTTTTAATATGAGTTTTAAAATGTGACGAGGTGATAGCCCCGATATGGCCTGTGCGGTCGGCGGGGCTCTAAGCAACATCATTGGATTGGATTGGACTTGTCGATAATTTTGGCGACTGTGAACTTGAAGATATCTTGTTAAACAAATGTGGTGGGGCGGGGGGGGGGGTAGTCTTTTCCTTAAAAAGTTAATGTTTGGAGATGCATGTAGAAGTGAATAATGAGTTTATTTCTTGGAGAATTGATATTTGAAAACAGCTTGTAAGTGAAATATTTGTTTCTTTATTTCTAAAAAGGACTAGCATAGTCTGTTGGACACTTCTGATTCAAGATTCACACTGAACAAGGCTTTTTGTAACAAGATTCATCGTACTGGTATCATATCAACATGTCGCTTTTTAAAAAATTTTAACGGTGCCTCCATTCTAAAATGTGATTTTCGCACCCAGTAGAATCAAACGTCTTCTAATCCAGAATTTAGCATTGATTTGAACGGGAGTTTATTTTTTAAAAACCCCCACAAAACCCCCCCACACGGTATACAAATCCATTTGGAACAACAAGCTAATAGTTTTAGCTTATAGGTTTTGAGACCAGTTTACAAACCTGCGTTTTAAAGCACTCCACGAACGTGAAGTTTTTTGTACAAAACTAAGCACTTGTCATATGGAAAATAATTATAATTTTTTTGCTGAGCATTTGGATATAAACACACACGCGAACGCATGCATGCACACAGGTGTGCACAAAATGGTAATACACACGTACTCAGACATACATAGGTACGTGTATCTCCCCACCCCCACCCCACACACATACATTAAAGTCCATAATGATATACTCTAACTGAACTTCTTTCAGAAACGAATTCCGAAACAGTCACTGTAAACCTTGTGTATTTGGATCACACAATATGGTTCTTTCCTCCTCGTCAGGGTATCCCGATTGCGCATAGTCTCCAAGTTTGATGAAGAGCTCACCCCAAACTTCATTAAAAAAACTAGTCACGTTTCGAAAACCCTGGCAAATTGATATGTTTAAGAATGTACCCTTTGTATAATTTTCAAAACTCGAAGTCACCAGTGTTATAATTTTCAAAAATCGGAGTCACCAGTGTTATAATTTTCAAAAATCGGAGTCACCAGTGTTATAATTTTCAAAAATCGAAGTCACCAGTGTTATAGTTTTCAAATCTCGGAGTTACCAGTGTTACAATTGTCAAAATTGGGAGTCACTAGTGATGTGATTTTCAAATCTCGGAGTCGACAGTGGTATAATTTTCAAATCTCGGAGTCGACAGTGATATAATTTTCAAATCTCGGAGTCACCAGTGATATAATTTTCAAATCTCGGAGCCCCCAATGTCATGATTTTCAAGACGTTTTACAGATATTACTCCCATCAAAAATCTATGCGTTAGTATGATTGAGGATAGTGACGTTAGTCTCTACAGGGTTATCAATCCAGGGCTATAGTAGACACAAACACAATGGGGAGAAGGATAATATATAATAACAATAATAATAATAATAATAATAATAATAATAATAATAATAATAATAATAATAATAAAATGGAGGCTTTATAGTGCGAATTCCCAAAAACATGGGCTCACCGTCACCGATTATCACATCCAATTTGAATTAACAAATGATGTAACTCCTGTATCATGGAGTCTCTAAACAGAATACCTAAGTGCATGCTCTCTCTGTATATGATTATTGCACTTGCAATAACCTGTCACAAACGTGTGAATACAAAACATCTGGAAAACCTCAGCGCACTTTCAATTATATAATTAGTAGAAGCTAACTAAATAGATTTTTAAAAAATCCATTTCACGCACGCAAGCGTGCGCACGCACGCACACACACAGTCATTGTTCCCATTAGTTATTCAAAGTTTTAGCCGCATCAGTGACTATCTTTGCTATTTGCCTGCATATCCAGTGGTGCACTAAAATAATGATACAAGCCTTACAATTCTGTTAATATAAAAATATTCAAACTTTTGTACCTTACCAGTCAGCTTTATTTTACACAGACTTTTCCAGACAAGGTTGATAAGTCAGCTTGCCTCAGTCTTCACTCTAGATGTAGATGCCACACATATCATTTACAATTTAATTTAAATATTAAATGAATTCTGTAACTGTTCAAGTTCCTGTATATAGTATGTCACCCACCTACGCTTTCCAACTTTCACCTTCAACTGACCCGTAGCCTATTAGAACGTTGGGGCACCACCGAAGATTTCACAACCAGCTTCCTCCACACTTGTCACACTCTAATTCAGATAATTTATAAAACTAAGTCAAAAATTCGTCTTTCAAATATTTATTTCGCATTCGTACACCATTCGCCTAAACATAGACGGGATCAATTTGCGCACAGCTACGATCTCAATCTGGTACTATAAGTACCACTCTTTCGATTGCAAGAGTGAAAGCAAATGATTATATAAATTCTTCTCACAAAATTATGCAACTAATCTCCATAAAATGAACACGAGTTATTTCCACAAAAACACAAATTATATAAATTATTTCAACAAAACAAACACAAATTATTCAATCTCCACAAAACAAAACACAAATTACTCCATCTCTACAAAACATATATAAATTATAAAATTGATCCCCACAAAACAAACATAAATCATATAATTGATCCCCACAAAACAAACATAAATCATATAATTGATCCCCACAAAACAAACATAAAGTATACAATTGATCTCTACAAAACAACCATAAATTATACAGTTGATCCCCACAAAACATACATAAATTATACAATTGATCCCCACAAAACAACCATAAATTATACAATTGATCCCCACAAAACATACATAAATTATACAATTGATCCCACAAAAAATATATAATTGATCCCCACAAAACAAACATAAATTATATAATTGATCTCTACAAAACTACCATAAATTATATAATTGATATCCACAAGACAAACACAAATTATACAAATCTTCCCCACAAAGAAGAAAAAGAACAAGAAAAGTTCCGAAATCGGAGTCCTAAATATATTCCAATAATGACCTATATATATACTGTGTGATAGATGTGGTTTTTCCCCCAAAGCGGTGCCCGTCCTGGGCTGACCCTTATGGTTGACCAAGGCGTCGATACAAGCAAGGACAGTGAAGTTGGTTTTATACTCCGTTTTAATCTGAATATAATTGCACAATTTTAATTTGAGGTTTAAATTTGACGAGGTGACAGCCCCGATATGGCCTGTGTTGTCGGCGGGGCTATAAACAACATGATAGGATTGGATTGGATTGGATTACTGTGGAGGTAAAACATTGACCGACTGAGCGTGATAATACCATGCCTAATCCAGTCAATGATGAAACCCGGGAGAAATGTCACATAGCTGGTGGGAAGGCTATTTCAAACTTAGGCGCACAAAGAAAACATTTTGCATGATAATGAACATTTGCAATAAAAAAATAACAAATGATCATATCACAACTCCTACTGGCAATTTGTTTCCACTTACTTACAATTAAGAATTCTTTCGTTTCACGTATCACACACATCACTGGTACAGAACAGTACTTCACCATAGAAAATAATCACTGACTTTTTTCTCTTCACCTCAAGATTGTCACTGGCACATGTCATACAAAATGATAATCCACTGTCGAATACATGAATCTTTCCTTCACATCACATCACGTCACTGGCAGACGCAAGCACAGAGGGATGCCCAGAAATCCTCTGATGATGTGTGATTGATGTGGCTTCTCCCTCAACGCAGTGCCCGCCCTGGAATGACCCTTGTGATTGACCAGTGTGTTGATTCAAGGCATGACAGCAAAGTTGATTTTATGCCCTGTTTTAGTCTGTATAATTAATGTTTGCTCAGTTCTATTTCGAGATTAAAAATTTTACGAGGTGACAGCCCCGATATGGCGTGTGTGGTCGGCAGGGCTATAAACAACATAATTGGATTGGATTACCCCGTTTTATTCGTTACATAGTTGCACAGTTTTATTCAAAAATTGAAAATTTGACGGAAGTGACAGCCCCGATATGGCCTGTGTGGTCGGCAGGGCTATAAACAAGATCGGATTGGGTTGGATTAGTATGCAGCTGTCAGTGCGTTTTGCATAATGTTGGTATATAATCATCAACCATCACGCTGGTCATGTTGTTGGTATCGGTATGTTCATGTTTTTAATACAATTGATTATATGGGTGTCAGTCAACATGTATGACACCAACCAGAACTGCTAGTCTGAGATGGGAAAGACGGGTACTAAATGTTGACAAGCATTTTTCTGTAGTATACAGCATGAACATTTTTTTTTTCACATTTTCAACTTTGATTCAATTTTAGCAAGCATGCATGTACGGGTACGGGAAACGGATGTCAAAATTTACAAAACTGCATACACACGGGGACGGGATATAAAAAAGCAAATGAGTGCTTATTCCATTATCCTCGAAATAAAAGAATAAAATGAAAAAAACTGGAGAGAAAAAAACAGATAGTGCTCTGCCCAAAAGTATGATTTGTATTGGCATAACTAGTGGTTGAGTAATTATGACCAGGGTGGGTGTTGTTTTTTTTTATTATTTTGTTGTGTGTTTGTTTCTTTTTTTTTGGGGGGGGGGTTGGGGTTATGTAGGGGACGGGAGATCGGAGTGGTGGAAGAAGGGGTTTAGGGAGAGGGTAGAGAAAGAGAACATGGGAGGGAGGCAGATAGAGGTAGAAGGATGACTGATGATTATATTGCAATTTTTGTTGAAGATAGTTCCTGATGTACCGATTTTTCTGTGATTTTTTTTTCATGGCTGGTGTACGGAGACGATGAAGGGAATGTTCTGGAGAAGGACAGTCAGGACACGACTCTGGCAGAGGTAAGATATTACATGTATGTATGTGTGAATGCGTGCACGTGTTTCTTTCTCTCTTCTCTCTCTCTCTCTACTCTCATCTTCTCTCATCTCTCTCTCTTCTCGAGAGAGAGAGAGAGAGGAGAGAGAGAGAGATGAGAGAGAGAGAGAGAGAGAGAGAGAGAGAGTAGTTGATAGATTGATTGATTGAAAATTACGGCAGCGGTATTGTAACAGTTCCGTGTGACATCAAAGTTACGACAGTTAAGTGTGAGAGCAGTGTGTCACTGATGATAATGGGTTTTTTTTGGGGGGTGGGGGGTTCCTCGGCTAGAGCTCGAGGTTCACTAATGGTGAGTTTTTGCGTATCCGACCGTATTTTCCCCTCCGCCATTTAGCTAGCCCTTTTCAGACTTTGGGGGTGCTATCTAAAACGACACCTCTGCGGATCCCTTTTTTCTTTTTAATTTCCCTCATTGTGTTCCTATGGGCATGAAATGGCCGAAAGGTGAAACGGGTTTTTAGCGTGTGGCAAGGTGTTCAACCTGCATTCACACACGGGGACATCGGTTTACAGATTTATCCGAAGGACTTTAACATTCAGGTCGATTTTCTCATCAAACTGGGAAGAAAGGGCAAGACTAGGAATCGAACCCAGAACCTCACGGTTTATTTGTTAGGCAGGTGAACGTCTTAACCGTTCTGCCACCCTCCCTCACATTTCTGCGTCTTTGATGACTGACACGTGTCACCATGGCACTGTGTTACGCGGTGACTGATGTGTTTGATGATTTTGTGTGCAGACGCTGTCCTTAACGGTAGGGGGGCGTCCTAAAGTGGATGTAGCTCGACTGAGTGGTCCCAGTCTCCCTACTGAGCCCACAGCACACTCATTGTGGGTAGGAGCCAGCCGGAGTCCAAAAAATCTCTAGACTCTTATGGGAATCGAACCCGCAATGTTCCAGTCCAAATTGCCAAGGTGCTAACCACTGCGCCATGGTGGCTGGTTCAAACATAACCTTTGTCTCAAGACTTTACAGTGGCGCAGGACTGTCAACACAGCGCGGCAACTAGCACTATGCGTAGTGTAGTGTAGATGTAGTGTGTACTGGTAGAGAGAAGTGTAGTGAGGGCTGTGGTATCCGAGCTTTAGTGTATCAACCTCGTCATCTGTGATAACAGTGTGTGTAGGCCGGACTCTTCATCGAGGTGTTGCTTCAAGTTTTGTTGCCCCCTTCTCAAATAAAGATACATTATAACCACAACCACACATCCCCCTCTCCCGTGACTAGATGCACTCTGTACAAAATAGCTGAAAATGTTCTCTTTGTTTTTAGTTTCTGTGAAGGGGGGTTCATGCACACACGTCTGACGTGTTTTTATGGTCTTGAGGTTGCGTTTTGTGTGCGTGAGTGCATGTTATGTGCGCGTGCACGCGTGTGTGTTTGTGTGTGTGAGAGAGCGTGTGTGTGCGCGCTCGTGTATTGTGTGTCGTGTGTGTGTGCTTGCTTGCTTGCCTGCCTGCTCGCTTGCTTGTCTGCTTGCTTAGCAAATCATGCATTTAGTCACACATTTTCCTCATCGTAAGTAAACATTCCATAATTATGTGCCTTCACGTTGAAATGGTCATCCAAAGTCAACTTCTGTAACAAGTCGTCACTAAAAACCCCAAATGACTGAGATAAATCTATCAAAAATATCGGTAATGCCATCGGAAACACCAGGGGCCTATTTGATGAAACGCAACCGTGATGAACCACTACGACTGTTCGAACTGACTACTACTGTGTGTTCAACGATGTCGCGTTCGAAATCGTTCGACTACAGTTCATCCGCCTCACGGTTATACAATCGCAGTGATGCTCTTCTCTAAATAGTACGTCTTGACAGAATTTCCGCTGGATCGGCCAATCAATTCACCAAATGACTCGTGAAATAACGGTACAATGAAACGGTCCATATTACTGCGCGGTTTTTACTTCCCTTGTTCTAAACGCAGCGAAAGCGTCGTTTTTTTTTTTTTGAGGGGGGGGGGTGTGAATCGATCATCGGAAGTGGCCTGCAATCTGAGATGGACCTCGCTTGCGTAAATAATGACATCTGCCAACTACAAGCAACGGTCATGACGCGTCCGTGGCATCCTTCAGTCTCGTAAGACGATGGAGTTGCGCTCTGTTAATTCTGGTACAGTGTCGGGTGTGGCTGGCCAGTCCGACACGGGAATATCGGTCTCTATGGTAGAGGGCACAAATGAAGTCTGACGCGGGTCTGTCTGCCTAGTCTTCGATGACAATGACATCTGCCAGCTTCGAACGACGGTCGTCGCACGTAAACCTCGACTAACGGTTGACTGACCGGTCGCAACTTTTCGGTCAACAAAACGAAAAGTCCACCGATAATTGCAGAAAGCATTTTCATCAAATCTGCCTCAGATAGTGCCCCATGGTGTAGAGGTAAGGACCCATGTAAAAATGTCGGATGGTGCAGCTTTTGCAGCGATGCACTCTCCCACCAGCAAAATACTGGGAACAAAACGGATACCAACATGCAAAACATCTAAATGCATTTAAGGCTGACCTCTTCAACACATCTAAGTACGCATAAGGGCGACCTCTTAAACTGTCTAAATAGCCTACGCATCTAAATATGCATGAGGCCAACATTAAAAAAAAAATCTAAATACGCATAAGGCCAATCTTTAAAACCTCTAAATACATACGAGGCCGAGCTCTAAAACCATCTAAAAACGCATGCGGTCGACATATAAAAGCACATCTAAATACTCGTAAGGTCGACATCTAAAAGCGCATCTAAATACACATCGGGTCAACCTTTAAAGCATCTAAATACACATCAGGTCGACATTTAAATGCACATAAGGTCATCTAAAATACATCTGAATACACGTAAGATCGACCTCTAAAACGTCTAAATACATAAGGTCGACATCTAACATCTAAATACACATAAGGTCGACAACTAAAATACATCTATACACATAAGATCGACAACTAGATACATGTAAGGTCGACTTCTAAAAAAACATCCAAATACACATGCCGACGTCTAAAACACATCTAGATGCACACAACATGGACGTCTAAAACAAATTTAAATGCATAGGAGTCTGACCTCTAAAAAGACTAATACACATAAGGCCAACTTTTATAAAAAGTCAATACACGTAAGTCTATCTCTAAATAAATCTAAATATATAATTATGAGGTCACCTCCAAACACATCTAAATATACATAAGGCTGACCTCTAAACGCGTATAAATACATAAAGTCGACCTTGCACACCTTATATAAATGATATCTAAACCACATATAAGTACACACAGGGCTTCTAAAATAACTAAATATCTATAGAAGCGACCTCTAAAACAAATATACGTAAGACTGGCCTCGAAGTCGTCTAAGTACACATAAGATCGACATCTAAAACACATTCTTCCAAAACGTATAGAAACCATGGTACCAACTTCCGAAACGTGTAACGACACGGAAGGTCAATATATAAAATGCATCTAAATTCACTTAGCACCTACCCCTCAAAATGCATCTAAATCCACATAACGCCTACCTCTTAACACATCAAAATCCACATAACACCTACCTCTTAAACACATCTAAATCCACTAAGGACCGACCTGTAAAGAAGCATAATATCGACCCATAAAACCCAAAACGCTAATCCAACACAATACACAGACGACCGACCTTTGAAACTATAAATACACAAAATGCCGACCTCTAAAACAAATATAAATACACATAAGTTCGACCTCTTAGACATGTGGATACACATAAGACTAACCTTTAAAGCATATATTAAACACATATAGGACCGACCTCTAGAACACATCTTAATACACACGAGGCCTACCTCTAAAACACCTCAAAATACACAAAAGACCGACCTCCAAAAACACATCTAAATGCACATAAGCCAGACCTCTGAAACATATAAAAACACAAAAGTTTACCTCTAAAACGTCTAAATACAAAATAGTGTAGCCCCTACCTCTAAGACGCACCAAATACATACAGCATCTACCTCTAAAAAGACGCAAAACTGATTTCTAAATGCATGTAATGCCGATCCCCAAAACGCGATACACTTATGACCGACTTCAAAAACGCATTATAATACACAAAAAACAACCTCCAAAACGTATGTAAAGTACAAATAAAACTGACCCCATCAATATCTAAACACGCATAAGAACAAAATCTAACACATACACATGAGACCGACCCATAAAACATCTAAATACACATAAAACCAACTCCTGAAACGTCTAAAATTTAATACATATGACTTATCTCTACATCTAAATACACACGACCTACAATCAACACATCTAACTGCACATAGCATCTACTCTAAAACATGTGAATACACAGAAGACCTACCTCTACAACATTTAATACACATGGCATCTACCTATAAAACATCAAGATACATAATACCGACATATAAAACAATCTAATGAGGGATAAAAATCATAACCGAGATAAAATACAAATTTACGAAAGAAAAGCTATCTGAAATGCATCAAAAATTTAAACGCACCACTAACATCGAAAATACAGAGAACTAAAACACAAAACATTTCATAAAACCCGTCCAAATACATATACGACCTACATTTCAGCTGCAAAAACAAATAACTAAGTTATAGACGACCTAAAAACTATCATGAATAATACAGACATTTAAAACCAGCCCAGATTATACCTTACGCCAACATCAAAAATACATGTGAAATACAGGCATATATAACACACGCAGCTAAACTACAATCAAATTATGTGTATTTCAAACATGTATTAATACACCTAGACAATATCTAAAATACGTTTGAAATATAAATAAGATATATAAAGAAAAGGTCCTCTCAAATACAGATTAAATTTACTGAACATCTAAATACTCGTAAGGCGGTCATCCAAATACATATAAGATTGAGATGACTAAATCACATACATCTTAAAAGCAATCTTGAGTATACGCAGCTAAAACATATACATTTAAAAGCATCTAATTACTCATTAGATGCGACAGCTAAAATACATAATGAAATATAAAAAGGTAACGGTGTTCCTTTTGCATTAGAACTCTTCTCCAGGGGCCAGGATATTGAGGGCGGCGACCATCTCCTCTCCCTCCCTGCTTTACCTTCCCTGTCCCTAAAAAGGGCAGGTACCCATTTATAACTGGGGCATTTATGAAGCCAAGGCGCACAAACGGTCACCTGTCCACTTGGTTATCCGCTCAATGCTGCTTTACCTCAGCTCGGGGAAAACTTTCACCGATTGCCCTGACCACTGAGCTATCCCGTTCCCATATAGATAAATAATGTTTTGGTTACCACGCTCAATGCTGCATAACCTTAGCTTGGGGAAAGCTAGTGCTCTGACCACTGAGCTATCCCGTTTCCATATAAATATATACATGTTTTGGTTACCACGCTCATTGCTGCTTAACCATAGCTTGGGGAAAGCTAGTGCTCTGACCACTGAGCTATCCCGTTCCCATATGAATAGATACATTATATGAATACAGACACCTAAACTAATATAATACACAGAAGACCAACATCTAACATGGATTTAAAATGCAGATACCCTAAAACTCTGACACTTGAAGACAAACACATCTGAGTACACAAGCCCCACACCATAAATGCATTTAAAAACAGATGACTAAAATACAGACGTCGAGTACAGACCACTGAAAACACTTTTAAATACACCTAAGACCCACCTGTCAAGTACAGATAAACAAAATACAGCGGCCTGAAAAAGACCCTGGAAAATGATCTAATTGCATTAAATTTACCAATTAAAAAAAATACACTGAAGACAGGCATATGAAATATATCTAATGATATTGAGACAGCTAGAACATAGAAATAGCCCCCCCACCCCCACCCCCCTAGAAAAATTAGAAGTTGTCCAGCGTGGGAGAAAAATGTTCTCTTTAAAATGCTTCCGGAGAAAAGACAGAGTAGTCAACCAAGAAGGCAGAAAATAGATGAGAAGATGCTGACAGGAAGAAAAGGAACAAGGCAGAAACAGAGAGAGAAAAGGATATAAAAGAGGTGGTTTTTAAGTAAGCCACGCTGATTAAATCAGGCAATATTAAAGTAAGATTTTTTATCATCTGATAAACATTTTTTTAGACTGACAGTCGAGCAGCTGCATCCAGAAACAAAATGGTTTGAAGGGAAACCTAAATTGACGAGGCAGATCTCTCTCTCTCTCTCTCTCTCTCTCTCTCTCTCTCTCTCTCTCTCTCTCTCTCTCTCTCTCTCTCTCTCTCTCTCTCTCTCTGTCTGGCAATAGCGCTGTCAATTTGACGATCCAGGTTCGAGTCCGGTCGAGGAGATTTTTCTCCTGGAGTTAACATCAGTGCTGACTCCACTCTCCCCAAAAGTCCTTCGAATAAGATGCATACTCACTCCCCCACCATCTTCGACGTGTGTGGCGCCGGACTTGTGGCGACACCGAGGCCCTCAAAAGCCCAGAAAGCTAGTTTGTCGCAAGGAAATCTGCTAGAGTGTACGCACCGAAAACCAAGAAGGGCGCACCATAATAATGACAATATACAGCAATATGATGCACCAGGGCAATCTGCAGGGTGCCCGCCACATGCACGCACACAAACAAACGCACTGACAATCACCAGCGCGCGCGCGCGTGCGCGCATGCATACCCAACCCCCTGCCAAAAAGGTGCGGTTTGGGGCAAAGACGGGACCCAAAGAGTCGTTTTCAGGCCCGTCCGGCCCCGACTTTTGCAGCCTTACAGACCCCGGGGCACCAGGACAATATGGCACCGTATGCATACTCACTCCCCCACCATCTTCGACGTGTGTGGCGCCGGACTTGTGGCGACACCGAGGCCCTCAAGAGCCCCGAAAGCTAGTTCGTCGCAAGGAAATCTGCTAGAGTGTACGCACCGAAAACCAAGCAGGGCGCACCATAATAATGACAATATACAGCAATATGATGCACCAGGGCAATCTGCAGGGTGCCCGCCACATGCGCGCACACAAACAAACGCACTGACAATCACCAGCGCGCGCGCGCGTGCGCGCATGCATACCCAACCCCCTGCCAAAAAGGTGCGGTTTGGGGCAAAGCCGGGACCCAAAGAGTCGTTTTCAGGCCCGTCCGGCCCCGACTTTTGCAGCCTTACAGACCCCGCGGCACCAGGACAATATGGCACCGTATGCATACTCACTCCCCCACCATCTTCGACGTGTGTGGCGCCGGACTTGTGGCGACACCGAGGCCCTCAGGAGCCCCGAAAGCTAGTTCGTCGCAAGGAAATCTGCTAGAGTGTACGCACCGAAAACCAAGCAGGGCGCACCATAATAATGACAATATACAGCAATATGATGCACCAGGGCAATCTGCAGGGTGCCCGCCACATGCGCGCACACAAACAAACGCACTGACAATCACCAGCGCGCGCGCGCGTGCGCGCATGCATACCCAACCCCCTGCCAAAAAGGTGCGGTTTGGGGCAAAGACGGGACCCAAAGAGTCGTTTTCAGGCCCGTCCGGCCCCGACTTTTGCAGCCTTACAGACCCCGGGGCACCAGGACAATATGGCACCGTATGCATACTCACTCCCCCACCATCTTCGACGTGTGCGGCGCCGGACTTGTGGCGACACCGAGGCCCTCAGGAGCCCCGAAAGCTAGTTCGTCGCAAGGAAATCTGCTAGAGTGTACGCACCGAAAACCAAGCAGGGCGCACCATAATAATGACAATACACAGCAATATGATGCACCAGGGCAATCTGCAGGGTGCCCGCCACATGGGTTGACATTTACCATGAATGTATTAGACATTTACTCCCATGCACACATTGTTAATTACAATTACAGAGAGAGAGAGAGAGAGAGAGAGAGAGAGAGAGAGAGAGAGAGAGAGAGAGAGAGAGAGAGAGAGATTTTCTGGTCTTGTTTTAGTAGGTGGGGGTTTGGTGGGTTCAAACTGTGAAGCACGGTAGATCAACGTGGCAGTTGTACTGAAATAACAACCAACCAGAGATCCCCACTACCAACACGCAACTGCTGCTGCGTATAAAAGCTTTCTTGTGTTTTTTCTCTGAGCATATAAACCTATCTAAAAGCGCGCGAAATCGACATCCCCCCATCTTTTTTTTTTCTTTTCATGTCTTTTTCCACTCCAAGTTACCTTGCTACCATGAACAGCAGCACACAGGGCACCTAGAAACTTTACAGTCTGTGACACACCTGTAGTGAAGGTAAGATGCTGCTGCTTGGGTATTTATTGGAATCTAAACATTTTCTGTGTTCATCAGACAGTAGTTTTTCATGTATGTATGTTTGGTTTGGTTTGATTTTTTTACTGTGCAGTGTTGCCTTTCAAACACACATACACATACACACCTCCTCCCATGTAGGGAGACATTTATGTAAAACATATACATGCATACGAACATTCATTATATGCAGATAGACGACATGCATGCACAGAAATGGCAGACACAAACTGCTACAAACTTGCACCCCTTTTACCACTCCCCCTCCCTCCCCCCTCCCACTTTTTTGTTCTTTGAATGCTCACACAGTAGCAACAATGTCATAGTAGCAAAACATGTCTAGTGCTGCTGCGAAGCACCTCACAAGTCAGGCCCATTGCTTTGCTCTTCAGCATAGGAGAGAACTGTAATCTTTAAAGTCTTTCTGTAAAAAACGAAGCCAAATGGACCAAGAAGGCAGACAATGGAACGTTGTCTATTGGACCAAGGCAGAAGCAATGAGTGAGATAGAAAAGAGAATTTGAAAAGAGAATAAGCAAAGAATTTCCAGAAAGTAATGATGTTATCTATATTGGTACTCCCCCGTCCCTTTGTGCCTACTGGGAGATCTGTACATCTGATATCCCAGATTGTAAAGAGACTTTAGCAGACACTTAACAAACTGCCCCCAACTTCTTTCACAGAACGGGGTCACATTCCCAACTCATGTCCTAAATTCAACCAAGTCATTCGGATGAGACTAGAAACTGAGGCCCCATGTGCGAACATGCGCAGAACATCTTGCGCACACGTTAAAACCCCGTTCCGCCTTTCGGAAGAGCAGGCCATCGTGTGCCGGTAGGAGGATGACAAAATTATTATAAAAAAGCAGCATGCACACAGGTGTCGTGTTTAGACACCATCTCTGAGGGGGGAAAAAAATCATGGGTAGGCCCTTCACTTGTGGCGATGCGCTCTTCCCGGGGAGAGCAGCTCGAATTTCACGCAGAGAATCTGCTGTGACATAAAGTGGTATAAAATGTAAAAATGTATAAAAAAAAATTCAGCCACCAATCACAGCAAGGTAGCACCTTGTTTGAAAATAAGCGTGGGCCGCCCCCCCCCCCCCGTCTAAATTTGAATTTCAAAACAAACCGTGCTGCTTTATCTGCCACGCGCATAGATCTAAAATGAGGTCGCCCACGCTGCACTCGTGTGCACACACGCACGCATGCACGCACGCGCACACACACGTACACACATGTACACACATAGTACTTTGGATTAATACATTCACTTTAAGTGTAGGACAAACATGCTCCCTGTATAAGAAAGAATTAAACTTTCTAAGGTAAAATAAGGTATTGAATTAGAGATAAACTTCAGAAACTATCTTAACCCATAGTACAAATGAACAATTTATGGTAGAAAGTTACGAAGCTAATTCTGTTGAATGCAGATCGAAGCCTAGTTGTTGCACATCCCTAGACAATCAAATGTTTAAACAAAAGACTAGCACCCAAACCACCACTCATGGTCTAATGGATGGGGGAAAAGTTGGGGCCTAAACGGGGGTCAAGCCACCGCACACATCCGACCTGGACTTTTCACATTCTTTGGCAGGCCCCTTACTTCTAGACCACCATCCATTCAACAAATGAAAGAAAAGCTAAGAGGGCTTTTTCTTTTTTTTCAGTTGTAACTGACATCAGTATAATGTGTGCATGAGGTGGGGAGATGGCCTGTCACTGATGTTATTGTTACTATAAATGAGGTAGGACCCAAGTTTATACAGTCATAAATATGTATTAATATACCTTATCTAGGAGTACCCATCTGCTGATGTGGTGATGTAGTGATCTGATTTTAGACCCTGACAGCTTTGCCTAGCGCCTGTGTGTGTGTGTGTGTGTGTGTGTGTGTGTGTGTGTGTGTGTGTGTGTGTGTGTGTGTGTGTGTGTGTTTACATAATGGGTGATTTTGGGTTTTTTTTAATTTTGTACCACTTTATGTCACAGCAGATTTCTCTGCGTGAAATTCGCGCTGCTCTCCCCGGGGAGAGCGCATCGCCACATTTGCAGCGCCTACCCATTTTTTTTTCTTTTTCCTGCATGCAAATGTATTTGTTTCCCTATCAGAGTGGCTTTTTTCTACAGAATTTTGCCAGGGTCCACCCCCTTGTTTCCATGGGTTCTTTTACGTGCGCTAAATAGTGACGTGCAACACACCGGACCTCGGTTTATCGTCTCATCCGAAAGACTAGCGCCCAGACCACCACTCAGGGTCTAATGGATGGGGGAAAAGTTTTGGGTCTAAACGGGTACGAACCACCACACACTCCGACCCGGACTTTTTGTTTCTAGGCAAGGCGCATTACCACCTAGACCACTGATGGTTCAAACTTAAGCTACGGGTTACAATTAGAATGTGCTGCTCCCCTAAACTTACCACTACTGTAATCATGATCTCTTACAGTTGGGTTGTCTTCTGTGTTTTCTAATGTATGGCGGCATATCCAACAACGTGTTGCTGAATCATATTGTTCCTGATCTTCGGCAGTCATAATAAGTTCAGAAAGGTTGAGTTGATTACAGAACTCAGTACGTGCTTGTTTCATTTGTTCTATGAAGCGTTCTGCTGCATCGGGCCCTCTATAATGACATGGCATGCATTGTGTGTTCACCATCTGACCTATCAATAATGAATGCATACGAACAGATTTGATGATTATTAACTACTTTATTTATTTATTCTTTTATATTGAGGATAACGGGATAGCACTCTTGTACTTTTTTGCATCCAGTCCCCGTGTGTGTGGAGTTTTGTAAATCTTGCCATCTGTTCCCACCGGCACACGATGGCCTACTCTTACGAAAAGCGGAACATAATTTAACGTATGTGCAAGATGTCTGCGTGCGTTCCAACACGGGGCCTCGGTTTAAAGTCTCATCCGAAGGACTTTTGGGGAGAGCGGAGTCAGCACTGATGTTGACTCCAGGAGAAAAATCTCCTCGACCAGAATCGAAACGTTTTAGTTTTAGGTTCTGTTTTGGGCTTAGGTTCTTGGTATGGGACTATAATAGATTCGAAGTCAGCATAAACAACGTAAGGGTTTGACTGTAGTAACTGTGAGCTACCAGGTTTTGGAGTAATAAGTTTTGTAATGCAGTCAGTAGAGCTTTTACAATGTTCTATGTGTTTAAGTGCTGCTTCAATAGACAGAATCTTTACTAAACATCTACAGAACTCTTGGGTGTTGATGTTTTTTACAATTTGCTGTTGTATATGTTAGTAGTCTACTCATTGTGCGAATTAAAGTATAATGCTGTTTTGCACCATCTGTCACTAACAGTAAGTCAACGTGTTTGTCATGTGGCTCTTCTAAAGTCGGTGACTCACTGGATATTCTAAGCTGTAGAAGATTGTCTTCTTCAGACCATGTATATATACGTTTGCAGTGATTGGTTTGATCTGGGATTCGAATTGTTTGATTTTGTCTATTCCAACGGAAAGTCAATTCCATTAAAGTTAAGTTCATGTTTGTATGGTTCATAGTTGGAGACTCTCTCCGCATTCTTTTGAACATGATGTAACTTTGCGAGAAAACACCACATAAAACATTTATCATCTGAATTCTTAATGTTTAAGACTGCTCGTTTTAAAACCAGTTTTCTGGGTAAAGGAATGTAAGACTTACCAACAAATAGGGAAAAGACTGACTGATACTGTAGGAGTGCTTATTCTATTATCCTCGAAATAAAAATATAAGATTAATAAACAAATAAATGATAAAATAAAGCAAACCAAAAAGAATGGTGATGGTCAGTGCCCAAATTGGAACTATCTGCTGGGACATAGATACACCATGGTGATGGTTTGTGATGGTTCTATGGCTGATGGTTGTCTAAATCAGACAGCTGTGCTGAGACTCCAGCACAACCAAACCAAAATGGGGATGGTTTCCCTAATTAATGGGAAATCTCCGCTGGGATGTAAATGTAATAACAACAACAACAACATGGTGAAGGTGATGAAACGGGTGGCTGGTTGATGGGCGAGTCCCTGAACTAGACACCTTCACAAGGTAAAAGGTAAAGGTAAAGGTGTCCCATAACCTACCTACCTATTTATCTTTTTTTTTTTTTTAATTTAATTCTTTTATATTAAGGATAACGGAATAAGCATTCCTGTGCTTTATTTCATCCGGTCTCCGTGTGTATGCAGTTTTGTGAATATTGTCATCTGTTTCCACCGGCACACAATGGACTACTTTACGAAAGGCGGAACAGGATTTAATGTGTACGCAAGATGTTCTGCGTGCGTTCGCACACGGGGCCTCGGTTTAGTCTCATTTGAAAGACTTTTGGGGAGAGGGGAGTCAGCACTGATGTTAACTCCAGGGGAAAAATTGCCTCGAACGGGAGTCGAACTTGGGTCGTCAAATTGCGAGCGCAATGTACTGACCACTAGGCTATCCCGTCCCCCTAACTCCCTACGCGGTCATAAGGGAGCGAGGCGTCGGAGACCTCAGTTTTTCTAGGGGCCAGCATGTTGAGGGCGGCCCCCATCTCCTCTCCCTCGCTGCTTTATCTTCCCTGACCCTAAAGAGGACAGGTACCCATTTACAGCTGGGTGAACTGGGGGACTGTACTGAAGCCAAGGCGCGCAATCGGTCACCCATCCAGCTGGTAACCACGCTCGACGCTGCTTAACATTGGCTGGGAGAAAGCGAGCGCTCTGACCACTAGCTATCCCGCCCCCTGCCTCCACTAGGACTGTAAATAAATTCAAACTGACTGCATGCTGATGAGCGGCTGATGCTTACATCGTTCGGATGTGACTATAAACCAAGCTAGGTGCCCTGTGCGAATGCACGCTGAATATCTTGCACACACGTTAAAACCTCTTGTTTAAAAACAAAACAAGGGTAAATTATTGTGCCGGTGGGAACAGATGACAAAATTGACAAAAACTGCATACACACACGGGGACTGAATATAAAAAAAGCTCATTAGAGCTTATTCCATTATCCTAATGGGTAAAGGGGGGACTGGATAGCCTAGTGGTCAGAACATTTCGCTTGCAATTTGACGACTTGACTTACTTGACTTATGCCTGTGGATTCCCGTGGGAACATAGGGCCACAACAACACTCCTCCAACGGACTCGGTTCTGGGAGATCCTCTTCAGCTCGGCCCATGTCATTCCGGCTGCTTTCGTCTCTGCTTCAATGCTTCTGCGCCAGGTCTGTTTTGGTCGGCCTACTTTCCGCTTCCCTTGTGGATTCCAGTCAAGGGCCTGCCTGGTGACATCTGAAGCAGGCTTGCGGAGTGTATGGCCAATCCATCCCCATTTCCTTTTCTTGATCTCCGTGTCAATTGGAGCGTGTCTGGTCCTGTCCCATAGTTCTTCGTTTGAGACTACTTCTGGCCACCTGATCCCAAGGATGTTCCTAAGACATCTGTTGGTAAATGTCTGGAGTTTGTGGGTGTTGGTCTTTGTCACCCGCCAGGTTTCTGAGCCATACAGTAGGACCGACTTGACATTGGTGTTGAATATCCGGATCTTGTTGTGGAGTGAGAGGGATGTTGATCTCCAGATTGGGCGAAGGGTGTTGAAGGCATGACGTGCTTTATTTATTCGGCACTTGATGTCTTCGTCCGTTCCCCCATCTTTACTAACGACACTGCCCAGGTAGGTGAATTTGTCGACTTCTTTGATGTTTTCTTGGTGTAGTCGCACTGGGTCTTGTTTTTTGTTGTTCACCCTCATGACCTCCGTCTTCCTGATGTTGATTTGGAGGCCTATTTTATCGGCTTCCTCCACAACATGACATAGCTTCTCTTGTGCATCTTGGTGCCTGTGTGAGAGAAGGCTGATGTCGTCTGCGAAGTCCAGGTCTTCCAGCTGCCTTGTGATGGTCCACTGTATGCCAGTTCTCCTGCCTGCTGTGGCCTGTCGCATTATCCAGTCAACCACCAACAGGAAGATGGTTGGTGACAACAGACAGCCCTGACGAACGCCGGTTTGTACGCAGAAGGGTTCCGTCAATTTACCATCATGGATGACTTGGCAAGTGGCATCTTCATAGAGCTGTTGGATGATGGTGACGAACTTTGGTGGGAAACCATAGTGGTGCATCAGTCTCCAGATGACATCTCTGTCGACGCTGTCAAATGCCTTCTGGAAGTCGACGAAGACTGAATACAAGGGGGTCTGCCACTCTAGGGACTGCTCGATGATGATGCGCATTGTGGCGATCTGATCTGCGCATGATCTGTTTTGTCGGAAGCCTGCCTGTTCATCCCTGAGTGTCTTGTCTAGTGCCGTCTTCAGTCTTTCTAAGATTATTCTTGTCAGTACTTTCCCTGGTATAGACAGCAGCATGATTCCTCTCCAGTTGTTACAGGATGACAGGTCCCCTTTCTTTGGAAGCTTCACGAGGTAGCCTTTCTTCCAGTCTTCTGGCACACTTTCTTGCTCCCAGATCTTGTGTAGGAGTGGATACATCATGTCAGTTGAAGTCTGGATGTCTGCCTTCAGTGCTTCAGGGGGTATACCGTCAGGACCTGCTGCTTTGCCTGACTTTAAAGACTTTATGGCTTTGGTGATCTCATTTTTGGTGGGGGGGCCGGTGTTGATGCCTAGGATTTCAGTAGGTGGTGGGATATCTGGTGGGACAGATGGTGCTGGTCTGTTGAGTGTTTCTTTGAAGTGCTCTGCCCATCTTGCTCTCTGGTCTTCTTCACCTGGAATGGTATTGCCGTTCTTGTCTTTGATGGGGCAATTAGGTTTACTGTTTTTCCCTGAGAGAGTCCTCGTGATCTCATAGAGTCTCTTCATGTTTCTTTGGCCTGCTGCAATCTCTGCTTCCTGAGTCAGCTCCTCGATGAAATTTCTCTTGTCCTTTCTTGCACTTCTTTTTACTGCACGGTTTTTGTCCCAGTATCGTGCTTGTAATGTCTGCTTCTCTTCCTGATCTTGTGTTCTGTTGATCTGGTCTTTCAGCTGTTTTCTCTCGGTGATCAGTGCCCATGTTTCTGTTGTCAGCCATTCCTTGCGTTTTCTTGTATTTTTTCCCAAGACTGCTTGGCATGTTGTTTTCCAGGTCTCATGTAGACTGTGCCACTGCTCTTCGATTGTTTCCTCTGGCATCTGGGCAAGCATGCTGAATTTGTTTCTTAGTTCCAGCTTGAATTCTTCTGTTTTCGCTTCGTCTTTAAGGCTTTGCACGTTGAATTTGTGCGATGGTCTTCCTGCCTTGTCGGTGAAGGCTTTGAGCTTTGTCTTGAGGATGGCTATTACAAGATGGTGGTCTGACGCTGCGTCTGCTCCGCGCTTCACCCTGACATCGTGCAGGCTCCTTCTCCACTTTCGCCCGATGGTGATTGGTCGGTCTGGTTTCCAGTCCTGCCATCTGGGGAAGTCCATGTGGTCTTGTGGACTTTCTTGTGGGGAAAGATGGTGCCTCCAATGACCAGGTCATTGAAGGTGCAGAACTCTGCTAAGAGTTCACCATTTTCGTTCTGGTCTCCCGTGCCATGTTTGCCCATGATCAGTTCTCTGTTGGTGTTATCTGACCCAACTTTTGCATTCAGGTCTCCCATTAGGATCTTCATGTCCCTCTTTGGTGTTTTGTCCATTATGGCTTGGACTTGCTCGTAGAAGTTTTCTTTTTCTTCTAAATCAGCGGCATTTGTTGGAGCATAGCATTGGAGGATGGTAACTTTCCTGCCCTTTGAGTTGAACCGGGCAGTGAGGATCCGTGGTGACACTGGTTCCCAGGATAGTAGTGCTCGCATTGCCTCAGGTTTCATCAGCAGCGCTACTCCATGTGTGTGGGGCTGGCCTTCCTCCTGTCCAGAGTAGATGATGGTATCTCCACTCGCTAGTCTTGACCGTCCCGTTCCATTCCATCTAGTCTCGCACAGGCCAAGGATCTTCAGGTTGTACCTATGCATTTCTCTACATACCTGTGCTGTTTTTCCAGTTTCATATAGGGTTCTGATGTTCCAGGTCCCTATTCTGGTTGTTGACTTGGTTGACAGAAGAGTTGTCGGCGCACTGGCTTCCCGAAGGCTTTCACCAGCTCGCGTCATAGACTCTGCCAGAGAGGACTCTTCCCCAACCAGGTCGCTGTTTAGAGATATTGTTGTGGTTTCTGTAACATACTGATTTTTAAGTGAATGGGTTGTTAACCCAAAGCACAACCCCCAACCTGGAGGACCAGGGTGCAAATTTAGTCTGGCTCCTACCCCACAGACCTGTTGAGCATGGTTGAACCTGCCGGAGGCCGAAGCCCCCGCCCACATAGCTCTGGGGATCAAACAGAACACGCAAGCCATCCCACCACGTCAAGGTAACGCACCATCGGGACAGGCAATTTGACGACCCGGGTTCTATTACGGTCGAGGAGATTTTTTCTCCTGGAGTTAGCATCAGTGCAGACTCCACTCTCCCCAAAAGTCCTTCGATTAGACTATAAACCGAGGCCCGTGTGCGAACGCATGCAGAACATCTTGCGCACACGTTAAATTCTGTTCCGCTTTTCGTAAGAGTAGGCCATCGTGTGCCGGTGGGAACAGATGACATTTACACAACTGGATACACACGGGGACTGGATGTAAAAAAGCACAAGAGTGCTTATCCCATTATCCTTGATATAAATTAATTATTTAATTAATTAATTAATCCTAAATATAAAAGAATAAAATAAATAAATAGATAAATAACTTAACCGGGTACCTCCACAGGAATCTACCAAAATCAAACTGGCTAGCGGATGCTTACAGACTCTAAATCAGTGGGGAATCTAATATATTCTATAAAAAAGAAATTCCTAAAGATGATAATTATGTTCGAGAATGTGTGCTCATATGGACTGCTGGTCTAGAGCCAGAGGTAACCTAACACACCTGTCTAGAAAGAAACAGGTTGCAGGTTTCATCCTCACCTTGTCTGAACTTGGAACTTTTTCCCCATCCATGAGACAAGACTGGTGGTTTGGATGCAAGTCTTTTGGATGAGACAATAAGCCAAAGTCCCATGTGCAGGAGACTACATGGTATTTTCTACAGTGCTGATTCTTGTACAGCGAACAAATCAAAGCCCTTGCTTTGAAATCATTCCCACTCAGGCAAGGGCTCATAACCTAAATTATCAGATTTTAAATTCACACACTTACACACAAACATACACACACATGCATGCACACACACACACACATACACTATAAACCGAGGCCCCGTGTGCGAATGCACACAGAACATCTTGCGTACACGTTAAATCCTGTTCCGCTTTTCGTAAGAGTAGGCCATCGTGTGCTGATGGGACCAGATACGATTTACAAAAACTGAATACACTCGGGGACTGGATGTAAAAAAGCACATTAGTGCTTATTCCATTATCCTCGATATAAAAGAATAAATAAAAATAAATCAATAAATGGGCACACACACACATACGTGCACACAAACACACACACAAATAGGTGCACACACACACAAATAGGTGCACACACACACACACACACACACACACACACACACACACACACACACACACACACACACACACACACACACACACACACACACACACTTGTGATAAAGCAACAGCCATTTTGGCCGATTCCTCCCACGCTCTGTTTTCACAATTTCAGTTGTTGCCTTCAGAACGTCGTTTTCAATGCCACAATAGCAAAACAAACAGAAAAAGGAATTCCTTTGTGCCAGTAGCTATCCGAGTTCTAAACTCATAATAACACTGACAGGTGATTTTTTTAAAAACTTCTCTGAATTACTTACCTGACTGCCACTGTTATGTATGTAGCCAATGCATACAGGCGTGCACATACATACTTATGTACCCATAAAATAAGTATGTCTTCTTTTTGGCTTTTTAATTTTTTAATTGCTTGTCAATTCATATGTCTTTCTACCAATGGTTTTAAAAAATTGCATTTATTGGTGAGTGTGTGTAAATGTGAGTGTGTCACTGTGTGCATGCCTGTGTGTGTGTGTGCTCGTGTGTGTGTGTGGGGGGGGGTGGATGGTGTGTATGTGTGGGGGGGGGATCGTGTGGGGGGGGCGGGTGGGTGTGGATGGTGTGGGGAGGGGGGAGCGTGTGTGTGTATGTGTGTATGTGTGTGCATGCATGCATGTATACGTGCGTGTGCGAACGCGTGCGTACAATGCGTAAATAATAGTGATCATATCTCTTTTCTAGTCAATGTTTTTTTTAAGCACATTGTATCCAAATATTGGTGTGTGTGTGTATGTATGTGTTTGCGTGTGCGCGAGCACGCGCGCGTAGAGTGTGACTGTTTGTGACATTTTTATTTGAAGTTAATCATATAATGTCTGAACAAATATGAAATGTAGCTATTCCGTGTGTTTGATTATGATTTGTATCAATATGCCTGTCAGTATTGTAATTGCCCTTCAGGGATGATTACAGTGTTTTTTGACTTGACTTGACTTGACTTGACTTTATATTATTCCAAAGAAACATGTCAGAAAGAACAAAGTCAATACTTCAGGATTTGATTTGCTTTTAAACCTCACACACTTAAAAAAACATACAATATTGAAACAGGTGTTATGTTACATATAAAAATGAGATTACAGTTACAAATTACAAATAGTTCTGTCAAGAATTCAAAACACAAAAACAAAAATCCCAAATAAACTCTGATACATCATTCATTTATATCAAATCAATTTGATCCAACCACTTTATTATCTCATATACAGGGAAATTCCAGGGGGTTACAAGCCATACATAAAAACAGTGAACATGTGAACATAGCATCACGGATACATATACCACAACACAGGTTCCCAACATCAACTGGCACCCTTCAAAATATAAAGAGCACCCACAAATCTGCTATACATGAGCCGGTCATAAACTCATCCAAGTAAAATCACAAATACTGCTGTGGGTGCACCAGTGTGTCCATACATCCCCACACACACACAAACATTGGAAACATTCACACCCACACACTTTTGATATAATTAAAAAAGTTGTAACATATTGAATAGTTAGAAAAGCATCACTTGAATGAATACACTATTCTATTAAGATATTGAACAGAGTCTTAAAAAAACCAAAACAACAAACAAACAAACAAAAACCCAACTTAAACATATCAAACAACCAAAGCAAACACTGCCACTATCACCCTGCTCTATACACACCCACCTCTATTCTCATGCTCACATATACCCACCCATCCACCCCTCCCCTTTAAGAAAAAAACTAAAGAATAGAATTTTTCTCTCTCAACAATTTTTATATCCCCTCCCCCTCCAATAATATATATATATATATATAGAGAGAGAGAGATATATTAATCAAAAGAATTTCTCTCTCACACACAAATTTTCCATCCTCTCCCATCCTCATATACTTAGATGCATGAAATAAAACAGATAACAAATCTTTCATATAATTAATGTCAAAGATACAGGTGTAGGTGTAAAATCTGCAATGATCTGCCATCCAGTGGAAGATCAGTGCAATATCTGCCACCAACACAATCTGATGATATCACATGTCCTGACTTGTTTCATCCACATTTCATCATATCATTAAAGCAATGTTGCGTTATTATACACAAACAAATCATAATCACATATCCAGAACAAATTCAAATAAACATAATCATCACAAATAAAAATAGATCAGGTCCAAAATGACCCCATACCACACACACAGAGACACAGACAAAATTACACACACAATATCACACACACACACACACACACACACACACACACACACACACACACACACACACACACACACACACACACACACACACAAACACACACACACACACACACACACACACACACACAAGGACGGGATAGCCTAGTGGTCAGAACATCGGGTGGTCAGGGATATGGCCAGCAACAATCTGCTTAGATTAATAGCGAGAGTGCATAAACGCGCCATAAAGCTTATCTTAAACAAATCATCTTCTTTAACAGTACCTGACCATTCAGAAAATAATATTCTTCCCCTTAAATCCAAGCTTCTTTTCAACAAAGGAGTTTTGATGCATAAGATCTTGCATGGAAACGCCCCATCCTTATTACAAAGCATTTTTACAGTAAATAATTTCAGACACTCTCATTTGATCAGTCTTCCTCTACCTAAGATTAGCCTACTTAAATCAAGCCTGGCATATTCTGGGGGATGGCTGTGGAATAGGCTTCCATCCCAATTAAAAAATGAAACTAATCTGAAAAAAATTAAAACAATGTATCATAATCTTTTGATGAAACAATGTGATATAACATATCTCATTCCCAAGATGTATTAGTACAACATGTATATCCTGTTCCCTTGCTTCTTTTTCTTCTTTTTTCTTCTTCTTCTTCTTCTTCTTCTTCTTCTTCTTCTTCTTCTTCTTCTTCTTCTTCTTCTTCTTCTTCTTCTTCTTCTTCTTCTTCTTCCTCTTCTTCTTCTTCTTCTTCTTCCTCTCTTCTTTTCTCTCTCTCTCTCTCTCTCTCTCTCTCTCTCTCTCTCTCTCTCTCTCTCTCTCTCTCTCTCTCTCTCTCTCTCTCTCTCTCTCTCTCTCTCTCTCTCTCTCTCTCTCTCTCTCTCTCTCTCTCTCTCTCAACCTCTCTCTTTCTTTTTGCATCTATTGGTATCCATGATTGTGTGTGTTCACTTGTATCAATTGCTTTGGATTTTTTTTTAATAGTTTCTTTTTACTTTTTTCTTTTCTTTTGAGGGCTGGATGAAAAAAAGTCTTGTAACTTAATCTATAACCCTCGTAAAATAAAATTGCGTTTGCGTTTGCGTTAACATTGCGCTGGCAATTTGACGACCTGGGGTTCGATTCCAATGGAGGGGATTTTTCCCCTGGAGTTAACATCAATGCTGATTCCACTCTCTACAAAAGTCTTTCGGATGAGACTGTAAAGCGAGGCCCCATGTGCAAAGCACACAGAACATCTTGCACACATGTTAAATCCTGTTCCGCTCTTTGTAAGAGTAGGCCATTGTGTGCCGGTGGGAACAGATGACAATATTCACACAACTGCATACACACGGGAACTGGAAGAAAAAAAGCACATGAGTGCTTACTCCATTATCCTCTACAGAAAAGAATAAATAAATAGGTAATAGATAACTAAATAAATATTGTTTATAAAGAAATAAAGATCGCCTTTTCCAATACAAACACTCCAGGCACATCATCATCATCATCATCATCGCTGTCAACGCCATGAACGTCATCAGAGACGTTGTCATCGCCGCGCCGTCATTGTCATGAACATCATCTTTAATTTTGAACGATCACACAACCATTATCATCATAATTTTGTTGTTGTTGCTAACAGGCAGCAGCTGAACTCGACATGCAGTGTAAGGGAAACAACCATACATCGGGTAGCCTATGCGCTAGTTCTCTCTCTTAGACCACTCGGTGGCAATTCATTTTTTTGGTTTGTTTTCAATATTTTGTGGTGGTAATGTGTGTGTGTGTGGTTTTTTTATGATGTTTCTTTCCTTTGTATGTCTCATTGTGGTTATTGGGTGAGGGTTGTCTGTGTGTTTCTTTACAACAATTTTTAGATGTATTTCTTACATCGAAGTTGATATGGAATACCCATCTCAGTACATTCTAACTAAAGCAAGAAAAAGCTTAATTCTCCTAAAATTTATTTGTAAGCAGTAGGCTATTAAAGGCAAGATCTGTAAATCCTTTAGCATTTATGGACGTCATTAATCAGATCAAAATCATCATATAGACAAGACGTCTTCTTTAATGTTCCAAAATATTTACTGAGGAAGCTTCAGAGTACAGATTGTAAAGCATACAGGCTTACTTTTGGTGTACCTTTTCTTGCATCAGCAATTGACACATATGAAGTCGAAATACTGCCATTAGATGAATAATCCTACCGAAAACTTGCATGCCCCAAAACTTTGCGTCGGAAGACGTGAAAATAAAATCTGATACATTTTTTTTTTTTACCAAAAGGACGCCGCAAATTGGGTGCACTTGTGGCGACGCGTTCTCTCTCCCTGTGGACCGCAGCCCGAATTTCACGCAAAGAAACCTGCTGTGACATTAAGTGGTATAAAAATAAAATCAGAGTTAAGTTACCAAGATTTGATGGACGATGAGTCTTCAGGAAAATAAGCTGGTCAATAGTCTTTCAGGGCTTTTGTTTATTTCATTTTATACCACTTTATATCACAGCAGATGCAATTCGGGCTGCTTTTCCCGGGGAGAGTACGTTGCCACAAGTGCAGCGCCACCCATGAATTTTTCTTTTTCCTGTCTGCAACTGTATTTGTTTCCATGTCAAAGTGGCTTTTTTCTACAGAATTTTGCCAGGGATAACTCCCTCGTTGCCGTGGGTTCTCTTACGTGCGCTAAATTATAATGTGTAATACACAGGACCTCGTTTTATCGTCTCATCCGAAAGACTAGCACCCAGACCACCACTCATGGTCTAATGGAAGGGGAAAAGTTTTGGGTGCGAACCAGATTTTTCGCTTTCTAGGCAGGCACGTTACCTCTAGACCACCGATCCATAGGGAATAGTCAAGACTGGCTGCTTAAAGCTTGCTCTGTGGTCAGCATAAAATGACAGAGGCTCAGTTGGTAATCTCTCCTGATCATCAAAATTATGAAAGAAAAAATAATTATGTAAACTGGATTTTTCTACAAAGGGAGTCAGGCAGAACTCCCCTCCCCTTCTACCTTCCCCTCCCCCTCTACTCCCCCCCCCCCCCCCCCTCCTCTCCACTTTCCTGTGTGCAACTAACAGACAAGTAATAAAAGTATTACCAACAAACAGAAAAACATAGTTATAAAGATTGACATAAACAAAGATAAGGGATGCATTTTTTTTTTAATGTGTAGGAATCAAATGCCTGCACGTTTATTGTACTCGCAATTTTGCAAGTATTCAGTTTGAAAAATGCCCGTTTGTCAAAGCTCGTGGCTTTTTGGCCGAATATAGAACTAGCTGCCGACTGCCAATTGACCGCAGAGTTGTCCCACCCTTGGACGTGACATGCGCAGAAGACCGTTCGGGTTATAATGTGAGCACGAATTCATGTTTAAAATTCAGATTGCCTTGGTTTGTATCGCCAGTTGGTTTTCTGTGCCCTCATCCAACAAGTTCGAGATCAACTGGAGATGACAATCTACACGCAGATTGATTAATTCCATACAACGGTTAGTGATATTTTCCATTCTATGTATGCCTATATGCTACAGACTACCAATGGTAAATGTCTTTCTTGGACATAGATTTTTAGTTTCAAAATGTAGGGGGGTAGTTTTGACATGACAGTAAGCACTTCAGAGGCGCACATGCACACACACGAGCTCGCACTCGCACACTCGCACTCCGCGACCACACACGACACACACACACACACACACACACACACACACACACACACACACACACACACACACACACACACACACACACACAGATAGGTTACTGATTGGTTTTGTAGTAATGTAACCAAAGCCTTTGTGGTTAAGAGAGAGAGAGAGAGAGGGGGGGGGGCAGGCACAAATGTGTAATAAGATTTCCTTACATACCAATGGTCATGAAGGCCTGTTTACAACAAGCCCCCCCCCCCCCCCCCTTTTGAAAGTGTGAACAATTGGCAGGCCTTTGACCAGTCTGGCTTTTGTTTTGTTGGTCAGCTCCAGGTTCATCAATGGTGAAATTTTGCCTATGTGACCGTTTTTGCCCACCATTAAGGTAGCTACATTCCGACTTGATGATGTATACACATCATACTTGTGTACAAAGATTTTATTTCATCGTTCCCACTTGCAGACAATGACCTGCCCTTCCGAAAAGCGAAACAGGGTTTATCGTCTGCGCTAGATATACTGTGTACAGTTGTTCACAGGACATGGGTTTATAGTCTCATTCGAAAGACTTTTCGGGGGGAGTGGAGTGAAATTGGAGTCGGCACTAATGTTAACTCCAGAGGAAAATTCGCTTTGAAAGGAGCCTATCTGGATAGTAGCTGAAACATGGGCTTGATCCTGGGTTGTCGGGTGGTGAACGCAACGTAAAGAAAGGTGTCCCATAACCTATGTGGTCGTAGGGGCGCGAAACATCCCGAGTCCTCAGCTTCTCTAAGGGCCATTATGTTGAGGGCGGCGCCCATCTCCTTCCCTCGCTGTTTTACCTTCCTGACTCTTAAAGAGGGCAGGTACCCATTTACAGCTGGGTGAACTTGGGGACTGTACTGCAGCCGAGGCGCGCAAACGGTCATCCATCCAGTTGGCAACCACCCTCGACCCTGCTTAACTTTGCCTGGGGTAAGCAAGCGCTCTGACCACTGAGCTTAAGCAACGCTCTAACACCAGGCTATCCCGTTCCCCAACAAAATATGAACATTGCAATTGTGGACAGACACCTACAACTACAGTGTGGGCACAACAGTCACGGATCGTTTTGTGCAGCCCAACGTTTGAACTTTCTCGTCGTTGTTTTTGTTTTTTCGATCCTCGGCTAGAGCTCCGAGGTTCGTCGATGGTGAGGTTTTGTGTATGCGACTGGTTTTGCCTCACGATGAAGGCAGCTGCATTCTGCAGGAATGTACGCTAGGTATGTTTGTTTCCGTAACCCACCGAACGTTAACTTTTTTTTCAAATTTTGTTTAGTCCCTAACTAGAGATCCAAAGTTCACAAATGGTCAGGTTTTTGCGTATGCATCCCTTCTTGTCTCTCCCCACCCCCTCATTTAGGTCGCCACATTCCGACTTCTGGGATTGCCGTCATTATGTGATCTTTAACGTGCATATTTATTTTCTGCATGTGTCGATATACACGTAGGTCTACTCGCACACGCGTACGTAGACCACGTATCACCTACCGTCAGGGCGTAGCTGCGTCTCCTACTCTCCCACATACTCGCCTACTCTCTCTTCTTCTTTCTCTGTCTCTCTCTCCCTCTAGCCTAGTGGTCAGAACATTACGCTGGCAATCTGACGACCTGGGTTTGATTCCGGTCGAGATTTTTCTCCTGGAAGTTAACATCCAAAAGTCTTTTGGATGACACTGTAAACCGAGGCCCTGTGTGCAAACGCCCGCAGAAATCTTGAGCACACGTTAAACTCTGTTCCGCTTTTCGTAAGAGTAGGCCATCGTGTGCGGTGGAACAGATACATTTACAAACTGCATACACACGGGGACTTGATGTAAAAAAGCACAAGTGTGCTTATTCCAGTATCCTCGATATAAAAGAATAATCACATACACACACACACGCACCGCACGCACGGCGCCGCGCTCGGCGCACACACACACAGCACCACATACACACACACACACACACACACACACACACACACACACACACACACACACACACACACACACTCGCGCGGCGGCGCGCTAGCGTGTGCGCCTTCTCCTACTCTTCTTTAATTACGCTAATATTTTTATTTTTACTTTTTGTTTCTTTTTTGTTATCAGAAACTTCCCAGCACCCTCGTACCTTCTCGCCACAGACGCTATGTCGTGATTCACATTGGTTTTTAACTGGGTTCGGCCTGTGTTAGGTAGAGGGTACGGAATGGAGGAAGGAAATGTTTCAACAAAGCCTTCACAGAGCTTTGTTTCCATGCACTTCAGATCAGCAATATGTTGGACTTCAGATTTCAGAATGGGGATATTCTGCTATCCCTGAAGTTTTCAGAATGGAGATGTTCTGCTGTCCCTAAAGTTCTCAGAATGGGGCTATTCTATTATCCCTAAAGTTCTCAGAATGGGGATATTCTGCTATCACCAGAAGTTCTCTCTGCTCAGGGGTCCGCCCGTGCAGATTTTGTCAGTGAAGTTCTTTGTCAGACGATGTCTTTGCCATTGAACTGAACTGTCAGTTGCCTTTGAACATCACTGAGCACTGAGCACCACCATCTCCGATCCCTTGCTAAAAGATAGAATTAAATAGAACAGAATAGGACCGGCTAAAAGAAAATAATATAAAACTTGTAAAACTCTATGCCAAACATGATAAAATAGGGAATAAAAACAAAAACTAGCATAGTAGTAGAAAATAAATTAGTTTTTAAAAAATTGGCCACAAAAAAGAGTGAGTTAAATCAAATTTCAAACTAGGGAAAAAATAGTGCAAGAGATCTAAGGAGAGCAATCTCAGTGACAGTGATGTCTTGGTGTTCAAACACTGACGCCACCTTCAAAGGCTTTGGAGATGTTGGTGATGAGGAAGAGTTACCTCATCTTTGGGACAGTGATTGTGAGGAAGAGTTACCTCATCTTTGGAACATTAGTCTTGAGGGAGTGTGACTTCATCTTTGGCACAGTGGTCACGAGGGAGTGTGACATCATTTTTGGGACAGTGGTTATGAGGGAGTGTGACTCTGCCATCCTCTCACATTTTCCAAACATTTCCTTCAGTTTCTTCCATTCCACCCTTTATTTGACAGCCTGGCCTGGTTAGTCATGTGAATTACATGGGAGTCGTCGCTATAGCAATGGGGCTGTGTCATGTGGATCACCTGGGAGTCATCGCTATAGCAACGGGGCTGTATCACGTGGACCACGTAGGAGTCATCGCTATAGCAACTGGGCTGTATCACGTGGACCACCTAGCAATTCTCTTCTGACCCTGGGATGTCATCTGGAGAATTCTCCCTCAAGACCGTGTATGTGTAAGTATATGATGATGATGATGATGATGATGATGATGATGATGGATGAGACGACGACGACGACAACGACGACGACAAGAAGAAGAGAAGAAGTAATAATAATAATAATAATAATAATAATATAATGATAATAATAATAATATAGATGATGGAAATAATGGTACAAAAAACAATATAAAAAGAAATGATACACACAGCATCTCAAAAATGGGACAGTGGGCATATATGGGCTCAAAGTGACATGGTCAGGTGACTGTCATGTTTGTCCAAGAAAACCAGTAGAATTTTCGGTGGTACTGATTGGGACTGCCTTGCTTTCAGGGGCTGGGGACTGGAACCAAGGACCCCATGTGCAGTGGCAGCCATGATGAACTGGGGTCCTTTGTGGGGGAGTGGTAATGCTATGGTTTAAAGAAAGGTATGATAAGCTCTTTGTTGTCATTGGGTTCTGAAAGCCAAACGCCTTTTTTTTCTTTTTTTCTACTAAATTGCCTGGTATCCCTCATTGTTGATGAAAAAGATAAACATAATAAATTATTATGCAAATCGAGGTCATTTCTCTTTTTTTCCGTGTTTGTGAATATTTTGCAAATTTATTCATCAAATTAAAAAGACTGCTTTCAAATACTTTTGAAAATGAAATATAACATTATGTACAAGTTTTGACTTTATTTTGTAATATTGAAACGATGAAATTTGAACTCATAAAGTAACTGGACAGTATGCCACACGTAAATAATCCTTCATTCAATCTTTCCTAAAGTAACATGGTTAGGTGACTGTCATGTTTGTCCAAGAAAACCAGCAGAATTTTCAGTGGTACTGATTGGGACTGCCTTGCTTTCAGGGACTGTGTGGGACTGGAACCAAGGACCCTGTGTGCAGTGGCCGCCATGATGAGCTGGGGTCCTTTGTGGAAGAGTGGTAATGCTTGGTTTAAGAGAAAATGTGATAAGCTCTTTGTCATTGGGCTATGAAAGCAAAGGCCTTTAAAAAAAAATTTCTACTAAATTGCCTGTTTCCCTCATTGTTGATGAAAAAGATAAACATAATTATGTAATCGGTCATTTCATTTTTTGCCTGTGCTTGTGAACATTTTGCAAATTGATTCATCAACTTAAAAAAGACTGCTTTCAAATAAATGTTGAAGATGATTTGTAACATTACGGCTTCGAGTTTGTTAAAAAAAAAATCAAAATTAATTATTAAAATTTGAACTGATAAAGTAACTGGGCAGTACAGTACAGTTTGTAAATAATCATCCTTAATTCAGTCTCTTTTTAAGTAACTCTGTCAAGAGTCGGTCATGTTTGTCAAAAAAAATAGAATTTTCAGTTGTACTGATTGGGACTGCCTTGCTTTCAGGGGCTGTAGGACTGGAACCAAGGACCCCGTGTGCATGTGGGAGCCATGATGAACTGGGGTCCTTTGTGGAAGAGTGGTAATGCTGTGAGTAAAAGAAAGGTATAAACTCTTTGTTGTCATTGGGCTCTGAAAGCCAAAGACCTTTTTTTTTCACCGAATTGCCTCGTATCCTTCATTGTTGATGAAAAAGACAAACATGTGTAAATCGAGGTCCTTTTACTTTTTTCTGTGTTTGTGAACATTTTGCAAATTGATTCATCAACTTAAAAACACTGCTTTCAAATAATTTTGAAAATTAAATGTAACGTTGTGTACTGGTTTCGAATTTGTTAAAAAAAATTTACATCAATTAAACTTTAACTCATAATGTAATTATGAGCTATTCTCGATATAAAAGAATAAATTAATAGATAAATAAATAAACAAATTAATTATTAAATAACTGGGTAGTATGGTACACTCTGCAAATAATAATCCTTTATTCAGTCTCTTCTAAAGTAACTTGGTCAGGAGTCCGTCATGTTTGTCCAAGAAAACCAGCAGAATTTTCAGTGGTACTGATTGGGACTGCCTTGCTTTCAGGGGCTGTGGGACTGGAACCAATGGACCCCGTGTGCAGTGGCCGTCATGATGAGCTGGGGTCCTTTGTGGGAGAGTGGTAATGCTATGGTTTAAGACAGGTATGTTAAACTCTTTGTTGTCATTGGGCTCTGAAAACCAAGGGCGGTTTTTTGTGTGGTTTTTTTTTTTTACTAATTGCCTGGTACCCCTCATTGTTGAGAAAAAGATAAACATATTATATAAATCGAGGTCATTTCACTTTTTCTTTGTTTGTTAAACATTTTGCAAATTTATTCATCACTTTAAAAAGATGCTCTCAAATAATTTTGAATTTGTTTTGAAATATTGAAACAATTATATTTAAAATCGTAATGTAATTATGAGCTATCCTCGATAAAATAAATAAATAAATAAATGATAAATAAATAAAATAAATAAATAAATAAATAAAATAAATAATATAATGGGCCTTATGGTACACTTTGGAAATAATATATTTTTAATTCAGTCTCTTTTAAAGTAACTTGGTCAGGAGTCTTGTCATGTTTGCCCAAGAAAACCAGCAGAATCTTCAGTGGTACTGATTGGGACTGCCTTGCTTTCAGGGGCTGTGGGACTGGAACCATGGACCCCGTGTGCAGTGGCCGCCATGATGAACTGGGGTCCTTTGCGGAAGAGTGGTAATGCTATGGGTAAAAAAAAAGGTTTGTTAAACTCTTTGTTGTCTTTCTGCTCTCGCCGTCGCCGCAGAAGACTTCGCCGTCGCCGCAGAAGACATCGCTGCAGAAGATATCACCACCGTTGCAGAAGATTCGCCGTCGCCGCAGAAGACATCGCTGCAGAAGATATCACCACCGTTGCAGAAGAAATTCGCCGTCGTTGTAGCCGCCACCACAGAGGACAACCCGATCTGATTAATGATGGTCGTGATTTGAAGTTTGTTTGCTGATTTGTATTTCAAATGACAAGTGTTTGAGAGAGGAGAATTATTTTGTAGTACATGGCTTAAAATGGTGTGTTTTGTTTTTTTATCATTATACTGGTTTACTTCCCTTTTTTGTAACTTGAATCAGATCATTTGAACATGCTATCATCCTAGCATCCAGAAAATACTTTGTGATGAATTTTCAACCAAGTTTTTAGATTTAAAAAACATTAGATCGGGGGGATTAAGGATCAGCTAAGACAATGATTATGGTGAAATAAGCCTGTAGGTCTGACAATTATTTAACGCTTCCTCTCCCCTTGTTTAAAAGCTTTTTTTAAATAATTTGGTACCACTTTATGTCACAGCAGATTCCTCTGCATGAAATTCGGGATGCCCTCCCCGGGAAGAGCACATCGCACAAGTGCAGGCCTACCCTTTTTTTTTCTTCTTTCTGTCTGCAACTGTATAATTATGTTTCCCTATCAGAGTGACTTTTTTTCTACAGAATTTTGCCAGGGGAGCCTCCTTTTGCCGTTGGGTTCTTTTGTGCGCAAAATAATGTGTAACACACGGAACCTCGGTTTATCGTCTCATCTGAAAGACTAGCACCCAGACCACCACTCATGGTCTAATGGATGGGGGAAAGTTTTGGGCCAAACAGGATTTGTACCACCGCATACTCCAACCGGACTTTTCGCTTTCTAGGCACTCGCGTTACCTCTAGACCACCGATTCGATTTAATGAACCAGAACATAAAATTATAGTTGTTGGGAAATACTTGTCATAGTGCCTCTTTATGCCCCAATCCATCCATGTACGACTCGACTGGTTTTCATATGTGCTGCTTTTATAAGTGGAAACTGTTGTTAGGTAGATGGTGGGTGCAGGTGCTGAAGGAATTACTATAGTGATGCTTGTTTATTTATTTAATGCATGTATTTATTTATTCATTTACTTATTTATTTATTTATTCTTTTATATCGAGGATATTGGAATAAGCCCTCTTGTGCTTTTTTACATCCAGTCCCCGTGTGTATGCAGTTTTGTAAATGTCATCCGTTCCCACCGGCACACGATGGCCTACGGAACAGGATTTAACGAGTGCGCAAGATGTTCTGCATGTGTTCGCACACGGGGCCTCGGTTTATAGTCTCATCTGAAGGACTTGTGGGGAGAGTGGAGTCAGCATTGATGTAAACTCCGGGAAAAAAATCCCCTCCGAGGGGAATCGAACCGGGGTGGTCAAATTGCGAGCGCGGTCTTCTGACCAGCAGGCTATCTGGTCTGTTTGATGTTAGTAGGATTTATGATACTTTTTTTTCACTAGCATTGTAAATCATTTATGTGTACAGCGTAAACTCTGTAATATTTCCATGATTTAAGCAGTGAAAGGTTTTATAGTTTCCAGTTAGGTGTGTGTGTGTGTGTGTGTGTGTGTGTGTGTGTGTGTTGTGTGGTGTTGTGTGTGGTGTGTGTGTGTGTGTGTGTGTGATCGCGTGTTTCTGTTGCGGTGTGTGTGTGTGTGTGGTGTGTGTGTGTGTGTGTTTGTGTGTGTGTGTGTGTTGTGTGTTGTGGTGTGTTTTGTGTGTGTTGTGTATGTGTGTTGTGCTGTGTGTGGATGTTTGTGGTGTGTGTGTTATGGTGTGTGTGTATGCGTGTGTTGTGTATGCGTGTGTATGTGTGTGGTGTGTATGTGTGTGTGTGTGTGTGTGTGTGTGTGTGTGTGTGTGTGTGTGTGTGTGTGTTGTGTGGTAATCAAAGAGGGGACATGGGCGTTACTCTGGGGAAAAGGTGTTAGGAGGAGGGTTAGGACACAAGTCGGGATCAATGGGGATAGAAAAGAGGGCGATTGACGGTGATAGATTTTTTCAAGCCTACGTTTTCTTTTTCTTTTTGGCCCTCATTTTTTTTTTACTTCACGTGGGGTTTTGGGTGGCTAAAGCCTTTTCTAACATGGATATAACGCCGTGATGTTGTGTGTTCGACTCTCAGTTCTACACTTTCTTTCCAGTTTGACATGAAAATCAAATTACATATTTCTTTTTAAAACGCAAAACTCAGGATAGTTGAAAATCGAAAAGAGCAGGGAGGTACCTCCCGACTGTCCTAGCAAAATTGGTAGGTTTGAATTCTCAACTGTATCCTTAAAGTTCACATGCAGCGACCTAAATGGTGGGGCTGTGTATGCCAAAAAAAAGTCTCACCCCGAGTAAAAGTTTGGAGCTCTAGCAGAGAAACAAAACCAAAGAAATTGTATTTCAAAGACATTGGCCAGTTTCAGCTTTGATAGCAGCAGAGCTGGAAATTTGGGATTGGAAATCCAAACAAAATCAAATACAACAGAGCCTTAGCAGTTGATAGGACCAGTAATTTTTAAAAGAAAATTTGAATAGAGCTCCACATTGTTGTGTCTACAGCTAAGTACCGTCAGTTCTATCTGCTGCTGTGTCCACATGCTTTCCCACACAGACAAGCCAACAGACTGGCAACACTCCCCCTTTTTGCATGCCTCTTTCCCCTTTTTGCATGTGTCCCCCTTCTTGCATGTGTCGCCCTTTTTGCATGTGTCCCCTTTTTGCACGTTTCCCCTTTTTGCATGCTTCCTTCCCTCTTTGTGTGCTAACTATTCATATTAATCCTAACCTGTACACTAACCCTGGCCCCTCATGTGGACACACAGGCAGGTAGATTAGATGCTACTCGCTGACACAATGGCGAAATTTGAGTTTTGAGGGTTGGGAGGATTGGTAGAATTTTAGGGAAAGGGGTGCTAGGAGGGGGGGGGGGGTTGAAGTAGGCAGTTAGGGCTGCGGGAGTGGGGGAGAGGTATGACTGTGTGTGTGTTTGTGTGTCTGTCTCTGTGTCTCTCTCCATGGGGTGTGTGTGTGACTCTGTATGTGTGTGTGACTCTGTGTGTGACTGTGTGTGTGACTGTGTGACTGTGTGTGTGTGACTGTGTGTGTGTGTGACTCGTGTGTGTGTAACTCTGTGTGTGTGACTATATGTGTGTGCGCGCGCGTGTGTGACTGTGTGTGTGTGTGTGTGTGTAACTGTGTATGTGTGTAACTGTGTGTGTGACTCTGTGTGTGACTTGTGCGTGTGTGACTCTGTGTGTGTGACTCTGTGTGTGTGACTCTGTGTGTGTGACTCTGTGTGTGACTGTGTGTTTGTGTGTGTGTATGTGTGTGTGCGTGCGTGTGTGTTTTGTGTGTGTGTGTGTGTGTGTGTGTTGTGTGTGGTGTGTGTGTGTGTGTGTGTGTGTGTGACTCTGTGCGTGTGACTCTGTGGTGTGACTGTGTGTGTGACTCTGTGTGTGTGACTCTGTGTGTGTGATCTGTGTTGTGTGTGTGTGTGTGTGACTTGTGTGTGTGTGTGTGTGTGACTCTGTGTGTGTGTGTGTGTGTGTGTGTGTGTGTGTGTGTGTGTGGTGTGTCAGAGAGAGAGAGAGAGAGAGAGAGAGAGAGAGAGAGAGAGACTCTGTGTGTGTGTGAGACTGTGTGTGCTTTAGGTTTGCATATTTTTTTCATGTATATATGTATATAATATATGTAATGTATATTTTTTCATATATACATATACATATACACAAACACTTAGTTTTGGATAGTTTTATTCACCACTGATATTTTTGTCTGAAGATTAGAAAAGCTTTCTTGTTCGGTTGTGATGAAACACCAGCTCAAAATGATATGGTTCTATAGTAATCACAAAATTGGCCAGAGCTTTTAAGTTTATACAGCAGGAAAATATCTACCTATGTTGTAGATTGTACATTGTGTGCCTATGTAATGGAACATTCAGAAATTTGGATACTTGCCCATATTTTTTTCAAATAGCCTTTATTGTGAAAAGAAAAACAAAGCTGGCTCTGTGATTGTATTAAAGAACTTCTAGTTTATGTTGGTGGCAGATCTGTGTATTGATCTTCTGCTGGAAGATTGATGGCAGATTTTACACCAACACATCTTGCAGTATTGGTTACAATTTGCCTGTATGTTTTGATTTTCTTTTTAATTAATAGTGCTATAAAATGGGAGAGCAGATGGGCCCTGCCCTCAATATGCTGGCCCCTAGAGACGCTAAAGTCTCACTCTGGGATGCCTCGCTTCCCTATAACCACATGGGTTATGCAGCACCTTTACTTTTTTTATAAAATGGAAAATTAACAAGGAAATGTAATGTTGTATAATAGTGTAGAAAGTGTTCCAGAAGGTTTTGTTTCTTTATCATTTTATTTGGGTAAAATCACATTAATTAAAAGCGTAAACAAAAAGAAAGCTTGTGCTGTGATTGCCATTGTATATTGTGGATTTTTTTTTTATATAGAACTGGATGAATGTGCCTTTGTGTTTTGTTTCTCTTTTTTGTTTTTTTAATAATGAGATCCAATGGAAATCGACAAGAAAATGTAGAATGTTGTCTAATAGTGTAGAAATTATGTGGGAGAGGTTGGTTTTTTTTTCTTTAAATTGCATCAGATTTAAAACAAAAGGAAAGCTTGTTGGTGGCAGATCTGTATATTGATCTTCTGCTGGAAGATCGATGGCAGATTTTACACCAATGCACCTTCATGCTATCTGGAAAGTGCACAGCCCGTTTTTGTTTATTTAACCAATGAAATGAAGATAGAGGAGATACTGCACAGGCTGTATAATGGTATGGACAATGTCTGGGGAGAAGGAATCTTTTTTATCCTTTTTAAATCACATTAAATGTGAGAGGAATAGCAAAGATTGTCATGTAATTGCCATGTTGGTGGCAGATCTGTGTATTGATATTCTGCTGGAAGATTAATGGCAGATTTTATGCCAACACACATTACGAAAAATGTATATGCAAGATTGCTATGATTTAAGTAGAGTAGTGGTTAAGGAGTCGAGCACCCGAGTGCTTAAATCTTTTTCTATTTTTAAAGTAATGATGGGATGAAACGTGGATTCTTAAAACTATGCTGTATAATGTGTGTAGTGTATGGAGAGGTTTCGGTTTTTTCAAATAGCCTTTATTGTGAAAAGGAAAACAAAGCTGGCTCTGTGCTTGTATTAAAGAACTTCTAGTTGTTGGTGGCAGATCTGTGTATTGATCTTCTGCTGGAAGATTGATGGCAGATTTTACACCAACACATCTTTCAAAAAATGTATGAGAAAGACTAGTGGTATATAATTTTAAATATAGTAGTGAATAAAAAGTGACTAGGTTTTTTTTTTTTTGGGGTGGGAGTTTTTTTTCTGTTTTTTTAAAATCATATCCAATTTGAAAACAAAATGAAAGCTTGTGCTGTGATTGACATTGATATTTTAATGACTAAATGTATAGTACAGGATAAAATGCGCCTGTGTATTTTGCCCTTTTTTTAGATAATGAGATGTAATGAAATAATATTCATTCTAAAATGACGAATATGCATGTTGTATAACAGTGTAGAAATCGTGCCCAAAGAGGTTTTTTCATTTCTGAATTTTTTTAAGCATAAGCAAATGTGAAAACACAAAGAAAGCTTGTGCTGTGATTGGCATTGATATTCTGTGAAATGACTATAAATGATGTTGGTGGCAGATCTGTGTATTGATCTTCTGCTGGAAGATTGAGGGCAGATTTTACACCAACTCGACTTTCAACTAATGTACAGGAAAGACCTCGGGTATGTGGTTTTAAGTATAGGAATGGGTGAAATGTGACTTTCTTTTCCTTTTTGGGGGGGTAAAGAAATCAAAATCAATCAATAGTTTCTGTAATGTTGTGGAAAGTCTGTAAGGAAAATGGGGTTTTATTTTGGCTTTTTTGGGGGGTAGAGGGTGAATGTGCCTGTGTGTTTTGTGGATGTATTTTTTTTAGGAAGGGAGATTGTAAATGTGCCTGTGTTCTTTTTTCTTTTTCTTTTTTTTTGGGGGGGGGAATGGGAGCAGGTAAATATGTGTTTTTAAATGGGGGAGGAGGGGGATTGGGTAAATGTGCCTGTGTTATTTTTTAGGGGGAGAGAAAGAAGGTAAAAGTGTTGGGGGTTTGGGGGTTAGAGAAAGAAGGTAAATGTGTCTGGGGTTTTCTTTGGGGGGGAGGGTAAATGTGCCTGTGTGTGTCTGCGTGTGTCTGAGTCTGTGTGTCTTTGTCTGTGTGTCCTGTCTGTGTGTGTTTTTGGGGAAAGGGTAAATGTGCCTGTGTGGTTTGTTTGTAGTTTGGTGTTATTTTATTTTTAATAATGACTTAAGATAATGTGGCAGATCTGCGTATTGATTTTCTGCAGGAAGATTGATGGCAGATTTTACACCAACACATCTTACAAAAAAAATGTGTGTTCAAGGCTAATGGTATATGATTTTAAGTGTAGTATTGGATAAAATGTGCCTGTGTGTCTGTTGATTTTCTTTTTCAACTATTGAGATCAAATGTGAAATTACAAGATAAATGTATGTTGTATAGAAAATGTATGTTGTATAGTATAGCTGTGTAGAAAATGCCTGGTGTGAGGTTTTCTTATTTTTTTCATTACTATGATAACATCAAAGAATGACATTAAATATAAACAGCAAAGAGAAAGTAGCAATGGTGTATAGTAGTGTTGAAAGTGTGCCAAGAAGAATTTTAAAAATATATATAATCATTCTTAAATTCCATCAAACGAAAAAACCAAAAGAAAGCATGTGCTGCGATTGACATTCACATTCTGTGAAATGACTTTAGAAAACTTTGGTGGCAGATCTGTGTATTGATCTTCTGCTGGAAGATTGATGGCAGATTTTACACCAACTCAACTTAAAAACAAGGTACAGGAAAGACTTCTGGTATGTGATTTTAAGTATAGGAATGGGTAAACTGTGACTTCCCCCCCCCCCCTTTTTGGGGGGAGTAAAGAGATCAATATTAAAGTGAACTGGCAAGAAAATGTAATAGTTTTTTTTTTAT
>CM060323.1:34665058-34672558 GCA_030674155.1 Stramonita haemastoma | reverse complement strand
ATCTTTATTCTTTTTCTTTTATTTCGAGGATAATGAAATGACTCATGCGCCTTTTACATCGAGTCCCTGTGTGTATGCAGTTTTATCAATTTTCATCTTAATGCTATATGTTTTATAGTCTGTAAAATGTGCCTGCGCATTGGTTTTAGTAGGGTTTTTTTTTTAAAACATCAAATGTGAAAGGAATGACAAAGATGGTCATGTAATTGCCATGTTGGTGGCAGGTCTGTGTATTGATCTTCTGCTGGAAGATTGATGGCAGATTTTACACCAACACATCTTAGCAAAAATGTATGTGAAAAATTGTCAGATTTTAAGTATAGCAGTGGGTAAAGTGTGAGTGTTTTCTCTTTGCCTTTTTGGGGTAATGAGATCAAAATTAATGTGAATTGGTAATAAAAATGTAATAGTTTGTATAATGTTGTGTAAAATGTTGTGCAAAGTGTGTATGATGTAAAAAGTAAAGCGAGGATTTGGATTGTTTGGTTTTATGCTAAAAAAAATCACATCATATCGGAAAATTAAAAGAAAGCTCGTGCTGTGATTGACATACGTACTCTGTGAAGTGACTTTAGATGATGTTGGTGGCAGATCTGTGTATTGATCTTGTGCTGCAAGATTGATGGCAGATTTTACACCAACTCAACTTCCAAAAATTGTCAGGAAAAGACCTCTAATATATTATGTGATATGGCAGATTTTACATCAACACATCTTACGAGAAATATGTGTGAAAGACTAATGGTATATTACATTAACTGTAGTAGATTGGGTTTTTTTTAAAGTAATGAGATATGATGTGAGTTTATAAGAAAAATGTTTGTTGTATAATAGTGTAGGAAATGCACGGATGTTTTCTCCTTTTTCTTTTAAAAATCACATCAGATGTGAAAAACAGAAAGCTGGTGCTGCAATGGCCATCGCTATTTTAATAATTTTATGCAAAGTACTGAGATCAAATGTAAACAGCAAAGAAAATTGTAGCAGGGGTGTCTAATAGTTTTAAAAGTGTGTCAGAAGTTTTCTTTTTTTTTTTAATCTATCAATTTTTAAATTGCATCAAATTTAAAAACAAAAAGAAAGGTTGTGCTGTGATTGGCATCAGTATTCTGTGAAATAACTTTAGACGATGTTGGTGGCAGATCTGTGTATTGATCTTTTGCTGGAAGATTGATGGCAGATTCTACACCAACACATCTTAGAAAGAAATGTGTGAAAGAATAATGGTATCAGATTTTAAGTATACTAGTGAATAAAATGTGCCTGTGTTTTTTTCCCCTTTTTTTGGGGGGGGAGGGTTCCTTTCTTTTTTTTTCTTTTAAACCACTTCAAAATTGAAAACAAAAAGAAAGCTTGTGCTGTGATTGTCATTGACATTCTAATGCTTTTGTGTAGTGTTGGATAAAACGTACCTGAGTGGTTTGTTTGTTTTTTTTGTTTTTAAAATTTAGATTCATTGAAAGTCAACAAAAAATGTAGAATGTTGTATAATAGCGTAAGAAATGTGTGGGAGAGGCTTTGTTTATTTTAGTTTGGTTTTTTTAATCACTTCATGTGGGAAAGCAAAAAGAAAGCTTGTGCTGTGATTGGCATTGATATTCTGTGAAATTACTTTAGATGATGTCGGTGGCAGATCTGTATATTGATTTTCTGCTGGAACATTGATGGCAGAATTACACGGACACTTCTTAGCAAAAATGTATGGGAAAGACTAATGATGGAGGATTTTATGTATAGCAGTGAGTAAAGTGCTAGTGATTTCCTTTTCCTTTTTTAATTTTTTTTTTGGGGGGGGGATAATGAGATCAAAATTAATGTGAATTGGTAATAAAAAAAAATGTAATAGGTTGTATAATGTGCAAAGTGTGTATGATGTAAAAAGTAAGGCGATAATTTGGATTGTTTTATGCTTTTAAAAAAAATCACATCAAATCAGAAGACAAAAAGCTTGTGCATTGATATTCTATGAAATAACTTTTGATGATGTTGGTGGCAAATCTGTGTATTGATCTTTTGCTGCAAGATTGATGGCAGATTTTACACCAACACATCTTACAAAAAATGTGAAAAACTGATTAGGTATGATAAGTGTGGGGTTGAATATAGTGTGCCTGTGTGTTTTCTATTAAGGGAGAGGATACATTAATGTGTCTGTGTTTGGGGGGTGGGGGCTGTGGGGCGGGGGGTTGGGGGTGGAGAGGATAAATGAGCTTGTGTTTTTTGGTGGGTTTTTGTTTTTTTGGGGGGAGAGGGTAAATGTGCCTGTGTTGTTGTTTTTTTCTTGGGAGGGTGGGGGTGGAGAGTAAATGTGCCTGTGTTTGGGGGGGGGGGGTTGGCGGGGAGGGTAAATGCCCTCCAACGTTTTTGTTGGAGAGGATACATTTTTTGTTCCTGATTTTTTTTTGTTCTTGGTTTGTTGTTTTTTTTTTTGGGGGGGGGTTATTTGGGGGTTTTTTCGGGGAGGGGGGGGATGTAGAGAGGGAGAGGATTAATGGGCCTGTGGTTTGTTTGGGTTTTTTTTGGGGGGAGGGTAAAATAATGTTCCTGTGTTTTTATTGGGGGGGGGGGGGATAAATGTGCCTATATTGTTGTGTTGTGTTTTTTGTGGGGGAGAGAATATGTGCCTGTGTGTGTGTGTGTGTGTGTGTGTGTGTGTGTGTGTGTGTGTGTGTTGTGTGTTGTGTGTGTGTGTTTTTGGGGAGAGGGTAAATGTGCATGTGTGGTTAGTTTGTAGGTTTATTTTTCAAATTATGACTTTAGATGATGTTGGTGGCAGACCTGTGTACTGATACTCTGCTGGAAGATTGATGGCAGATTTTACACCAACACATCTCACACAAAAAATTGAATGAAAGACTAAAGGTATATGATTTTAAGTATAGTATTTGATAAAATGTGCCTCAGGTTTTTCCCCTTTTTCTTGGGGAAAGGTTGTTGTTTTTTTAAAATCACTACAAATTTGAAAACAAAAAGAAAGCTTGTGCTGTGATTGCCATTGACATTCTAATGGTTTTATGTAAAGTATTGGATAAAATATATTTTTTTAAAAAACGTGCCTGTATGGTTTGTTTTTGTTTTTTAAATTATGATATCCGTTGGAAATCAACAAGGAAATGGAGAATGTTGTATACTAGTGTACAGAAAGTGCCCAGAGATGGGTTTTTACAAATTTTATAGATGGTTTTTTCTCTTCTTTTTTTTTGAAGTAATGAGGTCAAACGTAATATTTTTGTTAGAGGAGAGGGTAAATGTGCCTTTGTTGTTTTGTTTTATTTATTGGAGGGGAGGGGAGAGAGAGAGGTTAATTGTGCCTGTCTTTTGTTGGGGGTGTGGGGGTGAGAGGGTAAATGTGCCGGTGTTGCTGTGATTTTTGGGGGGGCGGGAGAGGGTAAATGTGCCTGTGGTTTTTCTTGGAGAAGGGGGGGTGGGTAAATGTGCCTGTCTATTTTTTTTTTTGGGGGGGGGGGGTAAATGTACCAGTGTTGTTTTGGGGGGAGGGGAGGAGCTAAATATGCCTGTGTGCTTTTATTTGGTGGGGGAGAGTAAATGTGCCAGTGTGTGTGTTTTTTGTTTGGGATTTTTATGGGGAAGGGGGGGGGGTAAATGTGCCTGTGTTGTTTCTTTTGGGGGGTGGGAGGTTAGTGTGCCTGTGTTTTGTTTGGGTTTTTTTTCGAGGGGGGGGGAGACTAAATTTACCTGTGTTGATTTTTTTTTAGGTAGAGGGTAAATGTACTGCTGTGTGTGTGTGTGTGTGTGTGTGTGTGTGTGTGTGTGTGTGTGTGTGTGTGTGTGGTGTGTGTGTGTGTGTGTGTTTCCGGGAGAGCGTAAATGTGCCCTTGTGGTTTGTTTGTAGTTGTTTTTTTTTAAATAATAACTTTAAATGATGTTGGTGGCAGATCTGTGTATTGATCTTCTGCTGGAAGATTGATGGCAGGTTTTACACCAACACATTTTAAGAAAATCTCTGTCAAAGAGTCATGGTATATGATATTAAGTGTAGTAGATGGGAGTTTTTTTTTTTTTTAAGTAATGGGATCAGATGTGAATTTACAATAAAAAAATTTTCTTGTATAGAAAAATAGTAAATGCAAGGTTGTTTTCTTTATTCTTTTTATTCCATCACATCAAATGTGAAAACAAAAAGAAAGCTTGTGTTGTGATTGGCATTGGTATTTTAATGATTTTATTTACATCATAGGATAAAAACGCGCCTGTGTTCTTTGGTTTTCTTTTCTTTATTTTTTTTTCAAATGAGATCAGTTGTGAAATGGTAAGATAAATGTAGAATGTTGTAAAATTGTGTTATCAGTGTGCCTGAAGAGGATTTTTTATTTATTACTTTTTAATTTGCATAACATTTCAAGACAAAAAGAAAGCTTGTGCTGTGATTGGCATTGATATTCTGTGAAATGACTTTAGATGATGTTGGTTTTCAAATGTCACAGAATAAACTCTACTGTACTGAGAAACGCTGATTAATTGTTTAAGGTTTTCTTGTGTGGAAAAAATATAAATGTTTATATGACCTTTTATTTGTTTTAAAATGTCGCAGTATAAATTCTACTGTAGTGACAAATGCTAATTTCTTTAAGAATTGTTTGTTTTGTAGAAAAAATGTAGTTGTTTATTTGACTTTTTGTGTCTTTTTAATGTCGTAGATTGAATTCTACTGTAGTGAGAAATGCTGATTTCTTTGTTAAGGTTTGCTTGTTTGTTAAAAATTTGATTGTTTACATGACTTTTTATGGGGCTTTTTTAATGTCACAGAAAAAATTCTACTGTAGTGATAAATGCTGATTTCTTTGTTGTTAAGTTTTGTTTGTTGTGTAGAAAAAATGTAATTATTTATGACTTTTTATGGGGGTTTTTAATGTCACAGAATAAATTCTACTGTAATGAGAAATGCTGATTCTTTTGTTGTTTTTGGCAACTTGGGTCTGTGGGTGTGGGTGGACAGAGGTATGGATGTCTCTCTGTCTCTGTTTCTCTCTCTCCCTGTCTCTGTTTCTCTCTCTCTGTCTCTCTCTCTGTATGTGTGTCTGTCTTTCTCTGTATGTCTCTGTCTGTCTCTGTCTCTCTCTGTCTCTCTCTCTCTCTCTCTCTGAGAAAATTGTGTGTGTACGGGCGCGTGTGTGCATGTATGTGTGTATGCATCTTCTCTCCCTCCATCCCCCCCTCTCTCTCTCTCCCTCTCTGTCATTCTCTCTCTCTCTCTCTCTCTCTCTCTCTTCCTCCTCTCTCTCTCTCTCTCTCTCTCTCTCTCTCTCTCTCTCTCTCTCTCTCTCTCTCCTCTCTCTCTCTCTCTCTCTCCTCCTCTCTCTCTCTCTCTCTCTCTCTAGGGGGATACGGATAGTCAAGTGGTCAGAACATTGCGCTGGCAATTTGACGACCCGGGTTCGATTCCGGTCGAGGAGATTTTTCTCCTGGAGTTAACATCAATGCTGACTCCACTTTCCTCACAAGTCCCTCGGATGAGACTATAATCAGAGGCCTCGTGTGCGAACGCACGCAGAACATCTTGCGCACACGTTTAAATCCTGTTCCGCTTTTTTAAGAGTAGTCCATCGTGTGCCAGTGGGAACAGATGACATTTACAAAACTGCATACACACGGGGACTGATGAAAAAAGCACAAGAGTGCCTATTCCATTATCCTCGATATAAAAGAACAAATCAAATCAAATCAAATCAATCATCAATCAATCTCTCTCTCTCTCTCTCTCTCTCTCTCTCTCTCTCTCTCCTCTCTCCTCTCTCTCTCTCTCTCTCTCTCTCTCTCTCCTCTCTCCTCTCTCTCTCTCCTCTCTCCAGTACCTAACTTATGTTTTAGGTACTACTTTCGTTTGTTTGTTTTTGTTTTAATTAATACTTACTTATTATCGATTTTCTGGTTTCACGTTGTTTTTGTTTTCTATCATAATGATCTTTTGGTTTGATTATTATCAATTTTAGTTCACTGTATTGCACCTTTGTTATTCTATTATGTCTTTGTCCTTACATCTTGTCTTCTGTTATTACTGTCTTGTTGTTAATAATAATATAATAATACATGATTTGTATAGCGCTATCTCTTGTAAAAAAAAAAACAAATCAAAGCGCTTTCATTCGACCTACACAACACGCAGTCAACAATTACAGTTTTAACAAATTCAAATATACACACACACGCACGCACGCATGCACGCAGCACGCCCGCGCGCACACACACCTACAAACGTTAAGCACTTTGCAGTGATTGAAGCAGGGACAGTAAGAATGAAGCGAAGAGAAAATTAGGTTTGAAATAAGTGTGTCTTGAGTTGTTTTAAAAGTGTTGTTTTTGTTTGGCCTTCTTGTTTGTTTATATTGTTGTTAGTTGGAGTGTTCTTAAACTGATGTCCTGCTTAGGGCGGGGACTGGATGTAAAAACGACATGAGTGTTATTCATTATCCTCAAAATAAAAGAATTTAATTTGATTTGATTTGATTTGATTTTCTCTCTCTCTCTCTCTCTCTCTCTCTCTCTCTCTCTCTCTCTCTCTCTCTCCTCTCTCTCTCTCTCTCTCTCTCTCTCTCTCCTCTCTCTCTCTCTCTCTCTTCGATTCCCGATGAGGAGGATTTTTCTCCTGACTCCACTCTCCCCCAAAGTCCTTCGGATGAGACTATAAACCGAGGCCCCGTGTGCGAACGCACGCAGAACATCTTGCGCACATGTTAAATCCTGTTCCGCTTTTCGTAAGAGTAGGCCATCATGTGCCGGTGGGAACAGATGACAATATTTACACAACTCATACATACGGGGACTGAATGAAAAAAAGCATATGAATGCTTATTCCATTATCCTCGATATAAAAGAAAAATCTCTCTCTCTCATCTCTCTCTCTCTCATCTCTCTCTCTCTCTCTCCTCTCCCTCTCTCTCTCTCTCTCTCTCTCTCCTCTCTGCTCGCTCTCTCTCTCTCTCTCTCTCTCTCTCTCTCTCTCTCTCTCTCTCTCTCTCTCTCTCTCTCTCTCTCTCTCTCTCTCTCTCTCTCTCTCTCTCTCCTCTCCTCTCTCCTCTCCCTCTCCTCTCTCTCCTCCGATTCCCGGTCGAGGAGACTTTTCTCCTGGAGTTAACATCAGTGCTGACTCCACTCTCCCCCAAAGTCCTTCGGATGAGATAGATATAGCTTTTTGAGGAGAAGTCTGTGGTCGATTGTATCAAATGCCTTTTTGAAATCTACTTAATAATACTCCACAAAATTATTATTGTCAATAATGTTTGATAGCCAATATGTGCACAAGACTAGACAGTGCCGTGTGACACGTGTGATTTTGTTAAAGCCAGACTAATTAGGGTGAAGTAAGTTGTTGATATCTATATGACGGACTAGGTATTTGTTCATATGTTTTTCCTGGGGTTTTGAAAGCATAGAAATAATAGAGATTGGCCTACAGTTTGAAGGATCTGAAGTATCACTAGACTTGTGGATGGGGATCACTTTAGCACATTTGAAGGTGTTGGGGAAATAGAGAGAGAGAAG
>CM060323.1:34655058-34660058 GCA_030674155.1 Stramonita haemastoma | reverse complement strand
TGGGCCTTTTTTCTTTTTCTCCAAGATCTATCTATCTATCCCTTAGTTTGGTGATCATGGGGGCACCCCTGAAGACTTAACAACCAGTTCCCTCCAATTCTCTCTCTGCTCTGCCTTTCTGAAAATTTTGTTGAGTTCTAGGCCCGTCCATTCGCTGATGTTGTCCTCTGATCTCTTCCTTGGTCTGCCTTTTCTTCTTCCTTCTTGGACAGTGCCTTACTGTTTTGTTTTTGCAAGTCCATTTGATCTTGTTACATGCCCTTACCAGTTTCTCCAAGAGAGGCTTTAAAAATTGCACAATGGAAAGTACAATAGTGTTCTCTATTTTGGGGGGCATTTTGTCACAGCAATGAGGGAGGGATCCAAGCTAGAGATTTAGTTTTTACAAAGGCAGCAAAAAACGACAGCAGTGGAAATGTCAACATCACGACAAAACACAAGGTTTGGGAGGCTTTTGAGTGCATATAGTGTTTCTATTTTCCTGTACGCACATAAGAAAAGGAGACTGACAGTAAATCTAAAGGAAAAGAAAAATCTAAATCTTAGGAATAAAGTTCACTCAGAAGTGGGCTGTGCTGGGCCTGACTTGTCAGGTACTTAACGGCAGCAAGCACAAACACATTTTTTGCTCATATGATAGACAATGATGCTTGCTCGACGAAGAAGAAGAAGAAGAAGAAGAAGAAGAAGAAGAAGAAGAAGAAGAAGAAGAAGAAGAAGAAGAAGAAGAAGAAGAAGAAGAAGAAGAACAAAGAAGTTTTATCCCAAGATGGTGAAGACAAGATACATGATGCACATCACCAAAAATAGAGCAAAACTATCATGCAGTAGAGTTGTCATATGAAGTTCTGCTGACATCCTTTAAAAAAGAAAGGTTGAGATTTTCATTCAGCAAAATGTGTGGAGTTTGATATGACAAATATTTAAGGAATTTTCAACAAAGTAAAAACGAAAGGTAAAGCTAGCCAATAACCGATGTGGTCGTAGGGGAGTGAGGCATCAGAGACCTCAGCTTTTCTAGAGGCCAGCATATTGAGGGCGGCACCCATTTCCTCTCCCTCACTGCTCTACCTTCCCTGACCCTAAAGAGGGCAGGTACCTATTAACCATACCCATTTAAATTTCCGAGGACGAGTTAAAGAAAAGGGGAGCACTGGGAAAACTGCATTGATAATATTTTGGGAGAACTTGGACATACACAGTAAAGGAATATAATTAACAGCTAGAGTGGTGCCTATATCGTCTCATCTGAAAGACGAGCACCCAGACCACCACAAACGATCTCGTGACTAGGGGGAGGGGAGTTTGGGGAACAAACAGGGATCAAATCTGGACTTTCCTTCTTTCAAGAAAAATCGAGGATGCCCCAATTGGAGTTGCAGCATTTAGAATTAAAACCAAGCAACACAACACCAAAAGAACCCTGTTTCCAAAGCACACATCTATTTTCTTCCACATGTGGAAACATTGGTGAGGAAGATGAAACAGGCTACGGCACAGCATAACACACATAAATTATAGTCTAGGATAAAACATCCAATAATAAGGCCTCTATGGACCCAACATTGCAATATTTGAACTTCGTATCAACAAAGATTCTCTAAATTTGACGCTATTCGCAGAAGTCGTGATCTGAATTTGAAGGAGATGAAAAGGAAACTGCTGTTCAAAAATTGAAATCAAAACTACATGTAAATTATAGACTTCATTCCAAGAAGAAAACTGATGCCAAACATTCATGCTTTCCTGTAAAATGACCTATAAGCGTCCTGTGAAATCGTTACACATACTTTACTAAGAAAATGACAAGGAAAAAAACACAACACTTAGAAAAGAAGTTCTTAGTCAGGTCTTACTCCTACATAGGGAACAAAAAGTTATAATTTTAGTTAAAAAAGGTAAAGGTGTCCCATAACTTATGTGGTTGTAGGGGAGCGAGGCATCACAGACCTCAGCCTCTCTAGCTTCTATATTGAGGGTGGCGCCCATCTCCTCCCCCTCGCTGCTTTAACCTTCCCTGACCCTAAAGAAGGCAGGTACCCATTTACAGCTGGGCGAACTGGGGGACTGTGCTGAAGCCAAGGTGCGCAAACGGTCACTGATCCAACTGGTAACCATGCTTGATGCTGCTAAACATTGGCTGGGGGAAAGCAGTGCTGTGACCACTGAGCTATCCCGTGTCCCATGGGAAATAAATAGTTGATGTGAATTGTGGATGTTCCCAGAGTTGTACACTTTCTTTTTAGAGGTCTTAGTGTGGTGGTGGTGGTTTACGATTGTACAGATAGGCTGGGCAATAAACTAAATCACTTGACGGATTGGAAGAAGGAAGGGGGAGAGGGGAGGAAGGGCGGAGGGGGGAGAGGGGAGCAAGGGCCGAGGGGGAGGGGAGGGGGGGGCTAGTGCAGGATGGGGGAAGATGGAGGGTTGACATAGGTCACCAACAGTCCCACCAACAACAGTCATTGGGAAAAGAAACTGACCTGCCTTTCCTTTGAAAGCTGTAATGGTACTAGGCTTGTGAAATACGCAACGTGACGTGATGTGGTGTGATGTGATGTCATGTCATGTCATGTGATGTGGTATGGTGTGATGTGATGTGGTATCAATGTGTGTGTGGTGTGATAAGATGTGATGTGATGTGATGTGGTGATCCAACATTAAAGAAAATTCTGAAAAAATGACAAAGCGTTTTCCATCAACCTTCAGGTGCATACATAGAAAGGTTGGCTTTTTTGCTTCTTGTTCTTGTTATTGATGGGTTTGGTTTTTTTTGTTTGTTTTGTAATAAGCAGGCGACAGGAGCAGCTGATAAAAATCCGACAAATTTGGAATGATTTGAATATACGTGTGCAAGCTCGGGCTCGTGCGCCACTCTAATGCTTGCCCAGGGCCTGGCTGTTGTTGCTTCATTAGAATGGTGCTATTTTTGGGGTGGCCCAAGGCGTTAAAGTGGGATGACCTTCTGACCTTCTGCCACAATCCCCTCAAATCGAAGTATTTCCGCTAGACTATGATACAACTTCAACCAAAACAATAATTTTGAATCTATAAACTATTTGCTAATGAATTGAACAGATTGACAGACTTAAACGTGGTCACACATACTCTACAAGTGGATGAATACATCAAAAGTTAAATCATTTTCAATTGTCATAAAAGAAATTTATTTAAAAAAAAAGCTAAATCATTTTAATTGCAACAAAAAAATAAAAATCCAAAGCTAGATCATTTCCAATTACCAACCAAAAAACAAAAACAAAGATTAAACCAAACCGAAAAACCAAGTCTGGTGATTTGGGGACAGAGCACCCACACACCGAAACCAAAATCCAGCACACAGTACAGGGCTAAGCTAAGGAGAATGGAACCAGCGGTTAGCTAGACTCACATGTGGTGCACATGGCCCTGGTCTATGATCTCCTGGGTGTCGGCGAGGGCTCGCACGTGGAGGGGGGAGTGGGGGAGGGCGGCATGCACCCAGGGGAAGGTGAAGATGGAGAGGAAGCCATTGATGAGAGCCACCACAACAGGTCCCAGTGATAGGCCGCTCCTTTCTTCAGCCTGAGAGAGAGAGATTTTGATTTTGATTTTATTTTATTCTTTGATATCCAGGATAATGAAATAAGCACTCTTGTGCTTTTTTTAACATCCAGTCCCCGTGTGTATGCAGTTTTGTAAATGTCATCTGTTCCCACCGGCACACGATGGCCTACTCTTACGAAAAGTGGAACAGGATTTAACGTGTGCCCAAGATGCTCTGCGTGCGTTTGCACACGGGGCCTCGGTTTATAGTCTCATCCGAAGGACTTGTGGGAGAGTGGAGTCAGCACTTACGTTAACTCCAGGAGAAAAATCTCCTCGACCGGACTCGAACCCGGGTCGTCAAATTGCCAGCGCAATGTTCTGACCACGAGGCTATCCGTCCCCCGGATAGGAGGAGGGGAGAGAGAGGGGGGAAGAGGGAGAGAGAGAGAGAAGAGAGAGGAGAGAGAGAGAGAGAGAGGAGAGAGAGAGAGAGAGAGAGAGAGAGAGAGAGAGAGAGAGAGAGAGAGAGAGGGAAGAGGGAGAGAGAGAGAGAGAGAGAGAGAGAGAGAGAGAGAGAGAGAGAGAGAGAGAGAGAGAGGAGAGAGAGAGAGAGAGAGAGAGAGAGAGAGAGAGAGAGAGAGAGAGAGAGAGAGAGGAGAGAGAGAGAGAGAGATGGATAAACACATACGAGTGTACGTCATCATCTTCTTCATTATCATCATCATCGAATCATCATTATCATCATCATCATCATCATTATCCTCATTACCATCAGTGATAGGTCCTCTTTCTGTCAGCCTTATAGAGAAATACGAGAAACTTGATAAATACATAGATTTCTCATCATCAGAATCCTCATCATTATCACCATTATCGTGTGTGTGTGTGTGTGTGTGTGTGTGTGTGTGTGTGTGTGTGTGTGTGTGTGTGTGTGTGTGTGTGTGTGTGTAAGTGTGTGTGTGTGTGAGTGTGTGTGTGTGTGTGTGTGTGCATGTGTGTGTTTGTGTGAGTGTGTGAGTGTTTGTCCATCCATCCATCCATCCATCCATCCATCCATCCATCTCTCTCTCTCTCTCTCTCTCTCTCTCTCTCTCTCTCTCTCTCTCTCTCTCTCTCTCTCTCTCTCTCTCTCTCCCTCCTCTCCCATATATATATATATATGTCTCCCCCCTCTCTCCCCCCTCTCTCTCCCTTCCTCTTTGCACGCAACACGCATTGAGAAACTATGTGATTAAACCAAGAAGATGATTCCTAAGAAACGACGTGCTCTGAATGTCAGTGCCGTTTGTCTCTGATGAAGACTATCCTCCAGGGAGGCATAGCTGGGGAAACTCAAGTAGTCTGCATTATTGATACATTTCCTCCTTTCCTTGTCCAAGGGTGCAATTCCATCAACCTTCTTTCTCGCAAAAGAGAGGGTTTGGGGTTTGAGTTTGTTGTTGTTTTTTCGAGCTGCACTAATGAGTTCAAAG
>CM060323.1:34637558-34645058 GCA_030674155.1 Stramonita haemastoma | reverse complement strand
GACAGACAGACAGACAGACAGACAGACAGACAGACAGACAGACAGACAGACAGAGAAACAGAGAGACAGAGAGACAGAGAGAAAGAGAGAGACTCTCACCGTCTTTGTAGTCTGACCAGTAGTGGGGTAATCTTCGTTTCACGTCCTCTATCATCCCTCGTCCAAACCCACACTTTGACGCCTGCACAGTAGCAACACATTAGAAAAAGAAACGATTGTTATCGTCATTATCATCACTACCTTCTTTATCTTCTGCATTTTCTTCTTCTTCTTCTTCTTCTTCTTCTTCTTCTTCTTCAAATTCTTCAAATTCTTCTTCAAATTCTTCAAATTCTTCTTCATATTCTTCAATTCTTCTTCAAATTCTTCAAATTCTTTTTCTTCTTCAGCTTTTTCTTCTTGTTGTTGTTCTTCTTCTTGTTCTTCTTGTTCTTTCTGTTCTTGTTGTTGTTGTTCTTCTTCTTCTTCTTCTTTGTTCTTCTTCTTCTTCTTCTTCTTCTTCTTCTTCTTTTCTTTTTTTCTTCTTCTTTGTCTTCGTCTTCGTCTTCTTCAAATTCTTCTTCTTCATCAAATTCTTCTTCTTTTTCATCATCATCATCATCATCATCATCATCATCATCATCATCATCATCGCAATAGCAAAACACCACCATCTCTAACCCACCCCTTCAGGCTGGTCAAAAACGGACTGGATGGCGATGTGAGATTTGCGGCGTTCGGGCAAGGCCTGGTGCTTGGCTAGGACGTGGGCGGAGTGTCGGATCATCTGCTTGAAGTCCTCCTCGCTGGCGCAGTCCGCTAAGTTGTGCCTCAGCTCCAGGTCTTGCATCAGTGTGCCGAACGTTCTGCCCATCTCCATGGCACTCTTGGTCATTTTCTGTGGCCACAAGAAAGAGACCACACACATATATATAATGTAAAAACAGAGAGAGATTAGACAGACCCCCCCCACGACACATAGAGGAGGAGAGTAGTAGTAGTATATAGTGTGTAGTAGTAGTAGCAGTAGCAGTAGTAGTAGTAGTAGTGTATAGTAGTTAGTAGTATAGTAGTAGTAGGCACCCATCAGTCTCGGAAGACTATGGAGTTGCGCTCTAGTCTTTAGAAGGCAAAGCCTGGGTAAGTAAGTATGGAGGGCAAGTTGTTACCCATGCAGCAGACCCTCCTCTCCACGCCACTGGAATGGTCCATTGAAATGGTTCCGTTCCGTCGCAGGAGCCGCCAGAACGTTGCCATTTAAAGCCCCAACCGCCCTGGGGACTCCAACTCCCCGATTTTTTCTCAGGAATGGTGTCTAAACACGACACATGTGTGCATGCTGGGTTTTATAAAATATTTTTTCGTCATCCGCTCCTACTGGCACACGATGGCCTGCTCTTCCGAAAGGCGGAACGGGGTTTCGGAATATATATACATACAAACATGCATATATATATATATATATATATATATATATATATATATATATATATATATATATATATATATATATAATATATATATATAAATATATATATATAAAATATGAAAATACAGAGAGACATAGACAAAACACACTGCCCAACGACACAGACAACAGACAACAAACAATCACACACACACACACACACAACACACACACACACACACACACCACACACACACACACACACACACACACACACACACACCACACAACCACACACACACACACACACCAATTACCTGTACAGTAGGGCTGAGGAATGAGGATGACGAAGATGACCTCCTGACAGGACACTCCTAGGTTTGTTGGCTGCTGCAGTCTTGCAACGACCGTGTGCCTCGTAGTCAACCGGGGAAGGTCACACCTGATCAGTCAAAGGTCAAAGTAAGGTCATTCATTATGCATTTCACTTGCTCTCTCCCTGCATGTATGCAGTCCTTCGAATGAGACTATAAACCGAGGCCCGTGTGTGAACACACGCAGAACATCTTACGTACACTTTGAAACTTTAACCGACTAACCGGGGGGGGGGGGGGGGGGGAATCACCACGTGTATGATGCTCTTAACCACTTAGGTAATTTGTCCAGCACCATAGCTCCCTGCCATAGATACACGTAGACTTTTTTCTTGTGAAAGGGGGACATAGATCTTTATACTCACATGACACAAATCCAGGACTGGTCAAAATCCACGGCGCCGCTGTCGCTGTTCCTGATAGTGCCTTGTATGGTCCGGCCCACAAGACTGTCTGCAGGCACCAGTATCAATCAATCCAGTCAACCAGCCAATTCGTTGATAAACATCAATCGACCAACCAATCAATCAACTGATCTTAGAGGAATAACCAATCAACCAATTACTAAGTACAGAAGTAAACAAATAGCATGGGGATAAAATTCTTTATTAAATCAAACTTCAAAAACGCGTTTAAATCATCCATTGATCCAATCATTAGATGACTAACCAATGAACCAATTACTTAGTACAGATGGTAACAGATAACATGGAAAGAAATCCTTTTTTGAAATCAAACTTCAAAAAACGTTTTTAGATAGGTGTGTTATAACTGTCATTCAGATTGCTTTCATCTTGATACTTATAACCATCATCAGATTTGAGAACTTAAAATGAAAAAAGCACCTTTATGCAAATTGTGGTACAGATAATCATGATAGTTCAGGATCGGATTGTGGAAGAAATGTGCCAAATCAGGAACAGTAACTCTTGACACACCGATAAAAGAAATCCAAATCTAAATCCAAACGCAACTCAAAGTATTTGATCCAAAATAAGCTGGTTTTGGTATTTCGTATTCTTGTAGCATTTTAATCAAAACAGCAGTGGGAGTATCATATTAGTGCTCAAGGTTTGCTTTACATTTCAGGTATGTTTTAAGGCCGGAAGTTGAGTTAGTTAACGATCAGTACAGTCTGTCGGGCTGTATATGGAAACGTTCTGGCGGCTCCTGCGACGGCACTGGAACCATTCGTATTGGTGATTGCCTTTCCAATGGACCATTCCAGCGACGTGGAGAGGTGAGGGGGGATGTCTGCTGCATGAGTAACAGCTTGCCTTCTATATTTATTTGCCCAGCTTTGCGCTCTAGAGCCTAGAGCTTAAAAAAAACTGGGGAAATATTCAGGATGACGAAACAACTTTTAAAGATTGCCTTTTCTCTTGTTTTGTTAAGGTCAAAACGTTTTTGTTGGTGTGACATTATTCGATAAGGTAGAAGGAATGTGTTTACAAAAAAAAAAAGAAATTATGATACGTAGAAGGCTATTCTTATTCACTGAGACAGGCAAAAAAATGATACAATATCGCGATTAGTGAGATATATAAATATATAAATTCCATGTATTATTATTATTATATACACGAAGATTCTCATCCAGGCTGCCGAGTTCAAGAGGTCTCAAGGACACATCTTGAAAGAACTCTTCCAACCAGAAAAGGCACGACTAAAGAGATGTAGTTAAAACACGTAGAGAAAATAACCTTTTTTTTTTACTTCATAAGCCAGAGCTCTGAAGTTCACTAATAGTGAGCTTTTGCGTATGCGACCGGTAGCTACCCCCACTATAAGGGTAGCCGCATTTCGACTAAGAGGTTGACAATGAATAGAGTCGACCGTATTTAAGAACTCAGGTATTGAGAAATAATATCATTTATGTAGTTAATTTGATAGCATGCAATCACCTACACAGGCACGGCTAGTGATACTGACCTCCCTTTTTTGTTGGTAACATTGTGGTATTAATATCATTGACCAGCCTAACGTACGTCAATAACATAGCTGTGCCGAAGAGGGGAGGTGGCAGGATGACTTGGACGTTCATCTGACTAACAAGAGTGGCAGGATGTTTTGACGTTCATCTGACTAACAAGTAAACCGTGAGATTCTGGGTTCGATTCCTAGCCTTGCCCTTTTTCCCCAGTTGATGGGAAAATCGACCTGTCTTTCGGAAGAGACACTAAACCAGTCGGGACTGTGCGCTTACGGAGCTGTGCACGTAAAAGAAACCCACAAAAAAACAGCAGAAAACCACGACAGTTCTAAATCGAAAGAAACAGGGAGGTACTTCATGACAGTCCCGGCAAATCGATAGGTTTCATTCCCAACTTCATTCCCGAAGCCAGAATGCGCTACCTTTATGTTGGGGAGAAAAATGCTGTCGCATATGCAAAAAAATAAATCTAACCATTGGTAAAACTTGGAGCTGTACCCGAGGAACAAAAGGGACAAACAACCTCCGATGGCATCAATGACACAAACATATCCAACATGTAATCTGCCGATATACCCAGCATGTAATATGTGACCTGACGAAAGACCGACTCCGTCCAGCTAGTAGGCATCCGTCAGTCTCGGAAGACTTGAGTTGCGTTCTAGACTTCAGAGCATTGAGCCTGGGTAAGTGAGTATGGAGGGCGAACTGTTACCCATGCAGCAGACCCCCTCTCCACGTCACTAGAATGGTCCATTGGAAAGGCAATCGCCGATACAAATGCTCCCAGTGCCGTCGCAGGAGCCACCAGAACGTTGCTATATATACAGCCCCGAACCGCCCTGGGGACTCCCAACTCCCAAATGTTTCCTCAGGGATGGTGTTTAAGCACGACACCTGTGTGCATGCTGGTTTGTTATTTTGTTGTCATCCGCTCCTACTGGCACACAATGGCATGCTCTTTTGAAGAGGAGGAACGGGTTTTTAACGTGTGGGCAAGATGTTCTGCATGCGTTCGCACACGGGGCCTCGGTTTATAGTCTCATCCAATGACTTTGACATTTAGTTCGATATTTTTTTGTCAAACTGGGAAGAAAGGGCGAGGCTTCGAATCGAACCCAGAACCTCACGGTTTACTTGTTGGCAGGTGAATGTCTTAACCATCATGCCACCGTCCTTCGGCTAAACTTAGCGAAGGCAGTGTAAAGTTTCAGTGGTAGTGACATCAGCAATTCCTCAAATAGTGAAGTGTGGAAAGAAAGAAAAGAAAGAAAGAAAGAAAGAAAGAAAGAAAGAAAGAAAGAAAGAAAGAAAGAAAGAAAGAGAAAGAAAGAAGAGAGGAGAGAGAGAGAAGAAGAAGAGAGAGAAGAGAGAAGAGAGAAGAGAGAAAGAAGAGAGAGAAGAAGAGAGAGAGAGAAGAGAGAGAAGAAGAGAGAGAGAGAAAGAAAGAAAGAAAGAAAGAAGAAGAAGAAAGAAAGAAAGAAAGAAAGAAAGAAGAAAGAAAGAAGGAGAAAGAAAGAAAAGAAAGAAAGAAAGAAAGAAAGAAAGAAAGAAAAAGAAGAAAGAAAGAACAAAAAAGAAAAAAAAGAAAGAGAGACAGAGAGGAGAGACAGAGACAGAAGAGATCAAATCAAATCAATTTTTTTCGAGGATGATAAATAAACACTCATGTGCTTTTTTACATCCAGTCCCCGCCCTAATCAGGGATTACATCAATTTAAGAAACACCTCCAACTAAAATCAATAATAACCAAACAACAAGGCCAAAACAACAAGACAGTAATAAGCAGAAGACGAGATGTAGGCCTAAGGACAGAAGATATAATAGAGTAACAAAGGCGCAATACAGAGTGAGAAAGAGAAAGAGAGAGAGAGAGAAAGAGAGGGAGAGAGAAAGAGAGAGAGACTCAGAGAGAGAGAGAGGGGGGGGGGGAGAGAGAGAGAGAGAACTCGAACTCGAACTCGAACTCGAATGTTTTATTGAGGAAATATGGATAAGCCAGAGGCTTCTTTACACCAGGTCCTCATAAAAAAACAAAAAACAAACAAACAAAATACCCCAAAAAAACCCACCAACAACAAAACCCACTGGCAAACAATCATAAGAATTATATAACATATAGATATAGTAAAGCAAATGATAAGCTTAATAACTTAGTTATTTATATAACCAACTATCCAACTACACTCACAATACAGGCACAAGCAAAATCTCAATATACACTATTCCAAGTCACAACCCTTAGTATTAGTCTTATCCAACTTCACACTCTAAATTACAAATTCAAATTATTCTACGCTAACAAGACAAAACACATCCCTACACTATTTCAATGACACGAAAGCGAGAAATTAAGTTCAAAACAATCAGATTTTCCATCTCTCTCTCTCTCTCTCTCTCTCTCTCTCTCTCTCTCTCTCTCTCTCTCTCTCTCTCTCTCTCTCTCTCTCTCTCTCTCTCTCTCTCTCTCTCTCTCTCTCTCTATCTATCTATCTATCTATCTATCTATCTATAGAGAGAGAGAGAGACTCAGAGAGAGAGAGAGAGAGAGAGACTCAGAGACAGAGACAGAGAGACAGAGAGAGAATGACAAAGAAAGAAAGAAAGAAAAGAAAGAAAGAAAGAAAGAAAGAAAGAAAGAAAGAAAAAGAAAGAGAGAGAAGAAGAAAGAAAACAGAACAAAAAAAAAAAACAAAGACAAAAAAAGAAGAGAACAGAAGAAGCAAGGACTGGAAGAGAGAGAGAACCATACAAAAAGAAGACGAAACACAACAAAGTCCCGAGAGAAGGCAGGCAGAAGAAGCAACCCTGACTGAACTCTCATTTAGAGTGAGATCACGCCCACTTGCACTGTCCCCTGCCAGAGTCCCCACGTTTGAGCAGGCGGGGGACAACTCTGACTAGAACTGCCCCGGAAATTAGGGTGATCATCCACCACCTTCTGAGTCCCGCCAGGAATCCCTCACGTTCTGAGCCTGGAGGGGGGGAACATGAAGATATTATATCATACTTCTGAGCCTGGAGTGGGAAAACATGATAGAATAACATAAATTTGAGCTTGAGGGGGAAAACATGTTTGTTTGTTTGTTTGTTTGTTTTTGTTGTTGTTTTTTTTATTTATTTATTTATTTATTTATTCTTTTATATCGATGATAATGTGAATAAGCACTCTTGTGCTCCTCTTTTTTTTACATCCAGTCCCCATGTGTATGCAGATTTGTAAATTTTGTCATCTGTTCCCACCGGCACACGATGGCCTACTCTTACGAAAAGCGGAACAGGATTTAACGTGTGCGCAAGATGTTCTGCGGGCGCCCATCTCCTCTCCCTCACTGCTTTACCTTCCTCGGTTCTAACGATGGCAGGTCCCATTTACAGCTGGGCGATCTGGGGGCCTGTACTGAAACCAACGCGCGCAAACGGTCACCCATCCACTTGGTAACCCCGCTCAACGCTGCTTAACCTTAGCTTGGGGAAAGCGAGTGATCTGACCACTGAGCTATCCCGTCCCCTAAAGAATGGCCAAAAAAATCGAATAAGGGGAAAGAACCTTTAGTTACTTGGAATGTGTCGCACAAGAGTTCAGTACCATTAGGTTGGGCATAAAGAAAGGGGGGGGGGGGAAGAGGGGGGAGCAGGGCAGGTCAATATTGAACGGTAATGAAGACTGTGTTGACTTTGGTCCTAGACATAGTGGACAGTGCACTTCAAGCCCAAGATCTGGTTTCTTCAGGCATAAAGACTTTCTGCCTCTTTCTCCGTCTCTGTGTCTCTGTTTCTGTTTGTCTTTCTGCTGGCTGCTGTT
>CM060323.1:34628476-34629958 GCA_030674155.1 Stramonita haemastoma | reverse complement strand
AAGAAAAGGAGAGAGAGAGAAGAAAAGGGAAAGGGAAAGAGAGAAAAAGGGGAGAGAAAGAGAGAGAGCAGAAAAGGGGAAAAGAAAGGGGAAAAAAGAAAAGAAAGAAAAGGAGAAAAAAAAAGGGGAGAAAAAAAAAGGGGAAGAGAGCCCAAGAGACAGAGACAGGAAGAGAAGAGAGAAGAAAAGGGGGGGAAAAAAAAGGAGAGAGAAAGGGGAAAAAAAGGACAGAGAAAAAAGAAGAGGGAGGAGGAAAAAGAAAACGGGAGAAGAGAAGAGAAATAAAAAACAGGGGAAAAGGGACAAGGGGAGAGAAAACAGGATTTGTCAGAGAGAAAGAAAAAAAAAATACCAAGTCGCAACCTAAAAAAAACCTTTTTAAAATTTTTTTCATTTAAAAAACCATTTTTCTTTTTCTTTTTTTCTTATTTCACCCGAAACCCCCTTTTTTCTTTTTTTCCCTTTCCCCTCGTTTTATTCCTTCCTTTCCCGGGACTTTTGACCCAACGGAAGAACAAAGAGCAAGTGAACAGGCAGGTTTTTTCTGTATGATTAGCTGTGAGGGGGGTTCCCGGATGCAATCGTGTTTTTTTTCCCGGGTTTCCCCTGTCGTGCTGTTTCCGGTTAGCTACTAGAGTCTGCTTTTGTCTGACTACCAAGGACTTAGACATCTGTGGTATTGTAAGAGAGGGGGGGGGGGGATATGCAGTAAGCTTGGTTGATGCGTTCGTTAGTCTGTGTTGGTTGGGTAGTATTTTTGTGTCCTTTTATGGCAGGGTTGTTGTTTTTTCTGTCTGTGTAGTTTGTAGATATGTGGGTGTGGGTGTGGGTGGGAGGTTTGTAATGTATGTATGTATGTATGTGTATGTATGTATGTATGTATGTATGTATGTATGTATGTATGTATGTGTGATGGTGATGTATGTATGTATGTATGTATTATTATTATTATTATATTATAATATATATATATATTTGTGTGTGCATGTGTGTCTGTCTGTTTGTCTGTCTGTCTGTAGATCTCTCTAAGTCTGGATCTCTGTGTTTTTATAGTCATGTTTTCCCCCATCCATTTGACATTACAAATGCACATGTAGATGAAAAATGGAAATGAAGTAGTTTGTTTTGTAGTCATACACGCACACTGACATTGTACAAGCATAGATATCACTCACACACACGCACACACACACACACACACACACGCACCGCGCACGCACACACACGTGCCCCACACACAAACACACACACATACAACACGCACACACACACATACACTTACATGCGTTACCTACTCGTATAATTATATAGCAATACAGAGATAGCCAAGCGATGCAGGATGAAAGACAAGCAAGACAGAACACAGCCAGACTGTCCGCATCTTCAGGAGACTGGCCGACAGACACACTGACAAAACTATCAGCAGTGATAGACAAATCAGTACCTACACAGACAGACAGACAGACAGATTGTTGGGCAGCA
>CM060323.1:34618476-34623476 GCA_030674155.1 Stramonita haemastoma | reverse complement strand
TCAGTGGTCAGAGGACTTACTTCTCCCAAGCTAAGGTTAAGCAGCATTGAGTGTGGTTACCAACTGGATGGGTGACCGTTTGTGCGCCTTGGCTTCAGTACAGTCCCCCAGTTCACCCAGCTGTAAATGAATACCTGCCCTCTTGAGGGTCAGGGAAGGTAAAGCAGCGAGGGAGAGGAGATAGGCGCCGCCTCAATATGCTGGCCCGAGAGAAGCTGAGGTCTCTGATGCCTCGCTCCCCTACAACCACATAGGTTATGGGACACCTTTACCTTTCTTTCTATCTATCTATATATCTATCTATCTATCTATCTATCTATCTATCTATCTATCTATCTCTATCTATCTACTATCTATCTATCTATCTATCTATCTATCTATCTATCTATCTATCTATCTATCCCTTGTTTGGCAACCGTGGGGCACCCATGAAGACTTGACAACCAATTCCCTCCATTCCTCTCTCTGTTCTGCCTTTCTCAGGGTTTTGTTGAGTTCTAGGCCTGTCCATTCGCTGATGTTGTCATCCCATCTCTTCTTTGGTCTGCCTTTTTTCTTCCACCTTGGACAGTGCCTTGCAGTATTGTTTTTTGCTAGTCCTTTCGATCTTGTGACATGCCAGCACCATTTAAGTTTACGCTTCTTTACGATTGATAGGAGATTTTCATAGGGACCAATGGTTCGCTGGATTCTGTTATGCACGTCTTCGCTGCTTATGTGGTCTCTGTAGGAGATGCCAAGGAGTCTCCGGAAGCATCTCATCTCTACTGCCTGTTTACTTCTCACCAAATCTGCAGTCAGGGTCCACGATTCACAGGCATACAGGAATGTGGATATGAGAAGGGAGCGCATTAGTCTGATCTTGAACTTGAATGAGATATTTTTATCTTTCCAGATGGTGTCCACTTTTGCCTTTACCTTTGCCTTTTGTTATTCTGCAATTGAATGACGTTTTGTGTTTAGACTCCAAGTCCTTCCTCACACCTCCACATGGTGCCACCTGGGTAACACTAACAGGAGAGGCAAGCTAGCTAGTATCACAAGGCAATGACAAACAAAGGTATGAATCTTTTTGTCCGAAACTCCACACATGTTCCAGGAAAGTTCAAGGAAATACAGAGTACAGGAGAAGATCATAGAAAGATTATTCAGCAGGGATAGAGAAAGATGGTGAACCCTGATGGTGGCATTGTCCGGTATAGCTACTCCTATACTGACAACAGCAATGATGAAGACAGTTGGAGTTGGAGTTGTTCAAAGCCTAGCGTGTGAAATTTGTCAAACTTTTTTTTTACAGCTATGTAGATTGTATGCACCTTCACCGTGACTGAAGTTTTGACAAGTAAAAGTACGCGCGGTACGGCTGGAAAGATTTTCACTTAAGTCCAGAAACTTCGAGACATGATCCACAGGTAACTCAACAGGCACACAGGCTTCGGTTTACATAATCTCCTCCAAATAACATTACACAGAATGGGGGTCAGAACAAATGTTTGCTCTAGGGGGGAAAAAAGAGAAGAGGAGGTGGGTGGGGAGGGGGAGCAGGAGGGAGGAGAAGATCAGTGGAGACTCAGACCCTATCATCAGTAAATTGATAGCTGACGGGGTCTAGGTTCTATCCACTAGGCTCCCCCCGCCCCTACGTGTAATGTAGTTTCAACAGTGACCAGACAAACAGAGGCCCCAAGTGATTGATAACTGGGTACTTGTAGTGACAAAGTGGAGAGCTGAGGAGAGAGAAAAGAGGCTTAGAAGGGGGGGGGGGGGATGGGGGGGGGGATGGGGGGGTGGAGGGCTGCAATAGGTGGGGGGGGGGGTAGGGGCTAGATTTTTTTGTAATGAATAAAAGCTTCAGCTAAAAAATGATTTATGGTTGATAGGTTTACTTTCTCTGTGTCTCTCTGTTTCTGTCTCTGTCTCTCTCTCTGTCTGACTCTCTCTGTCTCTGTCTCTGTCTCTGCTGTCGTCTGTCTGTCTGTCTGTCTGTCCTCTCTCTCTCTCTGTCTCTCTCTCTCTCTCTCTCTCTCTCTCTCTCTCTCTCTCTCTCTCTCTCCTCTCTCTCTCTCTCTCTCTCTCTCTCTCTCTCTCTCTTTCTTTACTCATTCAATCACTCACTCACTCACTCACTCACTCACGAGGGGAGCAAGCAATAATAAAGCTATCAGCGTTCCCATTTTTTGTGTGACATGATCAGCCAAACACTTCAGCCACTTTTCTTTTTTAATATATCTGGTTGTACCAACACGATATAATATTGGCTATGGCCTCGCAATGACCAGGCAAAAAGTTTAGTCAGTTACTGATCTAAGCAAAGCGCCCAAACCTATACAAGAATAAATGTTGGTTTGGTTTAGGGACAGGGAAGGTAAAGCAGCGAGAGAGAGAGAGACAGAGAGAGATAGAGAGAGAGAGAGACAGAGAGAGAGAGACAGAGAGAGAGAGACAGAGAGAGAGAGACAGAGACAGAGACAGAGAGAGAAAGAGAAGAGATGGGCGCCGCCCTCAAAATGCTGGTCCTTAGAGAAGCTACATCTCGCGCGCTTCCAATGCCTGCATAATATGTTATGGGGAAATCTTTGCCTTTTTTTGTTATGTATTTCTTTTTTAAATGGGTTGGTTGACTACTGTTCCAATTCAAAACAAAGGAATTATTAATTCAGATATCGTTAGAGGGGTAGTCCTTAGTTTTATATTAATCAAAGTCTATGTATACCTTTTATTTTTAACACGACGAAAGTCTAAAAAGGGACAGAAGAAACAAAAAGGAGAAAATGACCTTAAAAAAATAAAAAATAAAAAAGCTGAAATTGGGGTAAAGTATAATCCCATTGGTTATTTTTTCCCACGATAATTTTTTGTCCTTTACAAAAGAATTTACTCTCTGGTATGAAACTTAATATTGCATGATATGTAAACTGTAGAAAGTTATTTGATTCTGCGGATCGTAACCAAGCTGGCGTGTGTTAAACAAACTTATTTATCGCACGTACAAGAACCCACGACAACAAGAAACTTGTCCCTGGCAAAATTCTGTAGAAAAAAACCTCGTTAAACAGGGCTACAAAATACAGTTGCAGACAGGAGAACGAAAAAAATGTGGCACTGCTCTTATGGCGACGAGCTCTGTACCCCAGGGAGAGCAGCCTGAATTTTACGCAGAGAAATCTGTTGTGACATAAAGTGCTGTAAATTTTTTAAAGAAAATATAAAAAGAAAGATGGGAAATATTTGAACTTAAACGGGAATCAAACCTGCACTTATGGTTATTATTTTAGACAGGTGCGTTGTCTCTAGACCACTGATCAAAATAAACTGTACAATTTTCTCTCAGTAGTGGTCGACTCTTTCCCGTGGACAGGTAAAAAACAAAAACTGTACAGTGTGGATGGTAACATCACACAAAGGCACTTGAGGGGAAGTGAACATATTGATGTGTATGACATACAAAAAAAAATTGACGACAGTGATTGATTTGTTTCCGGCTACAGGCGTTGTTTGTCTGTTTGTTTTTTTGGATGTGTGTGTGTTTGTTTTTGTGTATTTTTGGTTTGTTTTTTGAGAGGGGGTGGGTGGGTTGGGGGCGAAAGGGTGCTTTTTGTTTGCCTTCCGTTATTTCATTTGTTTATTTGTCTCTATGGGAACAAATAAATGGTGTGTGTTGGGTCCTCGAGAGCTAGGGATGGTGTTGTGTGTGTGTGTGGTGTGTGTGTTGTGTGTGTTGGTGTGTGTGTGTGTGTGTGTGTGTGTGTGTGTGTGTGTGTGTGTGTGTGTTGTGTGTGTGTGTGTGTGTGTGTGTGTGTGTTGTGTTGTGTGTGTGCGTGTTTGTGTGTGTGTTTTTGTGTGTGTCTGTGTGTGTGTCTGTGTGTGTGTGTGTGTGTGTGTAAGTACCAACTCGGGAACAATTCAGTAGGAAGACGCTAGTTCTATCATTGTCCTCTCTCTCTCCTCTCTCTCTCTCTCTCTCTCTCTCTCTCTCTCTCTCTCCTCTCTCTCTCTCTCTCTCTCTCTCTCTCTCTCTCTCTCTCTCTCCTTTTTGACTTTTTAAATGCAATTTCTTGAACACAATTTGAAAAATGTCATATTTGAGTATTTTATGTGCCGATACATCTTAATGTTGTTGTTGTTTTTTTTAATGTTTGCTGTCTTTAGGTTATTTTTGGTTAGCTTTTTTCTTCATAATACTGTTTGAAAGTAAGAAAAATATTTGTGAAAGTGTTTTGATATATAATTATCTTGTTTTTTTTTGTTTGGGTTGCTCTTCTCTGCTGTCTCGTCTATTTTTTTCTCTTCTCTATTTTAATCTATTTGATTTACTTAATGATTATCAATACATCTGTCTTGACATTAAGGTTTGAGTCAGTTGGAGATTAAATGTTTGTTGAATATATATTTAAATCTGTTTAAAAATAATTATTGATATATCCAGTGGCGATTATGCGTTTCTTGAATGTATTATACCACTTTTTTGAAATCATAGGTTGAATTGTTGTCGGTGATTGTGATGTGTGGGGTAGGGGGTTGCTATTACCTTTGAACAATTTTTTTTAAACTATATATTCCCTAATCAGGCAAGGGCGGATGAAAAAAGTGTGTACATACTTACTCTGTACCCTTAATAAGTTGTTCACTCATTCATTTATTCTCTCTCCAGAAAAAAAACATACTCTAGAATGTCCGATGTATCGGCATGATTTCTTCGAGATTGAAACAAAATGTTTTCTGAAGTCGAGTAAAATAATGATCTCGGGTGTCTACCGTCAGAATGATATTTTAGGGATGTAAATAAAGTCATATATTCAAAACTAGACACGAAAGAGTTTTTCGTGAAGAAAGTTATTTTGTGCGTTTCTTTAATTAACTCCCCTGAAACGGCGGTCCTTTATGAATTTTAGTAAGAACAAAGACGACAACAGTGTTCTTACTAAGGGAGGCAATTCTTTATGAATTTTAGTGGTTTTAAAGAAGGCAACAGTGTTTTTCCTAGTCAAGGGAGAGAATTC
>CM060323.1:34613476-34615976 GCA_030674155.1 Stramonita haemastoma | reverse complement strand
AACCAAACAATTTTTAAGAACTTACAAGCACCGAAACCCTACAGAGAGAATTAATGAACAAACATTTAAAAAAATCAACCTTACATTTTTTTTCTTTGTCTGTCTTTAAAAGAAAATTGTCCATGCATTTTGTTGAAGGGGGGGGGGGGGGGGGGGGGATTGGGTGTTCGACGTTTAAAAATATCTTATTGTTTATCTCATTTTACTTCAGTTTTGTTTTGTTCGGCTCGGTTGAATTTAGTTAGGTTCTAGTTCATTTTATTTTATTTTTTGTTTATTTTGTTTTTATATTTTTGTTTTGTTGTCTGATGTTGCAAATTTGTCTTTCCGAGTTGTTTAAGAGATGTTGTTGTCAGGAGGTTCAACACAGTATTTTTGTGAACTGTTTCGTCATACAATTGTTTTTGGGAGTAGATAGATAGATATATAGACAGACAGACATAGAGACAGGCAGATAGGTAGACAGACAGATACATAGACAGACATACAGACATGTAGGCAGGTAGACATACAGGTATACAGACAGACAGGCAGACAGGTAGACAGACAGATAGACAGACAGAAGACAGACAGACAGACGGACGGATGGAAGGATGGACGGACGGACGGACGGACCGACCGACCGACAGACAGACAGACAGACAGACAAACAGGCAGATAGATAGATAGATAGATAGATAGATAGATAGATAGACAGACAGACAGACAGACAGACAGACAGACAGACAGACAGACAGACAGGACAGACAGACAGACAGACAGACAGAAAAATAGATAGATAGATAGATAGATAGACAGACAGACAGACAGACAGACAGACAGACAGATAGATAGATAGATAGATAGATAGATAGATAGATAGATAGATAGATAGATAGATAGATAGATAGATAGATAGATAGATAGATAGATAGATAGATAGATAGATAGATAGATAGATAGACAGACAGACAGACAGATAGAGAGATAGAGAGATAGATAGACAGGCGAAGTATTCATGATAATTAATGATCTCTTTCTCTTTCTTTTCCATCGCTCCTACACCTTTTATCCTTACCAATGCAACTGTTTCCACATCACACATTCCCATCGCTCTATACCCAAAAAAAGAACAGCCAATGTCACATCGACGCCACGATAGCACCAGCCAGAACATACCCTGCCTCACTACTTGACGTCATGTATGTGTGGAGCATCCTCTCTTATGGTATTTCTGGTATAGTGTTTAGTAATGTCTCTTATGGTATTTCTGGTATAGTGTTCAGTATTGTCTCTTATGGTATTTTTGGTATAGTGTTCTGTGATGTCTCTGATGGTATTTCTGGTATAGTGTTCAGTGATTTCTGTTATGGTATCTCTGGTATAGTATTCAGTGATGTCTCTTATGGTATCTCTGGTATAGTATTCAGTGATGTCTCCTATGGTATTTCTGGTATAGTGTTCTGTGATGTCTCTGATGGTATATCTGGTAAAGTGTTCAGTGATTTCTCTTATGGTATTTCTGGTATAGTGTTCTGTGATGTCTCTGATGGTATTTCTGGTACAGTATTCAGTGATGTCTCTCTTGTGGTATTTCTTGTATAGTAATCATGGATCTTTCTTATGATATCTCTGTTAGTATTCAGTGATCTCTCCTATGGTATGTTTTCTACAAGACAGTGTTAGCAGCGATCTCTCCTATGGTATATCTTGTACAAAACAGTGTTCAGCGATCTCTCCTATGGTATATCTTGTACAATACAGTGTTCAGTGATCTCTCCTATGGTATATCTTGTACAATACAGTGTTCAGCGATCTCTCCTATGGTATTATCTTGTACAATACAGTGTTCAGCGATCTCTCCTATGGTATATCTTGTACAATACAGTGTTCAGCGATCTCTCCTATGGTATATCTTGTACAATACAGTGTTCAGCGATCTCTCCTATGGTATATCTTGTACAATACAGTGTTCAGCGATCTCTCCTATGGTATATTCTTGTACAATACAGTGTTCAGCGATCTCTCCTATGGTATATCTTGTACAATACAGTGTTCAGGGATCTCTCCTATGGTATATCTTGTACAATACAGTGTTCAGGGATCTCTCCTATGGTATATCTTGTACAATACAGTGTTCAGGGATCTCTCCTATGGTAGCCTATGTCTGGCACGGTAGTTAGCAACGCCCGTTCTCAATCAGTACTTGAATTACGTTATCATGTACGTACCGGCAAAAATGAGCACGCGTACGGAGATAACATGCACTGTACAGATTCTGCGAGAAGTCAAGACGTATTTTCTTCATGTATCTTGAAGAAAGTCCTTTGTTTAGTTTTGTTTTTATTTTGAATAGTTGCGTGCTTTAAAGAAATACACAATGTTCCTGTGAAGAGAATAGATGTAAGAGAAAACTTTTTGTTGTTTTTTTTAAACCATCATAGTGTGTAGGTTTTCTCGATACTAGGTAGGTTTTTCTGGTGTTTCTGTGCGGACAAGTTGTAAAACCAACGGAAAATTA